>CM076571.1:564555210-564904117 GCA_034641835.2 Pinus albicaulis
AAAATTGTAAATTTTTTATCTCAAAAATCAATGAAAAAAAACATATAATACAATTATCTTGTCTTTAATAGTTATTTTATAATTTGAATGGATCATAAATTTACCTTCAACAAAGAAAATTACCACATTAAAATACCAAATCAGGTAAAATTTTAAACATATTTACTCTTTACTAAAGTCAATACCATTTCCTAGAATAAAGTAAAAATGTTAATTTAATATAAAGAATGAAAAATCTGTTAAAAATGGAAGATGAAACTTATATAAGTTAATCATGAAATTCGAAATATATAAGTTTACATCATTTTAGGGAAATTAGAACTGTCTCCTAGAAAATAGAAATTAATCCTAATCTAGGACACACTCACAAACAAAATCTCTCTAATAATACATATTTCTTCGTTATTTTCAACTAAATCTTGCTCTAAAATCTTTTAATATTTATTTTAATTGAATATTTTTAAAATGAATCTTTAAAAGGAAAACCATATCCTATGGATATATTAAAATCTCTAAAAACATAAATATCTACAAGTCAAAATTGTAATATTAAAAATTATAGTTAAATCTAATATTAATATTAATATATTATCAATTTAATAACTTAGGATTAATATAAGGAGTTGTCTTTAGTGCGACTTTTTGGAGTTTCAGGTGCCGGAATCCAGTGAAAAAATTTAGGTAAAATCTTTTTTTTGTCATTTAATCTGGTTTTTTGACTCTATATATGGACTCAGCACCCTCAAAAACCCCTAGATCCCTTCCATTGTGCAAGGTTAACAATCAAACTTCTATTTTCAATAAATTCCTGTCGGATTTTAGAGAAATTACACCGGAAAAAGCCACCGTAAAAGCCTTCAAAAAGTCGCACTACTCGTTAATATAATATCAATTTTTTTATATTATAATATATATCTTAATATATCATGATATATATTAAATGGGAGGGAAGAACAAAGACATACAGTGACAGAGGTGGAGAGATAAAGGGAGAGAAAGAGAGAGAGAGAGAGCAAGGATGAGAGAGGACTTGAGAGAGAGAGAAGAAGAGAGGGAGGGATGGAGTAATGGAGTTGGAAGGAAAGAGAGGGATGGAAGAAGAATCACATCGAGAGATAAAAGTGGAGAGAGAGAGAGAGAGAGAGAGAGTATATGTTTGGGGGCGAGATAGCGAGATAAAAAATGGGAGATAGAGAGAAGAGGGGGAGAGAAGGAGATATAATGATGGAGTTAGAGGGCTGAGAGAGAGAGGTAGTGACAGAGAGATGAGGGGGAGAGAGAGGAGGGCGAGAGAGAAAGGGAGGTGAGTGTAGATGTTGATTGCTAATCGCATTTGATTGCTTGCTCTAGATGCATTGATTTCAGTGTAGATGTTGATTTCTAATCTTATTTGATTGCTTGCACTAGATGCATTAATTTTAGTGTAGATGTTGATTTCTAATCTTATTTGATTGATTCCATTAAATTCATTGATTTCTGTGTAGTTGTTTTCTAATCTTATTTGACTGCATGCATTAGATGCATTGGTTTCAGTGTAGACGATGATTTCTGATTTGATGTAACTCAATATATGATGGTACATTAACTTAAAATGATTGGATTAACAATGAGCATTGATTTCAGTGTAAGAATAAAAAAATGATTGACAATATGCATTGATTTTTGTGTTATAGTAATTCAACTTATTAATATTAGAGAGCAAGAGAGACAAGGTATGATGTTTACTACAATAGTTCAAGTTAAAGAATGGAATGGCTTACAATCTCAATTGTCATTTTCATATAATCTATACGAAAATATGGAAAAAATAACAAATAAGGTAAAGACTTTGTAAATATGACCACTCATTGAAAAAACAATCAAAATTACTTTATTTCTTGACTTTTTCAAAATAAACTATAGATAAAACTATGGCTCTTGATGTGTTTGATTTGTTGATGAATGGTTGAAGAATGCATGAGATAGTAGACGTTATTGCAGCTATTATGAGAGGGAATTATATCTTCTTGACGATTCTCAAATAAGTATCATACCCCTATTTTTAAATATGCATTCATGACCTGTAGATTACATGTTCACCATGTTTTTAACGAAATGTCTAGTGCGTTATAAGCAGTCTAGGTCAAGTTTTGATTCGAGATTGAATGCTTAGCTTGTCATTGTATAAATTATAATTCTCTGGCGAGTTTATTGAATTAATGAACATATATGTATTTTTAACCTAAATGTATTATGCACACAAAGTGTTTGAATAAATGAGTAATTCAGACCTCCAACTTCCCAATGTCATAACTTAGGCATACGATCTTCGTTTGACTAACATAATACCTCATTTCGAATATCTCCACAAGGAGGCCGAAAATATACCAAAAAATGTTCTAACACTTTTTCGGTCTCTCTCTTTTCCTTGAAAATTTCATTTAGCCCCTGAAAACGTCCTCAAAATTTTAGAACAAAAAAAAATTGCCAAAATTAGAAATTTGTATTAAATTTAAGGAAACAAAACTGGAATGAAAGTGTTGGGTCAAATTAGATTGATAATAGTGTGATCATGTGTCCCTGGGTGTTTTCAGTCATTTTTGGACATGTGGACCCCATTTTCCATAAGTGCATCTTGTAAATTGGGTCTTAGACAATAACTCGCATCTCATGTTTACCCTGGCGAGTTTGTGGATTTGGGTAAATGTGGGAGGGGTGGTTACAAAAACAATTTCAAATTCTTCTTATTATTAGATTTTCATTCAAGGATTCAGCAAAAGAGAGTAAATTATCCATATCTTCAATCATAAACCCATCCAGTAAAAGTCAAGTAAACATTATCCATGAGATGAACCCAACAATGCTAATAATCTAAAACCATGATTTGGAAGCCTCTAGTCAAATACCATTGTCTGCGGTCAACTTTCGAACTCTGTAGTCAATTGGTGAAATCTTAGGTCAAATAAAAATTCAAACCCTAGATCTCAATCACTGTTGGAATTTTGAGAATTCCAAGAGAAGAGAATAGGTTCTCCTCCTAAACACAGAGAAGTAAAAAAAATTGACAGGAGACAGAGCTTTTCATGCTTTAAAACAAGCTTCTATTACTTTCAAAAACTGATACAGATCTTCCTCTTCCGAGAGGGATAACAACAAAGGTGACTGCTACAGACGCAGTGCACAGAAAACAATCTCTGTCTCTCAAGAACAATACTCTGTCTTTTACATTCAACACACTGCTGTGTATTTCTTCTTCCGCGCTGCTGTGCAAAAAACCAAAACAGAACAATACAATGCTACTCTACAGACTTCGCGGGCCTTTGGCTTTTATATGCCGCGCATATTTTAAACATTACAACAAAAACCATATGAAAACTTAAATCAAAGAAATGAAACCAAATACAAAGGAAAACCTTTGCGGAACTAATAAAATATGAAATGCCTGACGTACGAGTGGGGACCACTACGCAGTCGGCAAATCAACAATCGACAATCGGCAAATGTCTTGACAACAAACTTTGTGATCCATTCAATCTTTCGATTGTGATTGGAAACACGACCTCCGATCTTCTGCTTGCGATTGGAAAGGCAATCGACAATCGACAATCGGCCAACGGCTTGACAACAAACTTTGTGATCCATTCAATCTTTCGATTGCGATTGGAAACACGGGCGCCCTCCAATCCTTCGATTGCGATCGGATCCGCCCTGATCGGGGCGCACAATAAAATCCCGCTGATTAAACCTTGCGATTGAAACCAAGCGGTTCCAATAGATTTCTGCCACGTGGTCTTGTGGACCCACAGGCCTCCGCTGCTGTGAGGGCGATTATTTTATATGTTTTGTTTGTATTAAACGTTCCGTTTGCGGAACTCTCCCATATCAACAAGACACTGCTCCAACATAACTTTTCGATTCCGATTGGCATAGAAATGGTGGGGACCACTTGTCCCGCCAATTCAAAAATAAAAGGACTTCCGCCTGTTTCTCTTCATTCTGGTTGTTGAGGGCTTTAAAGCCCAAAACGACTGTTTTTAATTTAGTCTGCTCCTCCGTAGACTGGAACTACGAGAAATCTTCATTCCGCTGCAAGAAGGCTCTGTCCATCACCAAATTAAATTTCTTCTCTGCTGTTGTGGCTGCGGCCCATCAAAAATTTAATTCTTCCTTACCGATTCTCCATTCTTCTTGAATGCAGAGTGCTGCGCACTCAATCTTTGTTGCTGCTGCTGCTGCTGCCTTTGTACTTGTTTCTTCTTGTCACTGCCCAAGGCTGGCAGGTGACTTTAATATTTCAACACTCCCCCTTAAAGTCAGCTGCTGGTTTATTCATCATACCCAAGCATTTTCTTAGAAATTCAAATGTTTTCTGTCCCAATGGTTTAGTTAAAATATTTGTATATTGCTCCTCTGTTTTACAATGCTGTAAAACAACTTCACCATTATTCACCAATTCTCTGATATAATGATACTTTGTGTCTATGTGCTTTGTTCTTTTATGAAACACAAAATTCTTTGACAATGCAATAGCTGAGCTATTGTCATAATAAATCACAGTGCCCTTTACTTGTTCTTGGCACAAACTTCTCAACATCCTTCTCATCCAAATTGCTTGACACACTGCTGCTATAGCTGCCACATATTCTGCCTCTGCTGTAGACAATGCTACAATAGGTTGTTTCTTGGAAGCCCATGAAATGGCTCCTGAACCCATATGAAAAATATAACCGGAAGTGCTCTTCCGATCATCTACACTTCCAGCCCAATCACTGTCAGTGTATCCAACTAATTCTGAACTTTCTGAAGTAGTATATAAAATACCAAATCCTTTAGTTCCTTTCACATACCTTAGAATTCTCTTTGCTGCTTGTCAATGTGCTTCTTTTGGCTTCTCCATAAACCTGGAAATTAAACTAACAGCATGCATAATATCCGGCCTAGTTGCAGTCAAATACATGAGGCTGCCAACTATGCTTTTATACAAACTTGGATCAAAATCCTTGCTGCTGTCATTCTTACTCAACTTCAATCCCATTACCGTGGGAGTAATTGCAGCTTTGCACTCCTGCATGTTGAATCTTTCCAAAACTTGATTCACATATTTTGCTTGAGAAATAAAAATTCCTTTCTCACCTTGCTCCACTTCTATTCCCAAGAAGTATCTTAATAAACCCATGTCAGTCATTTCAAATTCATCTTTTATGACTGTTTTAAAATTTTCAACAAGGTAATCATCATTACCTGTAAAAATTAAATCATCAACATATAAAACAACAATCAATAACTTACCATCCTTTTCTTTGATGTAGAGGGTGGGTTCTCCCTCACACTTTTAAAATCCATTCTCCAATAGATAAGAATCTATTCTGCTGTACCATGCTCTTGGTGCTTGTTTCAGCCCATAAAGAGCTTTCTTCAATTTAGAGACCTTATGCTCTTGGCCTTTCTTCTCATATCCAAGAGGCTGTTCCACATATACCTCTTCCATTAAAACTCCATTTAAAAATGTGGATTTTACATCCATTTGATATACTTTCCATCTATTTTGTGATGCTATGGACAACACTGCTCTTACCGTCTCCATTCTTGCAATTGGTGCAAAATTTTCTTCATAATCAATCCCTTGCTTCTGCTTATATCCTTTGACAACAAGTCTGGCCTTGTGTCTTTCTATTTTTCCTTCAGCATTGCTTTTGGTCTTATAGACCCATTTAACTCCAATGACTTCTTTACCTTCTGGTAGATCAACCAACTCCCATGTTCTATTCTTCTCTATGGCTTTAATTTCATCATCCATAGCTTCTATCCATTTTCTATCTTTAATAGCATCTTCAAAATGAATAGGATCATCAACTTGACAATACAAAGCAAATAAGGAATTCATACCTTCGTTTGCTTCTCCTTGCTCATAGATTTCTCTAAGGCTTCTGAAATTTGTTCCTCTTTCACTTGGTGTAGCCGTGCTTGATGAAGCACTCGATTCTGCTCCTTGTGGTGTACTCGGTGAACCACTACCGATTCTTCTCAAGGGTGTTCTTACTGCCGCTTGAGGCGTCCCTTGCTGGCCTTGCGCTGCTGGAGGTTGTGCAATGGATGGGTTATTAATCTCAACCTCATCTACATCATCTTCATCATGAGATAAACAGTTTTTGACATTGACTGTTTTCTCAATGCTTCCATCCCACGCTTCTTTCTTCAATGAATTGCACATCTCTGCTAATTACAAACTTCTTTGTGGATGGGTTATACAGTCTGTATCCTTTGGAATCTTCACAGTATCCAAGGAAAATGCACTTCTCCCCCTTACTATCCAACTTCTTTCTCAATTTGTCTGGAATGTGTGCATATGCTACACATCCAAAAACTCTCATGTGGGTGACTCCCTGTTTTCTGCCACTCCACGCTTCTTCTGGAACTTTGTTCATCACAGCTTTTGTAGGGCATCTATTTAAAATGTATACATCACAGTTTGCTGCTTCTGCCCAATACTCATTCGGCAAGTGCTTTGCCTTGAGCATACTTCTCACCATCTCCATTATGGTTCGATTCTTCCTTTCAGCAACTCCATTCTGTTGCGGTGTGTACCTTGTGGTAAATTGCTTGTGAATGCCGTTCTCTCTGCAAAAACGCAGAAATTCCTTTGATATATATTCTCCTCCTCTGTCAGTTCTGAGGACTTTAATGTGCAGTCCGCTCTGTTTTTCTACAAGAGCTTTAAATTGTCGAAATTTCTGAAAGACGTCACTCTTATATTTCAGAAAATAAACCCACACTTTTTGTGTGAAATCATCAATGAAAGTCAGCGTGTAATTGCTGCCTGAAACAGATTCTGTTTGCATCGGCCCACATAAATCTGAGTGGGTTATCTCCAAAGGTGCTTTCGACCTTATGCTTTTCCCTGAAGGAAAATTTTCTTTGTGTTGCTTTCCATTAAATTGTGGAAGCTGAACACTTCCAAGATTCATACCAGTGCTTGGTCCAGCCATTGCTTCTTAAACTGAACTCAGACTTTAAACAAAATGTCTTTTCTTTACTGAAAGAACAAACTCCTTTAAACAATAAACAACTGCTCTTTTATCTTTGAGAAATACCTGACCTTGACTTCTGTTGAGCTTTTCACGCTGCTGGAGAGAAATGCTGCAACAGGTCTTCTTCTTTAGCTTCTTTGAACTCTTCAAAGAGCCTAGACTAGCTCTGATACCATGTTGGAATTTTGAGAATTCCAAGAGAAGAGAATAGGTTCTCCTCTTAAACACAGAGAAGTAAAAAAAATTGACAGGAGATGGAGCTTTTCATGCTTTAAAACAAGCTTCTATTACTTTCAAAAACTGATACAGATCTTCCTCTTCCGAGAGGGATAACAACAAAGGTGACTGCTACAGACGCAGTGCACAGAAAACAATCTCTGTCTCTCAAGAACAATACTCTGTCTTTTACATTCAACACACTGCTGTGTATTTCTTCTTCCGCGCTGCTGTGCGAAAAACCAAAATAGAACAATACAATGCTACTCTACAGACTTCGCGGGCCTTTGGCTTTTATATGCCGCGCATATTTTAAACATTACAACAAAAACCATATGAAAACTTAAATCAAAGAAATGAAACCAAATACAAAGGAAAACCTTTGCGGAACTAATAAAATATGAAATGCCTGACGTACGAGTGGGGACCACTACGTAGTCGGCAATCGACAATCGACAATTGGCAAATGTCTTGACAACAAACTTTGTGATCCATTCAATCTTTCGATTGCGATTGGAAACATGACCTCCGATCTTCCGCTTGCGATTGGAAAGGAAATCGACAATCGACAATCGGCCAACGGCTTGACAACAAACTTTGTGATCCATTCAATCTTTCGATTGCGATTGGAAACACAGGCGCCCTCCGATCCTTCGATTGCGATCGGATCCGCCCTGATCGGGGCGCACAATAAAATCCTGCCGATTAAACCTTGCGATTGAAACCAAGCGGTTCCAATAGATTTCTGCCACGTGGTCTTGTGGACCCACGGGCCTCCGCTGCTGTGAGGGCGATTATTATATATGTTTTGTTTGTATTAAACGTTCCGTTTGCGGAACTCTCCCATATCAACAAGACACTGCTCCAACATAACTTTTCGATTCCGATTGGCATAGAAATGGTGGGGACCACTTGTCCCGCCAATTCAAAAATAAAAGGACTTCCGCCTGTTTCTCTTCATTCTGGTTGTTGAGGGCTTTAAAGCCCGAAACGATTGTTTTTAATTTAGTCTGTTCCTCCGTAGACTGGAACTACGAGAAATCTTCATTCCGCTGCAAGACGGCTCTGTCCATCACCAAATTAAATTTCTTCTCTACTGTTGTGGCTGCGGCCCATCAAAAATTTAATTCTTCCTTACCGATTCTCCATTCTTCTTGAATGCAGAGTGCTGCGCACTCAATCTCTGTTGCTGCTACTGCTGCTGCCTTTGTACTTGTTTCTTCTTGTCACTGCCCAAGCCTGGCAGGTGACTTTAATATTTCAACAATCACATGAAGAGAGTGTCGTGCGTGTGGTTGAAACCCTTAAACCACATGCATAGGTCTGCATGCCTACGATTATAGCCTAAATTTGGTTGTGACAAGCTTGCAGTTGTGACCCAGAAAACTAGAAACATGTGCGAGCTTCAAACCCTATAATTTCAGACTTGTGCCAGCCAATCTCTGCGAATTGCCTCAAAATTGTGCGAGCCAAAACCAAAGAAGAGAATAGAAGAATGATTCATGATCATGTCCAAATGAGGTTGATGTCACTTGTATTTATATACTTCAAAGAGTGTCCAATTTTCTATAGGACCAACCTGATCAAATGTGCACATGTGGGCTTTAATTCAAAAATATACTTTCCCTTATCCAAATTAAGCACTTCAATAATCAAAATTAGCCCTCTCGAAAAGAGGATTCTTGTACCATGGTTGGAAATTGTCACTGAGATTCCAAATTAACACTTCCTCTCAGCTAGGGAGAAATTCCAGCTACATCATGTGATCATCGCACGAATCATGTCATAAAATAATATCCAATCTCAAGTATCTCGTCATCAAATGTCATCACTTCTCATCTCTTCTTATCTCTTGATTGTCTCTACTCATATGTTGAACGTTATCGAATCTAAAATAAGAATAATTTGACATCGAAGTGGAGTCCAAGCTACCACCTTCTATTCATAGAGGAGCCACTGCTACCACTTGGAATCACTGCCAGTGGAGAGCCCAATGCTACAAGATTGAAATGGGGAGACTCTGTGTAGTATGGATCTCTTACTCGGACGTGTTCCTCTCATGCAAGATATACTAAGAAAGAAATAAAGAAGAAAGAAATTATTTTAACATCCGCGAGGCTAAACATAGCCTATGGGACACATTTATTTTTCATCTGGTTTATGTATTCGACCCTTTTCCTGCAAAGCCTCACAATAAACATTCCAAAATTCTCGATAAACCCCTCGTTGAATATATTATCCCAAGAGCTTTCCTCCTGTTAGCCATCAGTAAATTTTTGTCATAGCAAATGATGGCTGAAACGGGTCTTGAGCCTTCAAGAGATTATTTTCATAGAAAATTTCTCATTCTCGAAGCCTTCTGGTGCTTTCCAACTTAAGATTAATCTTCACTACTATTTCATTCAAAAAATCCACCAAGTAACCCTGCTAATATCAAAGGAGACAGTTTTCAGCTATTTTCTCCATCTTTTCACCTTCATAATTTCCGCCAAAACCCCCCATATCACTCATTTTTCCCTTTTATTTATCCTCTATTTCCCTCTGAAAATCCTTTTTTTTTCCTTCTCATTTACCCTTCATTTCCCTAAAAAACCTTCTAAAAAACCTTTTTTAACCATAAAACCCCTTTTTTTTATGGTTTGAATTACCCTATTTTTCCTATCGGAACCTTTTTTTAGGCTTAAAAAACCCCTCTTTGGCCTAAAAATGCACCCTTTTTATACACAGGTTTTAAGCCCCTAAGGGCTTAAATCTTTCGCTCCTTTTTCTTCATATGACCTGCACCCACGACCAGGCGCTAGCACTCACCGCATCGGCATTCTTCAATCGCATTGCAACATTTCATCGCATCACTCCCTCTTCCCCGCCGATGCGATTCCCCTTTGGCTTAGCCCTTTTTCCCTGGCTCCCGGTCCCTTTACTCTCCCACGGGACCACTTCCCAGCGCCTTCCCTTAAGCCCCCTTCCCTTACCCTTTATTTTACCTCTGCGCCCCTTGTAAAATGAATTTCCCTTGGTATTTCCCTCGCCCTACTTGGAAATTTCCACATCGATCTTGGTCGTAGATCTATATGATCTGACGGCGCTAATTCACCCCCACCTTCCCTTTTTTCCCTTAGCCGCATTCCTTCATTTCTTTTTCTTCCCCACCTTACCACTCCGACCTGATCTCCACCGTAGATCTACAAAGATCAACGGCTACCAGGCGCTTAACCAATGCGGGGGCACTTCTCTGTCCACAATTTAACCCTCTGGCGCCCCCGCAGTTGACTCATCAGGCCGCGGGAAAACTCAAATGAATGGCTGATATTCACTACGGGGGCACACCCTGATTTCTCCCGTCCATACCCCCCAGTCCCCCCGCATGACGTCACTCGTTGGCCCACCTTCCACTTCCCCCCTTGTCATCCAATCCACTCCCGCCACCTGGCCTCCACCATCTCCCTTCCACCATGCACCTTTCCCCCATCGCGCTCCTCCCCCACCATTGGATCTACACCTCCAGATCCAACGGTTCACATCGCATTTCGTGCGGATTTTCGTGTCAGGGTTTAACAAACCAGATCTATGCGAAACTAGTGGTTTCCTGGTGGACACGTGGCGATAAACGTGTGGTATCGTGTTTGATCACGTCAAAACCACTTACCGCTTGGATGCCGTGTGAAAACCACTGACGGTTTTTGCAAAACCACTGTTATATTTCCGCGCCATAATTTGGTTTTTAAACCATTTTCATCGTATTTCTGCCTCCTCCATGCATTTTTCCTTCTGCCTCACTGCTCCTTCCACCTCCGCCTGATCTATGTTAGCAGTGAAACCCTCCCTTGCAGGTTTTGTTAATGTTTTGATTTGTTTTATGCAGGATTCAATGGCGGTTTTAAAGCCAAAAAGCATTCTCATGGTTCATAAAGAAACAGGTCCAGAGGTGACGACTTTCATGGCCCAAACAACAGAAAAATCACGAAGAAAGGGACTATCAGGGTTTATTTCATGGTTTGATCGGTGCTTTAAGAGCATTGGTCATATAATCAAACCCTCCCGCATCGATGAAAACCACCTGTCCACAGCAAAAAGAAAAGGCATTGAAGATTAAAGTTAAAGGTTAAAGTTAAAATACCGAAGATTAAAAGACTTAACCAATGATTTACAAATATAAAGACACGCTGAATAAAGCAGAAAAATGTTTAAAGGATAAAACAGTTAGCAGAAAAGGTTTAAAGCCCAAAGACGATTAGAAAGACCCAAAAGAAATATCAAGGCCTAAATCAGGGTTTAAAGTGCCAAATCAACACAAATCAACCAAGAAAGTGTCCAAATGCCAAATCAGTGAGGCAATTAATCCTCAGAAAGTCCACCTACAGGCCCTCAAAAGAATACAAAATTGAATGCACAGTCAAAGATATTTGCCAAAGACAGCTAAAAAGTAATTGCCAACCTACCAAAAGCCTCCAAAGTCAACAAAAGTGACTGAAATAGATAAAAGTTAATGTAAAATCAATTAGCAGAGTTAAAATGTTTGATATCTTCTCCATTAGGCTTCCATATGTTATTTTTTTTTTTTTAGTGATTTTACATCGAATAAAACACATCAATCTCTATTACCGAGGTGGAATTTTTATTTTTTATTTGTTTTTGAATGTTTTGTTTTTTATTATTTTATTTATTTTTTATTGATAATGTTTTTAAATTATTCTTTTGAAATTAATGATTAAACCCTTTTCCAATAATCATACAACACATCAATCTCTATTACCAAAGTCCAATAATTATACAACACATCAATCTCTATTACCAAAGTTAGAGGTAGAATTTTTGTTTTTTATTTGTTTTTGGATATTTAATTTTTTATTGTTTTATTTACTTTTTGTTTTTAATGTTTTTTAATTATTCTTTTCAAATAAATGATTAAACCCTTAGCCAAAAATCATCTTTGATGTTTTTTTTTTAATAAAGATATGCCTTTACCTTTAAATAAGTTTTTTAACTCTAAGTAATAAAAAAAATATACTTAAAGTTGTTTTCTTCTATTCCAGTTATTAAACTTATTCATATCTCTATTATTTATATAAACTTATTCATATCTTTATTATTTATATTCACTAGTAAATATAATTTTAATTCAAGTCCAAACTTATTTCAAATCTTTATCATTCACATTCATTATGCATTTAACCCTTTAAACTTAAGACACTCTACCTCCCTTTACTTATATTTACCTTATAATTTTCACTAAAGACAAGTGTTGTGGAATGTATGGCTCAATAGTTGAATTATTTTTCCACTTCTTCGATTTCTTGGGGATGGAACTTGCTTATGGCTGAAGAATCTAGAATCAATGGTAATATAATTCGAGCCATTAACTCCACATTTATTGCTTTCATTCTAAAGACATCAAATGCTGACACCTTTATGGATTTCAGACCTATTTCTCTATCTAATATTACTTACAAACTAATTTCTAAAATCATTGCGGAGCGCTTGAAGCCAACTCTCTCATCCTTCATCTCGAGAGAAAAATACGGGTTTCTCCACAACCGTCTAATACATGGCATTGTGGCCACGACCCAAGAATGCCTACATTCCATCCACATGAAGAAAATGGAGGCGATTGTCATGAAGGCAGACTTGAATAAAGCATATGATTATGTGGATTGGAATTTTCTGCATCTCATTCTGTCTAAGATTAGACTGACGATGTATAATATTGAATGGATTATGGCATGCGTGTCTTCGGTACAATTTGCAGTGTTGATCAATGGATATCCCTCGTCCAGTAGGGGTTTATGACATATTTTCTCTTTGTCGCCCCTACTTTTTATTCTAGTCATGGACAGACTCAGTCATAAGATCCGAGAGGTAATATTTGATGGTATTTTCTATGGCATAAAACTGGGAAGGGTCGTTGAAATAACCTATAACTTCTTTATTGACAATATCCTTTCTTTGGAATGGTGTTCACAACTTAGTGGCAAGCTATACATCATATCTTTCAAAGATTTGGAGAGGCATATGGTTTGCAGGTAAATAGAAACAAGTCACTTTTTCTTTACGCAGGTGGAGACTGAGAAGATATTGAATTTATTGTTGGTATATTTTGGGTGGCTACAAAACCCCTGTGTGAGGGACTCACATATTTGGGATACAAGATAAAGCCTAACAACTATAGGAACGACAATTTGCTATGGATTTTTGATAAATCCCATAAAAAAATATTTGGTTGGTTGCATAGATGGCTTACAATGGGAGGGAGATTCACTCTTGTAAAGTTAGTTGTTACTGGGCACACTTATTCATCCTCCCTGCTGCTATTATATCCAAATTTTGTAGTATCATGGCACACTTCATGTGGGCGAGAAGTGGGGAGGGAAGAAAACTGCATTTGATTAAATAGGAGAATATAACCATCCCAAAACAATATGGAGGTTGGGGGATATTGGCTGTGAAAATATTTGGTTGAGCCCTGTTGATCAAGTCATTATGGTATGCTTTATTTTGTGAGGGTTCCTGGAGGGATATTATTCGAGCAAAATACCTTAATCATTGAGAGGCTTCGGAATGGATCAGGGATGGCCACATAGGTAAAACCATCGGCTCTTATATCTGGATGAGTTTTAACAATATTAAATTATGGTTTCTCAAGAGAATATGTTGGTCCTTTGGATCAGGTCATAGTATCCTAATTGATCGAGATCAAATCATGGTGTAGATTCGGAAAATGGCCTCTCGGAGGACATCATCGATATACTTCATACAAGGTGATCATTTTTCTTGGCACAAGTCATACAACGGGCATGGGAGGTTTCATGTTTGGAAGAGTGAAAATAACATAGGGTTGACGGTACATTATGTTGAGGTCTGGGAAAATTACATTATGGAACTCAGAAGGTTGGGCATGTGTAGGACAAAGGGGAGTAATCATATAACATGGGCGGGGACTTTTCACAAAGGTTATGTGGTTGTTGCTCAAACTTACCAATTCATTATGTGCTCTAGACTATCCTTACAAAAGAAGAGTTGGTTTCAGAAGATTTGGAAACTTAGGTCCCTACTAAGATCATCATATATTCTTGGCTGGTTTGGCAAGACAAAACTTTGATATGGGAAAATTTACAAAAGAGAGGCATACATAGATTAGGATGGTGCATTCTATGTCAAAATTCATCAAAGACTAATTTACATATTTTGTTGGAGTGCCCCATTGCAACATAAGTATGGAAATGGACTTTTTATATTTTTAATTTCTTCTTAGTACTCACCCCTTTATTGAAAGTCTGTGTGATGGTGGAGTGGGAGAAGGCACAAAAATCAGATAATCCCTCTCTATATATTCTGGGAATTATGGAGAGCCAGGAATTCAATCATATTTGATAATATTCCTCTCAACACACAAAAAAATATGCTCCAACATATTGACGTGGATGGGTACTCAACATAAAATTTAAAATAAGAATAAATATATGAGTTATCGACTTATACATCCTAGTTATTTATTCCCTGCAGGCTACTTCGATGGAGTAACACAAACAAGTACATGTGAATGTGAAACATGGTTGAGAATATGCCACAAAAAGCAATACCACAAATAGGTTCACGTGGATGTGGAGCATAGTTGAGAATATGCCACAAAAAGCAATAAAAAAAATTCTGGTTCGATAGCAACAGTACAGACATGAAAACAGAAATCCTGACATTATAAAAACTCTTGTGATTTGCAAAAGAAAATAATAAGAATTCTATTCACATATATGATGATTCCAAATCCCTCCTGCGGACGACTTCAGCACTTTTCCCTCCAAACCTCAGACTGGCTTAGTCATATCCCCCTTCGTTGTCGAATTTCCTATTTCGAGAGATAATATGGAAAACCATGCTGGACGACCTTTCTACAATATCTTGACGGAATGCCAATGAGCGGGGTCCACATTTTGGCTAAATTTCAACCCAACGATGATAAGTCAGGCGACTACATTTGCTTTTGAAATTTCAGCCCTAACGCAGACCTTTGGATAAGGTTTTTATGGAATCTTCACTTTACTATTCTATGCCATGTTTTGGAAGGTGAGTGGTAACGCATTTTACGCTTTCCCCCCTCTCCTCTGCTAGTATCCCCGCCGAGTCCCCACTCTCTCTTCCACAGTTTACGATGCCAAATTTCACGATTGCAGTGGTAGCGGCTGCGCTATGCATAGCTTTAGCGGCAGCTTGGAGGGCTCTTCTCAGAAATTCTCCAATCGATGCAGTTAACATCGAACTTCCTCATCCTCCCCAGAGACTTGGTGTATTCGCCCACAACAAGAGGCTACAGAATGCACACAAACTTGGATCTGGACTCATCCCCAATCCAGAAGATCTCGTGTTCGATTCTCAAGGCAGACTATACACAGGTTGTGGCGATGGGTGGATCAAGCGAATCTCCTTTCTTGATAACCGGCTTGATGTTCATGTGGAGAACTGGACATATGTTGGAGGTCGTCCTCTGGGCCTCGCTTTTGGTAGCCATGGAGAATTATTAGTCTGCGAGCCTTCTCAGGTGATAACCCATCACCAATATTTCCTTTTCTCAACTTTACCTCCATTTTCATTATGTTCCATTTTCATTATGTGTTGCAGGGTCTGCTAAATGTGACGGAAGGGCATGTGGAGATACTGACAGAAGAAGCAGATGGATTGAAATTCAAGTAATGTTTTTGACCATGATTGTTAAAAATTTTGGAATTTTTTTTTTTTAAACCTAGCTCTATGTTTTTTTTATATATGTGAATCACTTTAGGTTTAAATCAGTTAGGATAGACCAGTAGACTCAAGGAATGCTTCAAGTAATCATAACTACATTCCATGGTTATATCATTAAAGATTTGCAGATGGAGTGGTTGCAAGCAGAGAAGGGGTAGTTTATTTCACAGATGCCTCATATAAATATGGCTTCCATGACTACTTATTTGATATCTTGGAGTACCGACCACACGGCCGGTTGCTGAAATACGAGGCCTCCACTAAAACAACAAGTGTGCTTCTCAAAGATCTTTACTTCCCCAACGGAGTGGCCCTCTCTGACAAACAGGACTTCCTCGTATTCTGTGAAACTTCACTGTATGCCCTGCATTCAATCATTAATGTTTTCTATAAGGAAAGATCCAGATCATGTACTAGATTTGATGGGTGCCTTGGTTTTCTGTTACAGGTATCGCTGCCAGAAGTACTGGTTAGAGGGGCCACAGAAGGGGACGGTCGAATCCTTCATTGACAATCTCCCAGGACTTCCAGATAACATCCACTATGATGGCAACGGTATTTTCTGGATCGGAATTCCAATGGTAATTATTACTTTTTTTAACAAACCTCCCCACTTAAACATTAGATCACATTCACTAAACTACTCAGTTGAATAACTCTGGGTTAGCAGGTTTACTGCTGGTTCTCTGTTCTTTGATATATGATATTAGCGTGGGTGGGTTTTTCACAGAGCCGAACCTTATTGTGGACAATTGCAACGAAGTTCCCGTCTGTGAGGCACGTGTTGGCTCTGATAGCTACATTGGCGCCAGGTGTAGTCACCGATGGTATAGTTGATGAGCCAGGTGTTTTAGCTGTGAATGACATGGGCGATCCTGTTGCGCTCTACTCCGATCCGAATTCGAAAAATCAAATAAATACAGGATTGAAGAGCGGAGATTCTCTGTATTACGGATCTCTTACTCTCGATTACATTGGACGTGTTCCTCTGGCCCAAGCTGAGATACCAATAAATTAAAATTTGATAGGAAGTTAGCTCTATGATTTCAGAACTAAATTGGAATCCACTTTTTGATAGGAAGTTAGCTCTGTGATTTTAGAACTAAATTGGGATCCAATTTTTAAATGTATGGGGATTTGCAACGCCTTTTTTCAAATTTCAATGCCTATAAATTGTAAGCTGCACGATGATCCTGGCGCTGTTCGATTTTTCACATATACTATTATTTATCTTTCTTCGAAACAGTAACTTTGGCATATCCTCACAATAAAAGTAAATCTTTAAAAAACTATTAAAACACACTTTTCTATAAACGAAATGTATAGAAGTTAGAGCTAAAGCTGCTATTCCTCCCCACCATGGACGGAATTTGCAAATTGCTTGTTATGGGATGATGTGTTCGTCAAATGAAATGGGATGATTTGATTTGTTTGTCAAATACAGTTTAAAAAGAAGCTATGAAATTATCAAGATCTTTATTTAAGATTTGTATACATTTGTAAGAAATGAAGAAGCTATGAAATTATGAAGATCAAGATCTTTATTTAAGATTTGTATACATTTGTAAGAAATGAAGAAGCTATGAAATTATGGAGATTTTTTTGCAGATTTTTTTATTTAAGATTTGTATAGATTTGTAACAATCATAGAAGCTACGAAATTATGAAGATTTTTTTTTTGCAGATTTTCAAATAAGCATTTTTCTTCCTTCTTATACAACACTATGCCAACACCATGCTAACAAAATTCAAAGAAGACACAACTTCAAAATTTTACAGAGTTGAGATCTCAGATGCTACCACATCAAAACGTTGTGGATCTCACAAAGTCATCTAGAAGCATTGTTACAAAGTGATAGCATGATAATCGATGGAAAGGCTGAGAGGATGGAACAAATGTACACAAAACAAATTTCTATTCATAAAAGTTTTTCCATACATAATTACTGAGTTTCTGTTTTTTGGTCCTTTTATTTTCATATATATCTCACAATGATCCAACCATAAACACTTAATTTACTAAATATAAAAACAGGCAAACATACACTAAATTAGAATTTTCCAAATATAAATTGAACTCTAATTAACTCTGCATTGCATGCATACATATGAGGGAAATGGAGTAATTTACTATTTAATTATGATGTATAAAAGATGCTGTAATGGTTATTTAGAGAGTCATTGCTCTGCCCCACTAATTCATATCATAATGCTTTGCTTCCTTAACAACGCTCAAATGTATGCGTTTTCTCAAATTTTTGTGTGTTTTATGTGAATCCTTTTGTGTGGGTAAAGATCTAATACTCTCCCCACTAAGGCCTTAACTGGAGCGTTTTCAGATTTGTTACACATTGTCAAAACCAGTAAAACGTTAATATCCAGGGTGGTCATGGAGGGAACTATATAAGTTCAGCAGTGAAGACAAATTAGGCGATAATTTGGGAAACAGTAGTTAGGTTTTTTTAGTGCAGAGGGCCTCTTGTCAGAGCAGGCAAACGTTCACTTATTTGGTTTGTTTTGTCTTGTCATTTCATTTCTTGATAGGGTGCCTCCTGCTCAAATGTTTAAGAACGGATTCCAAGAATATGCACAGAAGAAATCTTTGTCATTGCCTGTCTACCACATTGTGAATGATGGCTCTGACCATCTTCCACAATTTAAGTGCAGTGTGACAATCAATGGAAAAAAATATGAATCCCCTCCTGGTTTCAGCCGCAAGAAGGAAGCACAGAATGCTGCAGGTAAGGAAGCTGTAGCATATTTTCAAAGGCAGGGATTTAAGTTTAAAGTAAGTTTCACTTCTACCCAGATGCTCAAGACCATTTTTAAAAGCTTTTTTTTTTAATATTTGGCATCTATTTTTCCCATTATCTTTTTTAGGATTGTATCAGGTTTATTAACAATTTTAGTGATTTTTATTTCAAATATGGTGGATGTTAAGAATTTTAGTGATTTTGTTTGAACATGGTAGAGTGTTCTGTAAACTTACCTAATCTATTTGCTGAGAAGGAGAGAAAACGACCTAATTGTGTCCTTGCTGAGCTTGCTTCAATGCTGAACATGCTTCCTCCTACGTATCACTTTATGAACTCTGTCACAGCAACTGCGGAGATTAATGGGGCTTCCTACACTGGAACTCCAGCAGACAGTCAGAAGGAGGCTACAAACAAAGCAGCATTTGTAGCAATTTGGGCAATTGAGCCCCATCACTGTGAGTTTCTGGGCAATGGAAAACATTCCAGTCAAGATTTGTCTCAAAGAACGAAACAACACAAACGGAAGAGGAGAAATGGCATAGCTTGACACAAGCTTGATGTGTGACAAAAGAGTTTTGCTCACGTTTCGAAATTTTGATTTTTGTCTCACTTCATTTCTATTTAAATGGATTGATTTTAGCCTATAAGGATATTTAGTTATACCTATTGTGGCTCTAGAAAAATTTTAACACACATCACCAAAATTTTAATACACAACATAAAAATACATTTTAATACATTTTCAATACACAACACAAAATTTTAATACATTTTTTTAATTCAGAGCAAAAAAAAATTTCGAGCGTAACATACCCGACGCAGCAGTTTCATTTAGCCATGAGGGCAAGAGATAATTTAAGGCTTTCGGAGGAGCAATGAAGACGAACGTAGTGAAAATAGTAAACCACAAAGAAAGCACGCGACCAATGAAAAACGGAACCATAAACATTCGCGGCGATTTATTACAGAAAATAGTTTGGCCGAACTATTTTAAAAAAGTAAAAGTCACTTAATCACGCTCGTCGAACTTTTTAGCATAAACAATCACTAACTTTTTGTTGCTCGTTTTTCCAACTCTAAGAAAATTCTGTTTGCACACAGTCGTCAATGTGCCGTCAATCTGTAAACGGAACACGAGTTCAACAACTTTGACCTTTGTAAGAAAGTTTCACAGAGTATTGTTGAAAAAAATTTTCGAATCCGATCTTCACAAAAGTGTAACCTGTAGCTTCTGCTTCCGCCCCGAACCCACCACCCACTCAAATAGAAATAGATAAATTAGAAAATGTAAAAATAGAAGAAAAAGAAAATGATGATTCTGAGATTTTAAACCTTAAGAATAAATTTTTACCTAAGGATTAGCCCCTTTAGAAGATCTTTTAGATTCAAATGATGTTGCAAGAAAACCAAAAATGGAACCATTAAGATCAGACATAGAAGAACATAACATAGGAACATAACAAAAGCCTAAGCTCATCAAATTATCCAAAGCATTTTTTTTTTCTCAAGTTAGAGTAATCTATTAACAAGAAGAAATATAGTACATCAAAGCCAAGGCACATGCGCGTTTTCCTTCGTGGAGGTACAATCGACAGACTATTTTTTGACTGCCCTTCTAGAGGGAAACCAGCCTGAAGAACTTTCAACTGAAAAAATCCCGCGCAGGGGATCGGACCTGGATAGCTTTGACTGAGAACTAAGAACATATACATTACATAGCAGTTATACTGGACCATAACAAAACTGGACCACTGTAAGAACTAAGACTGGTCACTGACAAAAAAGGACCATAGATGAAGGAAACATTAGAACAACAAGACACTCCCTCAGAGAGGGCAGAGCAAAAGCATGAGAAACAAGAAAAAAGGTCAAATTACTCATCAGGAGCGACCTCCTCGATTCTGCAACCGTAGTCTGCTGGTATGCCATGGTCATGAGAGAGTTCAGCATTGGGAAGGACCTTTGAAGGAGTTTTCGTCTGATGTGGCTAACCACGAGCCGAATCCTCCTGCATTACCTCCCTTCGCTCACTTGTCTGTCCCCTCGAGTCAAGCAGCACTGCTTCCATGTTGGCGCCATCGACAGGAGCAGATTCATCCGGCGGATTCTCAGGCAGGGGCTCCTCCAGGAAGACAACAGAGATGGCCACCGAAACTCTTGGTCTATTAAGGGCGCAATCAAACGAAAAGAGAGTCGTATGGGACTGAGCAGGCAACGCATCCCCAGAGGGCGAGTCGAGCCTGCGTCTAGAGCGAAATTGACGGCCATGGAAGAGGCGAGGTAGGTTGTCAGAGGGCAATGAGATTTCAAAAGGAGAAGTGGATGTGGAGGGCGAGCGGGGCTCTCAAGGCAGCCAAAGGAGATCCCTCCTCGCAACGCATCCTCTCGCCCCTCAAATGTGGGCATGTTTGCAGCGTAAATGGAGCCGAGGGCTCGGAAAAACTGGCGAATCGACAAGGTTCTACTTCGGAGGAATGAAGATCAATGAGGCACTTGCAAGAACCAGCAATGGAGATGAGACTGCCGTCGTTCAGCAACAGTATGGCGATCGCGCTTCCCCGTGGTGGTGTGCTTGTTGGCGCCGGCTCCACGTAATTGCACAACGAATTCCTCGGCGTAGGGGATAGCGGATCCATTTCATATAGCACCCTGTTCCTGCAACAAACAACCCTCAGCATTGAATGACCAGACCTGTTAACCCGATGCGAATTGCTGTTGCGACAGTCGATAATGCCTCGATCTTCAGCATTCTTATCGAGAGGCTTCCCCATAACGTATGTCATTAAGAGCGGGCAGGTGGTAATTACTACGATCAGGTGGGCTCGAAGGTCTCGTATGGGATGGCATGTGGCCTCCCGTCCTATCGACCTCTGTCCCATCGCCCCTATTAACAGCGCTAGCACCCGCATCCGAAAATTATCCAAAGCATTACCTTCTCTAGAAAAGATTAAATATATAGCTCTATTTAAGGAATTTCAAGATGCCTTTTCCTAGAGTTATGAAGAGCTTAAGTCTTATGACACCAGCATCATTCAACATAAAATACCCATTAAATAAGATCAAAAACCATATAGACAAAAGCTTAGGAGAATAAATCTAGTTCTTATGCCCTTGATTGAAAAATAGGTGAAAATAATGTATGAAGCACATATTACTGCACTAATCAGATATTCTAATTGGGTCTCAAACTTAGTTCCCACTAGGAAGAAAACATGGGAAATCAGACTTTGTGTTGATTTCCGGAACTTGAACAAAATGTCCCTCAAATATAACTATCCTCTTCCCAAAATGGACCATATTTAACAGAGGGTAGTAGGATCATCCAGGATTTCATTGCTTGATACATGGACTCCATAGCCCAATGGAATTCCTACCTGCATCTATCCATCTGAATTAGTGATTCCACCACCAAACTAAATCCAAAATCAAAACCAACCAATCTCACATAACTAGCCTAAAATCAACTAAAAACAACAAAGTTAAATCATATAGAGAGAGCCCTCTCTGAGCATTAGGAAGGCTAGATCCTAAGCTTAAAAGTAGGTCTGTGGTTACCTCTAATATTTATTTAAACCAAAAAAGCATAACAACCCTAGGAAATTATTGGAGTGATAACACAACTAATGGTTGCATATCTTCCCTTTATATGCACATTCTACTAATTGCATGTCCACGATATGCATTTTTTTTCTATACTTAATCTCAATGCAATCCTAAGTTTATATTTGCACATGGTGGGGAGTGACATAAAGAAATGAATGCATGCAATTATATTATAATTTGGGCAATCAGATTCAGAAGTTGATGGCATTAATTTTTAGTTGGTATGGAACAATAAAGCCCTAGTAGCTTATCCACTAGCCTTGGCCCTTTCTGATGCAATTTCTTCTTATTAATTTGAGACTACTAATTATGTTGATTGAGATGATTATTCAGTTGATCAGGATTGATGCCAAAGCTAAATATAAAGAATCTAGAAAGAGACAAACCGAGAAGAAGAAGAAGAAACACCTCCCTTCCATTGTGAGCACTTCTACTTGGCAGAAACAACCCTAAAAAATCAAATAACATATGTTTTACTTTTATTCAAACACACTTCATTTCTATACCAATAATATTTTTGCACTTGTTGAGAAACACTAAGAAAATTATTTCTAATTTCTAGTTTATATTCCATTGGGGTAGAGGCCCCACACAACTTTACTTTGGCACTTCCCTTTGGCATTGGATAAACAATCTACTTGAATGTCAGTTCACTTTCCCACGAGACTTTATTTCGACGTTGGATAAATAATCTAAGATATGCTTGGATGTTTGTTCACATGCCTTAGAATGAATAAAAAATGTGAGTGGGGGAAGAAGCTTTGATATAATGAAGAGATTTTTGTGCAGGAGAAGCAGTGGAGAACAAAAATTGTTATGCAGTTGAAGTAGTGGGGAGGCGATTGGTTGAAGGGAGGTAGTGACAAGTGGAACAAAAAAATTACAAAATTGTTATGCATTGTCCAATCAAATTTTTAATAATACATTTTTAATAAAAAATAACATTGACTTAAATTAAGGTGGCCAAAAATAAAATTAAAAATATACTCAAACTCCAAACTAATATATAATTAACTAGCTATCAAATATAATGACTAATAAGATAAACAAAGAATAGAAAACAACAAAATAAATATATAAATTGATAATTAAAAAAAAACATATACCACTTAAAACATTTATTTCTTTATATTAAAATTTTAATCAAATACGTGAACAAGAATAATGTGCATTTCTATATTATAGGAGGGACCCTTTGAAAGGTATTTGGGCATGGAAAAAAGTGGAGGGCGTTTCCTTTTGGTTATTGATGATACATGAATTAACAACACATCAATGTCAATTTGAAATTTCTATATTATAGGAGGGACCCTTTGAAAGGTATTTGGGCATGGAAAAAAGTGGAGGGCGTTTCCTTTTGGTTATTGATGATACATGAATTAACAACACATCAATGTCAATTTGACCATTTCAAAGATATTTGGGTATGGAAATAAGTCAAGATATTTCTTTTTTATTATTGATTTTATATCAATTAACAACACATCACTCTCTATTTCCAAAGTTAAGAGGTGGAATTTTTTATTTATTTCATTTTTAAATTATTCTTTGAAATTAACGTTTAAACCTTTTTCCAATAATCATCTTTGATTTATTTTATGCCTTTACCTTTAAATAAGTTTTTAAACTTTAGGCAACCAAAATTTATACTTAAAGTTGTTTTCTTCTATTTCAATTATTAAATTTATACAAATCTCTATTATTTGCATTGACTAGTAAATTTGATTTTAATTCAAGTCCAAACTTATTTCAAATCTTTACCATTTACATTTATTATGCATTTAACCTTTTAAACTTAAGACATTCCACTTTTTTTTACTTATATTTATCTTAAAGAATTTACTTAAAAAGGGTAAGTATTGTTTTTTTACAGGATGATTAGATAGTTGAATTATTTTTCCACTTCTTTGATCTTATGGGGATGGAACTTTTGCATATAGCTGAAGAATCTAGAATCAATGGTAATATAATTGGAGCCATTAACTCCACATTTATTGCTCTTATTTTGAAGACATCAGATCATGACACTTTTATGGATTTGAGACCTATCTCTCTATGTAATATTACTTACAAACTAATTTCTAAAATCATTGCAGAGCCCCTGAAGTTGACTCTCTCATCCTTCATCTCGAAAGAAAAATACGGGTTTCTCCACAATCGTCTAATACATAGCGTTGTGGCCACAACCCAAGAATTCCTACATTCCATCCACACGAAGAAAATGGAGGCGATTGTCATGAAGATGGACTTGAATAAAGCATTTAACTGTGTGGATTGGAATTATCCGCGTCTCATTATGTCTAAGATTAGACGAGCCATATATAATATTGAATAGATTATGGCATGCATGACTTCAGTACAATTTTCGGTGTTGATCAATGGATATCCCTCTAATTTTTTATGTGCTAGTAGGGGTTTACTACAGGATTTCTCTCTGTCATCCATACTTTTTATTTTAGTCATGGACGGACTCAATCATAAGATATGGCAGGTAAGATTTGTTGGTATTTTCTATGGCATAAAAGTGGGAAGGGTTGTTGAAATAACCCATAACTTCTTTATTGACAATATCTTTTCTTTGGAATGGTGTCCAGAGCTTAGTGGCAAGCTATACATCATATATTTCAGATATTTGGAGAGGCATGTGGTTTGCAGGTAAATGGAAACAAGTCACTTCTGCTTTACGTGGGTGGAGACCGAGAAGATATTGAATTTATTGTTGGTATATTTTGGGTGGCTACACAACCCCTGTGTGAGGGACTCACATATTTGGGATACATGATAAAGCCCAACAAATACAAGATCAACGATTGGCTAGGGATTATTAATAAATTTCGTAAAAAGTTATTTGGCTGGTCCCATAGATGGCTTACAATGGGAGGGAGACTCACTCTTGCAAAGTCAGTTCTACAACAAATTTTAATTTACTGGTCACACTTATTCATCTTCCCTGCTGCTATTATATCCAATTTCCGTAGTATCATGGCACACTTCATCTGGGTGGGAACTGGGGAGGGAAGAAAATTCCATTTGATTAAATGGGAGAAGATAACCATCCCAAAACAATATGGAGGTTGGGGGATATTGGATGTGAAAATTTTTGGTTGAGCCCTGTTGATCAAGTCATTATGGCGTGTATTATTTTGTGAGGGTTCCTGGAGGGATATTATTATGGAAAAATACCTTGATCATCAAGAGGCTTCGAAATGGATCAGGGATGGCCACATAGGTAAAACCATCAGCTCTTATATCTTGATGAGTTTCAACAAGATTAAATTATGATTTCTCCAGTGAATATGTTGGTCCTTTGGATCGGGTCACAGTATCCTAATTGGTCGAGATCAAATCATGGGTGTAGATTCGGAAAATGGCCTCTCAGAGGACATCATCGATAAACTTCATACAAGGTGATAATTTTACTTGGCACAAGTCATGCAAAACGGGCATGGGAGGTTTCATGTTTGGAAGAGTGAACATAGCATAGAGTTGACGGGACATTATGTTGAGGTCTGGGAAAATTACATTATGGAACTCAGAAGGTTGGGCATGTGTAGGACAAAGGGGAGTGATCATATAACATGGGCGGGGAATTTTCACAAAGGTTCTGTGGCTGTTTCTCAAACTTACCAATTCATTATGTGCTCTAGACTATCCTTACAAAACAAGAGTTGGTTTTAGAAGATTTGGAAACTGCAGGTCCCTACTAAGATCATCATATATCCTTGGCTGGTTTGGCAAGACAAAACTTTGAAATGGGAAAATTTACAAAAAGAGGCATACATAGACTAGGATGGTGCATTCTATGTCAGAATTCATCAAAGACTTATTTACATCTTCTGTGGGAGTTCCCGATTGCAACATAGGTATGGAAATGGACTTTTTATATTTTAAATTTTCCTCTTAGTACTCACCCCTCTATTGAACAGTCCTTGTGATGGTGGAGTGGGAGAGGGCATAAGAATCAGATAATCCCTCTCTATATATTCTGGGAATTATGTAGAGTGAGGAATTCAATCATATTTGATAATATTCCTGTCAACACACACAAAATATGCTCCAACATAGCAACGTAGATGGGTACTCAACATAAAATTCAAAATAAGGATAAATATATGAGTTATTGACATATACATCCTTGTAGTTTATTGCCTGCAAGCTACTTCGGTGGGGTAACACAAATAAATACATGTGAATGTGGAGCATGGTTGAGGATATGCCATAGTAGACAATACAAAATTTTCTGGTTCAGTGGAAAATTTTTATGGTTCAGTCGCAATGATACGAACATAAGAACATAAATCCTGACATTATAAGGACTCTTGTGGTTTCCCAAAAAAAATTAAAAAAAATGGATTCTATTCGCATATTTGGGAATTCCAAATCCCTCATTGATGAAAGGAGTTGTCTACCGAGGCTGCGTTTTTGCCCGGACGGCAGAAAACAGTCAGAATCCGGTCAACTAAAATTCAAAAAATCAAGTAGTTGGAGTGTTTGGAATCCATTTTTGATAGTGTAAATGGATTCAACACTATCAAAAACCCTTATAGCACTCAAAATACTAATGTTTAACAACTGTAAACAAGATTCTGAGCAAATCTTTGCCAGATTTTCTGAAAATCATTACCAGATTCTAGACGAAAACATGGCTTTTTAGACTACGCTATTAATGAAATGCTGACGAATTGTACACTTGCCCCTCCAAATCTCATAGGCCGGCTTAATCATATCTCCCTTCGTTGTCGGATTTCCTATTTGGAGAGACAATATGGAAAAGCATGCTGGACGACCTTTCTACAATATTATGACACAATGACAATGAGAGGGGGCCACTTTTTGGCTAAATTTCGACGTAACGATGATAAGTCAAGCAACTACATTTGCTTTTGAAATTTCAGCCCTAACGCAGACCTTTGGATAGGGTTTTTATGGAATCTTCACCTTACTATTCTATGCCATGTTTTGGAAGGTGAGTGGTAACGCATTTAACGCGCTCCCTCTCCTCTGCGAGTCTCCCCACTCTCTCTTCCACAGTTTACCCCCTCCTCTTCTGCGATGCCAAATTTCACTATTGCAGTGGTAGCGGCTGCGCTATGCATAGCTTTAACGGCAGCTTGGAGGGCTCTTCTCAGAAATTCTCCAATCGATGCAGCAAACATTGACCTTCCTCATCCTCCCCAGAGACTTGGTGTATTCGCCCACAACAAGAGGCTACAGAATGCACAGAAACTTGGATCTGGACTCATCCCCAACCCAGAAGATCTCGTGTTCGATTCTCAAGGCAGACTGTATACAGGTTGTGGCGATGGGTGGATCAAGCGAATCTCCTTTCTAGATAACCAGCTTGATCATGTTCTAGTGGAGAACTGGACATATGTTGGAGGTCGTCCTCTGGGCCTCGCCTTTGGCTGCCATGGAGAATTATTAGTCTGCGAGCCTTCTCAGGTGATAACCCATCACCAATATTTCCTTTTCTCAACTTTACCTCCATTTTCATTATGTTCCATTTTCATTATGTGTTGCAGGGTCTGCTAAATGTGACGGAAGGGCATGTGGAGATACTGACAGAAGAAGCAGATGGATTGAAATTCAAGTAATGTTTTTGACCATGATTGTTAAAAATTTTGGAATTTTTTTTTTTTAAACCTAGCTCTATGTTTTTTTTATATATGTGAATCACTTTAGGTTTAAATCAGTTAGGATAGACCAGTAGACTCAAGGAATGCTTCAAGTAATCATAACTACATTCCATGGTTATATCATTAAAGATTTGCAGATGGAGTGGTTGCAAGCAGAGAAGGGGTAGTTTATTTCACAGATGCCTCATATAAATATGGCTTCCATGACTACTTATTTGATATCTTGGAGTACCGACCACACGGCCGGTTGCTGAAATACGAGGCCTCCACTAAAACAACAAGTGTGCTTCTCAAAGATCTTTACTTCCCCAACGGAGTGGCCCTCTCTGACAAACAGGACTTCCTCGTATTCTGTGAAACTTCACTGTATGCCCTGCATTCAATCATTAATGTTTTCTATAAGGAAAGATCCAGATCATGTACTAGATTTGATGGGTGCCTTGGTTTTCTGTTACAGGTATCGCTGCCAGAAGTACTGGTTAGAGGGGCCACAGAAGGGGACGGTCGAATCCTTCATTGACAATCTCCCAGGACTTCCAGATAACATCCACTATGATGGCAACGGTATTTTCTGGATCGGAATTCCAATGGTAATTATTACTTTTTTTAACAAACCTCCCCACTTAAACATTAGATCACATTCACTAAACTACTCAGTTGAATAACTCTGGGTTAGCAGGTTTACTGCTGGTTCTCTGTTCTTTGATATATGATATTAGCGTGGGTGGGTTTTCACAGAGCCGAACCTTATTGTGGACAATTGCAACGAAGTTCCCATCTGTGAGGCACGTGTTGGCTCTGATAGCGACATTAGCGCCAGGTGGAGTCACCGATGGTATAGTTGATGAGCCAGGTGTTTTAGCTGTGAATGACATGGGCGATCCTGTTGCGCTGTACTCCGATCCGAATTCGAAAAATCAAATAAATACAGGATTGAAGAGCGGAGATTCTCTGTATTACGGATCTCTAACTCTCGATTACATTGGACGTGTTCCTCTCGCCCAAGAGATACCAATAAATTAAAATTTGATAGGAAATTAGCTCTATGATTTCAGAACTAAATTGGAATCCACTTTGTGATAGGAAGTTAGCTCTGTGATTTTAGAACTAAATTGGGATCCAATTTTTAAATGTATGGGGATTTGCAACGCCTGTTTTCAAATTTCAATGCCTATAAATTGTAAGCTGCACGATGATCCTGGCGCTGTTCGATTTTTCACATATACTATTATTTATCTTTCTTCGAAACAGTAGCTTTGGCATATTCTTAAAAAAACTATTAAAACACATTTTTCCATAAACGAAATGTATAGAAGTTAGAGCTAAAGCTGCTATTCCTCCCCACCAGGGACGGAATTTGCAAACTGCTTGTTATGGGATGACGTGTTCGTCAAATGAAATGGGATGATTTGATTTGTTTGTCAAATACAGTTTAAAAGGAAGCTATGAAATTATAAGATTTGTATAGATTTGTAAGAAATGAAGATTTGTATAGATTTGTAAGAAATGAAGAAGCTATGAAATTATTTAAGATTTGTATAGATTTGTAAGAAATGAAGAAGCTATGAAATTATGAAGATCAAGATCTTTATTTAAGATTTGTATAGATTGGTAAGAAATGAAGAAGCTATGAAATTATGGAGATTTTTTTAAGCATAATTTTTTAAGATTTGTGTGAAGATTTTTTTTAGCAGATTTTTTAAAGATTTGAGATTTGTGTAGACTCGTAAGAAATATTTAAAAACCATCAAATTTGATAAATAATCTTATTTTGAAATTCCAATCTTACCCTCTTAAAATTGGGTTAATATAGGCAAACATGTTACTTGCAATTCTAGCGAATAAGATGTTTGCATGTTATATCTAAAAAAGAAAAAGCTAATGCTGCTATTCCTCCCCACCAAAAGATTAGTTTAGCGAACTAGATGTTTGCATGTTATATCTAAAAAAGAAAAAGCTAAAGCTGCTATTCCTCCCCACCAAAAGATTAGTTTAGAATATAGCAAACATGTTGTAAGTCTGGAGAACATGTTTTTACACTTTTCTTTACTTGAAATTGAAGATTTTGAGAATATTTTGAAAAATTAAAGAGGGGGACTCTTGCTTGCTCCTCCAATCACTTTAAGCAAGCCGGATCTTACTCCTTTCATTAGTGTTTATAAAGGGGTTTTGCTATTCCTTATTCAATCCACTTGTTTTAAGCTGCCCCATCTTCATCCTCCTCTTGCAACAGTCGGGTCTTTCCTGTATTAAGGACTCGGGCTATATGCCCTCTTTTCGATAGTGAAAAGCTTTTGATCGGATAGGTCGGTCACTAAACCTGCTATAAAATGCTCATAAGTGTTGTTTTTTAGTTTTTTTTGGTAATTTTTGTGGCTGAAATTAATTTGATTATAAATTTGGATATTATTCTGAAAAATAAATTAAATGGATGGTAGATTTTGGAAAATATTTGTGGGTGTTTTTTGGTTTTTTGTAAATATTTGTGGGTTTTTTTTGGCTTCTTATAATTTATTTGGCTGAAATTAACTTTACCCATATTGAGAATATTCTGAAAAATTAAATTGATTCCAGAAATTAACTAGATCCCATATTTTGGAAATGTTATAAAAAAATAAATTGATTGCAAATTTTAGAAAATATTTGGTGGTTTTTTATTTTATTTTTTAATTTGTTTGCTGTTCTTTAATCTTTCTAGTTATAATTCACTGAATTACAGATTTTGAAAAATTAAAACTCTAAATTATAAAAATATTTTGATGTTTGATAATAAAATTGAAGCCTAAGTATTTGCCTTTATTCTCATTTATCATCAAATTCTAAAATATTTCAAAAAATTCTGTAATTGAAATTTCTTTATGATATATATTTTTATAGGAGTTGTCTTTAGTGTGACTTTTTGGAGTTTCAGGTGTCAGAATCCAGCGAGAAAATTTTAAGTGAAATCTTGATTTGTGTTATTTAAACTGTTTTTTGACTATATATATGGATTCAACACTCTCAAAATCTTCAAAACCACTTCGATTGTGCAAAGTTAGCCCCATCAAACTTGTGATTTCAATGAATTTCTGTAAATTTTTTAAAAAATTATACCAAAAAAATCTACCAATAAAAACTTCCAAAAAATCTCACTTAAAACAATTCAATTCAATTTTTATATAGTGTTTTTCTATTCATGATCAAGGTTGCTGTTTTGATTAATATTCTCTCTTTTCCTTGGTAGACAGAATATATAAAAATTTATTTTTATAGTATCTTTTCTTCTAGTTTTACATCTGAAAAACTACACTACAGAAACCTCCAATCTAACAATATCTTTCCTGTTATGATCCCGATAGCTTTGATTAATATTCTCCCATTTCCTTGATACAGAAAATAGTGGAGTTAAAATTCATTGTAATCCTTACTATTAGCTAATATTTTAACGCGTGCGTGGAGAGACCGATCACATACCAAGGTTGCCCGAATTTGGATGGTTGGTGTAAATAATCCGGTGAGCACGTTTGACAGTCAAGAATTTGATAATTCGAGAAGCTTTGCTTTGTGAATGGCGATTTTCTATCGCAGCCGAAAAAGATGTAAAGCATGAAGCATGTTTCACCGTAATTTACTAAGATTTAATGATAGTAATTTAGTAAAATATAATGATCTGAGTGGAGATTTGAAGGTTTTATAATGAAGGCAAAATTTATTAAAATTTTATGATACGAAATGGGAAGGTTTTACAATTCTAACTTTACATTTGTATTTTGTGGTTGAAAATAATTGTATAGAGAGGTCTATTTTATAGCTTAGTAGGATGAGTACTGCTTTATATTTTAATATAAAACAGCGTTTTTTTTCCTCTGAAAAAAAGCTTAGTAGGATGAGTGATTTTTTGAAGTTTTTAGTGGATTTTTTGGTCCAAATTGAGTGGAAAAATTTGAGATGAAACTTTGATTTGTGTTATTTAAACTAGTTTACCCTAGGACATTAGCTTACCCATCAAATTTGTGATTTCAATGAATTTCAAGATTTTAGACAAATTAAATCATCTAAAAACTTTTAAAAAGGTTGCATTAAAGTCCGTCCGTCATCAAAGTTGAAATATTGTTCTTGTCCACCTAAATAAAAAAATTTAAAAATCTAAAAATAAAAATAATTAATTTAATTGTTTTATATAATTATTCAAATTCAAGGTATATGATAAAATATCTTTTAAAGGCATAAGGTAATTGTAATTTTTTTATCTCAAAAATCAATGAAAAAAAATCTATAATACAATTATCTTGTCTTTAATAGTTATTTTATAATTTGAATGGATCATAAATTTACCTTCAACAAAGAAAATTACCACATTAAAATACCAAATCAGGTAAAATTTTAAACATATTTACTCTTTACTAAAGTCAATACCATTTCCTAGAATAAAGTAAAAAGGTTAATTTAATATAAAGAATGAAAAATCTGTTAAAAATGGAAGATGAAACTTATATAAGTTAATCATGAAATTCGAAATATATAAGTTTACATCATTTTAGGGAAATTAGAACTGTCTCCTAGAAAATAGAAATTAATCCTAATCTAGGACACACTCACAAACAAAATCTCTCTAATAATACATATTTCTTCGTTATTTTCAACTAAATCTTGCTCTAAAATCTTTTAATATTTATTTTAATTGAATATTTTTAAAATGAATCTTTAAAAGGAAAACCATATCCTATGGATATATTAAAATCTCTAAAAACATAAATATCTGCAACTCAAAATTGTAATATTAAAAAATATAGTTAAATCTAATATTAATATTAATATATTATCAATTTAATAACTTAGGATTAATATAAGGAGTTGTCTTTAGTGCGACTTTTTGGAGTTTCAGGTGCCGCGGTGAAAAATTTTAAGGTAAAATCTTATTTTTTGTCATTTAATCTGGTTTTTTGACTCTATATATGGACTCAACACCCTCAAAAACCCCTAGATCCCTTCCATTGTGCAAGGTTAGCAATCAAACTTCTCTTTTCAATAAATTCCTGTCGGATTTTAGAGAAATTACACCGGAAAAAGCCACCGTAAAAGCCTTAAGAAAATCGCACTACTCATTAATATAATATCAAATTTTGTATATTATAATATATATCTTAATATATCATGATATATATTAAATGGGAGGGAAGAACAAAGACATACAGTGATAGAGGTGGAGAGATAAAGGGAGAGAAAGAGAGAGAGAGAGAGAGAGCAAGGATGAGAGAGGACTTGAGAGAGAGAGAAGAAGAGAGGGAGGGATGGAGTAATGGAGTTGGAAGGAAAGAGAGGGATGGAAGAAGAATCACATCAAGAGATAAAAGTGGAGAGAGAGAGAGAGTGTATATGTTTGGGGGCGAGATAGAGAGATAAAAAATGGGAGATAGAGAGAAGAGGGGGAGAGAAGGAGATATAATGACGGAGTTAGAGGGCTGAGAGAGAGAGGCAGTAACAGAGAGATGAGGGGGAGAGAGAAAGGGAGGCGAGAGAGAGGAGGGCGAGAGAGAAAGGGAGGTGAGTGTAGATGTTGATTGCTAATCGCATTTGATTGCTTGCTCTAGATGCATTGATTTCAGTGTAGATGTTGATTTCTAATCTTATTTGATTGCTTGCACTAGATGCATTAATTTTAGTGTAGATGTTGATTTCTAATCTTATTTGATTGATTCCATTAAATTCATTGATTTCTGTGTAGTTGTTTTCTAATCTTATTTGACTGCATGCATTAGATGCATTGGTTTCAGTGTAGACGATGATTTCTGATTTGATGTAACTCAATATATGATGGTACATTAACTTAAAATGATTGGATTAACAATGAGCATTGATTTCGGTGTAAGAATTAAAAAATGATTGACAATATGCATTGATTTTTGTGTTATAGCAATTCAACTTATTAATATTCGAGAGCAAGAGAGACAAGGTATGATGTTTACTACAATAGTTCAAGTTAAAGAATGGAATGGCTTACAATCTCAATTGTCATTTTCATATAATCTATATGAAAATATGGAAAAAATAACAAATAAGGTAAAGACTTTGTAAATATGACCACTCATTGAAAAAAAATCAAAATTACTTTATTTCTTGACTTTTTCAAAATAAACTATAGATAAAACTATGGCTCTTGATGTGTTTGATTTGCTGATGAATGGTTGAAGAATGCATGAGACAGTAGATGTTATTGCAGCTATTATGAGAGGGAATTATATCTTCTTGACGATTCTCAGATAAGTATCATACCCCTATGTTTAAATATGCATTCATGACCTGCAGATTACATGTTCACCATGTTTTTAATGAAATGTCTAGTGCGTTATAGGCAGTCTAGGTCAAGTTTTGATTCGAGATTGAATGCTTAGCTTGTCATTGTGTAAATTATAATTCTCTGGCGAGTTTATTGAATTAATGAACATATATGTATTTATAACCTACATGTATTATGTACACAAAGTGTTTGAATAAATGAGTAATTCAGACCTCTAACTTCCCAGTGTCATAACTTAGGCATACGATCTTCGTTTGACTAACATAATACCTCATTTCGAATATCTCCACAAGGAGGCAGAAAATACACCAAAAAATGTTCTAACACTTTTTCGGTCTCTCTCTTTTCCTTGAAAATTTTGTTTAGCCCCTGAAAACGTCCTCAAAATTTTAGAACAAAAAAAAATTGCCAAAATTAGAAATTTGTATTAAATTTAAGGAAACGAAACTGGAATGAAAGTGTTGGGTCAAATTAGATTGATAATAGTGTGATCATGTGTCCCTGGGTGTTTCAGTCAGTTTTGGACATGTGGACCCCATTTTCCATAAGTGTATCTTGGAAATTGGGTCTTAGACAATAACTCGCATCTCATGTTTACCCTGGGGAGTTTGTGGATTTGGGTAAATGTGGGAGGGGTGGTTACAAAAAAAATTTCAAATTCTTCTTATTATTAGATTTTCATTCAAGGATTCAAAAAAAGAGAGTAAATTATCCATATCTTCAATCATAAACCCATCGTGTAAAAATCAAGTAAACATTATCCATGAGATGAACCCAACAATGCTAATAATCTAAAACCATGATTTGGAAGCCTCTGATCAAATACCATTGTCTATGGTCAACTGTAGAACTCTGCAATCAACTGGTGAAATCTTAGGTCAACTGAAAATTCAAACCCTAGATCTCAATCACACGAAGAGAGTGTCATGCGTGTGGTTGAAACCCTTAAACCACATGCATAGGTCTGCATGCCTACGATTATAGCCTAAATTTGGTTGTGAGAAGCTTGTGGTTGTGACCCAGAAAACTAGACACATGTGCGAGCTTCAAACCCTACAATTTCAGACTTGTGCCAGCCAATCTCTGCGAATTGCCTCAAAATTGTGCGAGCCAAAACCAAAGAAGAGAATAGAAGAATGCTTCATGATCATGTCCAAATGAGGTTGATTTCACTTGTATTTATATACTTCAAAGAGTGTCCAATTTTCTATAGGACCAACCTGATCAAATGTGCACATGTGGGCTTTAATTCAAAAATATACTTTCCCTTATCCAAATTAAGCACTTCAATAATCAAAATTAGCCCTCTCGAAAAGAGGATTATTGTACCATGGTTGGAAATTGTCACTAAGATGCCAAATTAACACTTCCTCTCAGCTAGGGAGAAATTCCAGCTGCATCATGTGATCATCGCACGAATCATGTCATAAAATAATATCCAATCTCAAGTATCTCATCATCAAATGTCATCAATTCTCATCTCTTCTTATCTCTTGATTGTCTCTACTCATATGTTGAACGTTATCGAATCTAAAATAAGAATAATTTGACATCGAAGTGGAGTCCAAGCTACCACCTTCTATTCATAGAGGAGCCACTGCTACCACCTAGAATCACTGCCAGTGGAGAGCCCAATGCTACAAGATTGAAAAGGGGAGACTCTGTGTAGTATGGATCTCTTACTCGGACATGTTCCTCTCATGCAAGATATACTAAGAAAGAAATAAAGAAGAAAGAAATTATTTTAACATCCGCGAGGCTAAACATAGCCTATGGGACACATTTCTTTTTCATCTGGTTTATGTATTCGACCCTTTTCCTACGAAGCCTCACAATAAACATTCCCAACTTCTCGATAAACCCCTCGTTGAATATATTATCCCAAGAGCTTTCCTCCTGTTAGCCATCAGTAAATTTTTGTCATAGCAAATGATGGTTGAAACGGGTCTTGAGCCTTCAAGAGATTATTTTCATAGAAAACTTCTCATTCTTGAAGCCTTCTGGTGCTTTCCAACTTAAGAGTAATCTTCACTACTGTTTCATTCAAAAAATCCACCAAGTAACTCGGGTGATATCAAAGGAAACAATTTTAAGCTATTTTCTCCATCTTTTCACCTTCATAATTTCCTCCAAAAACCCCCATATCACTCATTTTTCCCTTTTATTTATCCTATATTTCCCTCTGAAAGTAAATTTTTTTCCTTCTCATTTACCCTTCATTTCCCTAAAAAACCTTCTAAAAAACCCTTTTTAACCATAAAAACCCCTTTTTTTATGGTTTGAATTACCCTATTTTTCCTATCGGAACCTTTTTTTAGGCTTTAAAAACCCCTCTTTGGCCTAAAAATGCACCCTTTTTATACACAGGTTTTAAGCCCCTAAGCGCTTAAATCTTCCGCTCCTTTTTCTTCATATGACCTGCACCCGCGACCAGGCGCTAGCGCTCACCGCATCGACATTCTTCAATCGTATTGCAACATTTCATCGCATCGCTCCCTCTTCCCCGCCGATGCGATTCCCCTTTGGCTTAGCCCTTTTTCCCTGGCTCTTGGTCCCTTTACTCTCCCACGAGACCACTTCCCAGTGCCTTCCCTTAAGCCCCCTTCCCTTACCCTTTATTTTACGTCCGCGCCCCTTGTAAAATGAATTTCCCTTGGTATTTCCCCCGCCCTGATTGGAAATTTCCACATCGATCTTGGTCGTAGATCTATATGATCTGAAGACGCTAATTCACCCCCACCTTCCCTTTTTCCCTTAGCCGCATTCCTTCATTTCTTTTTCTTCCCCACCTTACCACTCCAACCTGATCTCCACCGTAGATCTACAAAGATCAACGACTATCAGGTGCTTAACCAATGCGGGGGCACTTCTATGTCCACAAGTTAAACCTCTGGTGCCCCTGCATTTGACTCATTGGGCCGCAGAAAAACTCAAATGAATGGTTGATATTCACTACGGGGGCACACCCTGATTTCTCTCGTCCATACCCCCCAGTCCCCCCGCATGACGTCACTCATTGGCCCACCTTCCACTTCCCCCTTTGTCATCCAATCCACTCCTGCCACCTGGCCTCCACCATCTCCCTTCCACCATTCACCTTTCCCCCATCGTGCTCCTCGCCCACCATTGGATCTACACCTCTAGATCCAACAGTTCAAATCACGTTTCGCGCGGATTTTTGTGTCAGGGTTTAACAAACCAGATCTACGCGAAAATGGTGGTTTCATGGTGGACACGTGGCGATCAACGTGTGGTATCGTGTTCGATCACGTCAAAACCACTTACCGCTTGGATGCTACGTGAAAACCACTGACGGTTTTCGCAAAATTACTGTTATATTTCTGCACCATAATTTGGTTTTTAAACCATTGTCATCGTATTTCTTCCTCCTCCATGCATTTTTCATTCTACCTCACTGCTCCTTCCACCTCCGCCTGATCTATGTTAGCAGTTAAACCCTCCCTTGCAGGTTTTGTTAATGTTTTGATTTGTTTTATGCAGGATTCAATGGTGGTTTTAAAGCCAAAAAGCCTTCTCATGGTTCATAAAGAAACAGGTCTAGAGGTGACGACTTTCGTGGCCCAAACAACAGAAAAATCATGAATAAAGGGACTATCAGGGTTTATTTCATGGTTTGACCAGTGCTTTAAGAGCACTGGTCATATAATCAAACCCTCCCGCATCGATGAAAACCACCTGTCCACAGCAAAAAGAAAAGGCATTGAAGATTAAAGTTAAAGGTTAAAGTTAAAAGACTGAAGATTAAAAGACTTAACCAATGATTTACAAAGATAAAGACAGAGTGAATAAAGTAGAAAAATGTTTAAAGGATAAAACAGTTAGCAGAAAATTTTTAAAGCCCAAAGACAATTATAAAGGCCCAAAAGAAAGATCAAGGCCTAAATCAGGGTTTAAAGTGCCAAATCAACACAAATCAACCAAGAAAGTGTCCAACTGCCACATCAGTGAGGCAATTAATCCTCAGAAATTCCACCTACAGGCCTATTTCCTCAAAAGAATACAAAATTGAATGCACAGTCAGAGATATTTTCCAAAGACATCTAAGAAGTAATTTCCAACCTACCAAAAGCCTCCAAAGTCAACAAAAGTGACTGAAGTAGATAAAAGTTAATGTAAAATCAATTAGCAGAGTTAAAACATTTTATATCTTCTCCATTAGGCTTCCCAAAGGCCGAGAAGCATTTACTCTGTATTAATTGAACAATTATACCTTCCTTTCACTCCACCTCCTCAATTTACCTATTAATACCATATTAGGAGTTCATTGTTATTGTTGGTTGCATACTCATTGAATGTAATAGCTATTGAGGCTGTTGAAGCTCTGTTTTGTAATTGAAGAAAGATAGGCTGAGAAGAGAAGTTTGAAGCTGTAAAAGACCCACTGGACTTGAAGTTTGTAACTGGTTTGAAAATCAAATACAAAAGCCGATTTATGGGATCTTGGTCTATGTCAATGGTGATGTTTTTCTTATTGTAATTGTTATTTTTCTCATGTTTTCCATACTGTCCACTTTCTTCGATAAAGAACAGAAAATATAGATTAGGATTTACTATAAACTACCCTATTTCTCACTGATAAATCTTTATCTTTATGTTTTCTTCTAACTGTGTTTTTGAGGATAGTTCAATAGAGTATAACAAGTGAAGTGTTGGTGAGCCCATGTTCACTGAGTATAGCTTGAAATTTTGTCTTTGAAAGTTCTTGAAAATTCTGCTAAGTAAAGATTGAATTAGAGAAGTTTATGGTTAGCCTTGTCCTCTAGTTTATCTCCAACAATTGCTTTAAAAAGATTCCTTAAGAGTATGCCAAAAGCAGGATAGGTTCAAAGTCCTTACCTGATCTTAGGCTAATTTTTATGTTCATCTTGAATTTTTTCCTTTGAATATGTTGAAAGCAGGCTAGGTTAAAAGTCCTTACTTCATCTTAGGCTATTCTTTGTTTTGTATTAAATGTTTTCTTTGAGAATATGCTGAAAGAAGGCTAGATTAAAAGTCCTTACTTGATCTTAAGTTGTTCTTTGTTTTCCTTTGAGTATGCTGAAAGCAGGCTAGGTTAAAATTCTTTACTTGATCTTAAGTTGCCCTTTGTTTTCTTATATGTTTGCTTCTTTCACCACACCTTTAATGTTCCACACCATAAATCAACTTAAAGAGATCCTTTGATATAGATGACTTTCCCCATAGACCACACTTGAAACTTGTTGTGCAATTAAATCCTATTGTGACTCCATAGCCCAATGAATTGATACTGTTTCCTACTTATCCTATCAGCTGAACCATTCTGTCAACTTGCTCACAACTTTTCCCTTCAAGAAGACTTCCTTCATTTTGATGATATTCTACCCAACCAAAAACAAATAAAACCCTTGTACTTCATAACTAGCCTAATATCATATCATATGCCTTAAATAAATATCTTTGAAAACACTTATATAGAGAGATCCCTCTATGAAGAAAGGAGGGCTAGATCCTAGGATTCCAAAGTGTTTTTGATGTAGCCTCTGCAGTGTTTGTTCTTGCCAATCTTGCAAACTACGGAGACCTAACATACTGGAGACTCAACTTGGGATATTATTGAGTAATAGATAACTTCACAACTCAACAAACCCCTATTTTTCAATGAATCAAGTGTCACCAAGACTGGTTATTATTGATTGTTGATGGTGAACAACAACCAAACCTTGAAAATAAATAAAAAACCTTCACCTGGCGACTCCACAACTCCCAAAGGACCAAATGACTCCACTGGTAGAAGACTCTGAACTGGTTGAATAGATACAGTGACTTCTTTCCTGATTTACAAACATGATTCCAAGGATACAACGAAGATATACCCCAATGAGTAAAGATCATATCCCTGGGTTCCCACATAAGATGCCAGAGGTGAATTAGGATGAAAAATTGCCTGTTTTTCAAGGTGAAGAGGTTGATGACCCTTTGTTACATCTCATCAAATTTCACATACATGTATGGAGGTTAAAGGTGGAATGGCATGAAGACTGCCTTATGAAAATTTTCATGTTGACATTAGAAGGAAAAGCAAGGGAATGGTATGAATGGTTGAGGAGTGGTAGTTTGTTTTCTCTAAGAGACCTCCACATAGTATTTTATGATCATTATAAGGAAAAATCCCCTTACCTATCATTAGAGGGCAGTTGTTGTAATCAATCTGAGGGCATCAATACCTTGCAGGAATTTATGAAGATTTAGGAAATTGGCAGCCTGAGGATCTCATAACAGCCATCCATGAATTTCATACCCAAGACAACTATCACAAGAACCTAGATAAATCATTTGAGGAAGAGATTAATCAAGAATTAAAATAAAATCCTCAAGATATCCCTACAAGAAGAAACAATGATTCATCATCCCTTCTAGATGAGGCTAATTTGAATATTGATGATCTAGAGCTGCCCATGCCTTTCTTTGATCAAACAAAAACTCAACCACTACAATACCTAGACAATGAACAAGACATGTATGATGATTAAGACTTTATAGAAGATGATGAGGAAGTTTGTCAGGAAATTCCCTATAACTTGTGTTTTACTGTTAAGAGATCTTTACGAACAAAATGCAAATATTAATAGTGAGCAGTGCTTTGAGGAAACAAGTAGCCACTTAGAAAATGCAGAATCTGAAATGGAAGGAGAACTAGCACATATAGGGACTCTCCCTCTATGTTACAACTCGGCTCATATTACACAAGAAGAGTGGCATCCTGATAATGTAGAAGAAACAACTCATGAACCCTGTATTCAAATTGAGTATCATAACAATCATGAGGAGTTGTTTGAAATAGAAGTAGGTTAGGAAATAGCAAAAAACCCTCAAAGTTTCCCTGCAAGCACAAGTATTGATTCACTAGAAGAGGCTCAAGAAGACATCCAGCCTCAAATTCAATCTTCACAAGAGATAGAGAATTGCTGTACTTCTGCTTAAAGAAAAACAAAAATATATTTCCCTTTGACTGAAGAAGAAATTGATCATATTATCAATAAAAAACCAACCTCTGAAATATTTTATAAAACAAACATTCTTGCTCATTCACCTAATGAACTTTGTTGTAAAAAATTAGAAAGTTCTCTTGTAGATCAGCTTAAAGAAAAACAAACTGATAACCCAATATGCGTGATTGGTGAGATTGTTTGTACTAATGATTGTCCAATTTTTGATCAGTCTAATGATGATGATAAGCTTAAAACATAAACTAATCATGCAGGGAAACCAACAATTGATTGGTGTCATGAAATTCACAATCATCAGCCTGATAGCAGCAATCAGCCAATTCAATCCATCATAAATAGCTTTCACATAATTGGGAATCAACAGTCTTTCATCTTAAAGGTTGAGGAGGAAAACCATGAAGAATTTCTTGAACATGATTAATATAAAGAACCTTCTGCTGAAAGGGTTGAGGTAATCAAAGAGACCCCTTCTCAAGAATATAATGACCTCTTCACAGAGTTCAGTCCAGTAAATCAGAACATACTAGAACTACAAGAGGACAACACCGCCAAATATGATGAGTCTTCTTATTCAAATAATAATGAAGATGAGGAAGATTTTCTTTCTCAGAAGAATATTTTTCTTGATCCAGTGGAGAAAAAAGTAATCTTGGTTGAAAACTATCTTTCAAATACTCACAACCAGGTATTATTTCAGGATCCCTATGCTGATTTCTTGAAGATATTTGAAGAGGGGATAAAGAATGTTAGGAAAAATTTATTGTCAAGTACAAGGAAAATTTTTAGCACTGCTGCTAAAAGAAAAGTGAGATGTGAGTGGCCCTTTTGTTTATCCAACATGCTCAAAGAGGTGAGAAAAGACCAGTCATGGAACCATCTGATTGACTGGATGTATTGGAAAAGAAATTTTTTCAGCTAAACATGTAAATATTTCAGAGTTAGATTAGGGTAGGTAGGAAAGTCAATAAAAGCTCAGCCTATGAGCATTTAGTTGGTTTTTTATCTTTGCTTTGAAAGAAAAATTGAAAAAATACAATAACAAAATAAAAGAGAAAAAAGAGGGCAGATATAAAAGAAGAAAGGTACAGCCCCATACCAAAAAAGAATAAGAAAACCTGAAAGTGTGCAAGCTTAAATGCCACTACAAAAGAGAGCACTACTATTTAGTCATATAGCCTAATCATGACTAGATAGGTTTCAATTTACTGCTGATAGGTTAGTGAAGAAGATTTGCCAAATTTTTTAATCTTGGCTTATTAGTAGACTAGATTAGCATAGAAAAACAGAGGTTCAAACAAGCTTAAATCCTGAACCTGTAAGTTCGATGAAAGAATGTTGGAAATGTTGTCATTGATGGCAAAGGAGATGACAAAGGAGAAGCACCTGAAACATCAGCCAAGGAGCAGAGGAAGCAAAAAGAGAGGTAGCAGAGACAACAAAAAGAGAAATAAGGAGCAGCATTAGTCAAACAAGTAGTAGAGGAAGCAAAGAGAGCAACAGAGATAGCAAAGAAGTAGAGAGGTAGCAAGGCAGCATAGAAGGAACAGTAGAAGAAGGCCGGTTAATAGCAGATCTGGAGAGACAGAGCAGTGATGATTGTGGAAAGGCCATCCCATTGAAGATCAGCCCAGAGACAGAGGTTCTGTAAGTAAATTCATCTTTATGAAAGAATTTTCTTTGAAATTTGATGCGAGATGTGTCTTGGTTGCTTTAGTCCTGTAAAAATATACTTGGTTCGACAAGTACATACTAAGCTCTGGACTAAGCTCTGAGGAGAGGAATCGATATTAATAAATGTCGATATTGTATCTGTTGATTAATCAGTTAAAAGAGAGGAGTGAGAGGTTATTCGCACTGGAGGGATTGACAATCCTGCAGAAGAACTGGTATTAGTTCAATCCAAATCGAATACACGACCTCGGTTAAAGATTGGAATGAGGATACATTTGGACACAGAGTCTGTTCAATGATGAAGTAGAAAGCGAGGCTGAAAGGAGAATGAACCCGTGGACAGTCAGAATGGTTACAAGTCGCAGAGGTATTAGACATCAAAGAAATGGAGAAAGTGGAAGAGGATCTTATTGAGCAGATCGGTTCTATGAATGGGTATCAGAGGCAGAGGCAGAGTCGTTATCAGAGGCAAAGGAAGAGGCAGAGCCGTTATCACAGCAAAGGCAGAGCCATTTTTTATGGAATGGAACCATGTGCAAACATACATAATATTCCAGGAATCTTAACCCAAGCGGCAAAGCATATATATATATATATATAAACCTTATTCCGAGAATCATTACCCAGCCGGAGGATACACTAAAGGCGGAAGCGGAAGCTTATATATATGCAGTGAGATACATATGATGCAACTTATATATATAAAGGTCCAAAGCATATACATTTATATGTAGCGCGAGATCTAAAGAACCAAAGATTCTATCAAAGGAAAAGCCTTATATGGTGGGACTCTCATCAATCGCATCGAAAAAGTTGGCAGCGGATCACATGCAACTAAAAGTTGCGATTGCGATTGAAGCCCGGACCCGATGGGAGTATAAACTGTGATTAATATGTATTTGAATTCCGGCCTACTCGCATCGGAGCATCGGAGTATAAGTATATCGGAACATGCAACTGCAAATTGCGATTGCGATTGAGTTCTGGACCCGATGGGCGTATAAACTGTGACTTTATAGGTTTGAGTTCCGGCCTAATCGCATCGACACTTTTAAATGAACAGTGTTCAATCGCATCGGAAAGAAGCAGAACGTCGGAGCACTATATTAAAAGATTGCGATTGCGATTAATCGCAATTGGAAGAACTCGAAAAGCGATTCATTGCATCGGTGGAAATCAAAAGACCAAATCGCAGGAGTATTATGAATGTTGCAATTGCGATTGAAATACACGAGTGGAGTATAGATGGCATGTGGGGTCCATCCAAAAGGTAAGACTAAGAACAGGTTTGCTCCAAGTTAATTAATCCAAAGTTTAAGAGGAAAGGAAAGCACCGCGGCACATATATGTATACACAAAACGATACATGCACATTTCTAATATGTGGACAGTAATGCATCGCATAGGAAGATAGAACAAGTTTAGTGAGTGGGCCCGTAAGGGCATTCTAAGTATTAAAACGTTTTATTATTTGTATAACACCGAGAGTTGAATTGAACAGTTACTTGTATGCAATAGTTACACCACGGCAGAGGACATAAGAGCAAGCAGAGCTGAAAAAGACAGACACAGTCAAAGAAAAGACAAATGCGCAGCAAGCCAAGAGGATGAATGAGTGAGCTGGAGTTTTCATTGTAATTGAATGTAAATGATTTTAATTTATATTGTTGTGATGCATTGGCAAGTCTCCAGAAGAGAACAAATATCCCACTGTAATGTTAAATTGGTACCTACAATTATATTTTCTGAATGAGCGGATAAAATAGATGAGAAGGAAGAAGGCAAAGAGACATGGCTGTCCATTTCAAACTCCCAGTAGAATACAAACAACCATGCAGCTATTTTGTATAAAACAGGGTGATATCCAAGGGGAGAATGTTACGAAAAAAGAGTGAGAGAAGAAGAGAGTGTGCAGTAGAATTGAAGAGAGTTGAAGAAAATAAGAAAGTTGCAAGAGGTTAGAGAGAAAAGTAAGAGAATGCAGAGTATGAAGAATTGAGACAGAAAATATAGAAGAAGGAGGAGCTGAACAGAGAAGAAGGAGGAGAAGATTCAGAGATGATGCAGGGCTGATATGAGGACTAATGGACAATAGAAGAGAAGGTACAGAACAGAGCTAATATCCAAGGTAAATCAGCAAGTGTTTTTATTTTGAAAGAGTAAGGAAGTTGGAGCTTCCCTATCAAGTTATAGCTTGATAGATGTCAGTTGTAGCTGACTGAGGTGGGAGCCTCCTGTAGGTTGGTGCCTGCAGAAAATAGATGGGAGTTGGTGCTTCCACATCAAGTTGTAGCTTGATAAAATGTCAGTTGTAGCTGACTGAGGTTGGAGCCTCCTGTAGGTTGGTGCCTGCAGAAAATTGAAGGGAGTTGGTGCTTCCTTGCAAGTTGTAGCTTGCAGAATTGAGGTTGGAGCCTCCTGGAGGTTGGTGCCTGCAGAAAAACAGTGGTGAGAGGGAGTTGGAGCTTGCCTTTGCATCACAACAATAATAAGATGTGGTTTTCTCCCTTTATGGGTTTCCACTTATATCTGGTGTCTTTGTGCATGATGTTTATGTGTTGATCTGGTTTATATCATTTGCTTAATACTTACTTCTCTCATATTAAGTCTACTGTTACATTATGTTAGCACCTGAATTAGACCCCAGGCTGCAAAGGCAAAATAGGGTAACAAACTAAACCATGCTCAGCCTTGTAGCTAGCCCTACAAGGACAAGAGAGGGCTCTCTCCGTGAATGAATATTCAATGGAACACAATAAATGGACTGATATTAGGCTAGATAAAAAGATGGAAAAGGTTTAATAGAATAAATGAATGAATTAATTTCAGGGATATGTGGGATATGAAGGGACAGTTGAAACCGGGAATTAAATCAGGACACAGGGTATTTCATGGGGCAATATAGGCAAGAAACTTAGCAAATTTAAATTTAATAAGGATGGGGTGGAAAGACTGGTGAGGAGCTGAAAAGGGCACAATAAATGGATCCCTTTCAAACAGAAGAAAACACACAGAGCATGAATGATTTCCCAAGGCAGAGCATATAAAATGGATTCTACCTTTCTATCTTGAAAGCATTCAAAAGAAATGTTTATGGATGAATGGAACACATAACGATTCACATATGAAACAAAGGAGAGAACAAATGCTAAATTTCATACCACATGGATCCCACAAATCAGAGCTGCATCTCTTATTAATTCCTGTCAAACTGTACAATGTAGTGCAAAGATGTTCTTCCACACTATTCCCCTACTTTCTCCTACTAAAAAAAAAATTCTTTACAAATGATTTACAATACAATAAATAAGATGAAATGTGGGAACACATATCCACAGAAGTGGGGGCTGTTCTAACAGCTGAAATAGAATCATAGAAAGTAATACAACAATTTTCCCCTGAAAGTGAGGGACAACATTACATTGACTGCTTTGGAGATTTGCTGTTAGGCTGTATAAACGAAAAATAGGTAATTTGGTGAATAGATCTCCTATTTTTTGCTTTTGTAGATATCTTCATTTGATTTTAAGCTCTAAGCCCTTGGACTGTTCCTTTGCTTTCCTTTATTTCTTTATTCTCTGACTTTTAATAAAATGCCGTAGAAATAGAACTGAATGAAATTATATGCTTTGTGAAGGGAAAAATTAATTTTAAATGGGAAAAAGGAAGGGAGATGGAGGCGGGACCCGCATATAAATCGCAATCAGAGTCGAAGCAAGAGCGGAGAAATAACATTTTTAAACACCATGCAATCGCAATCGGAATCGGGGGTAGAGCAGGGTAGTACATTACCAATATTGCGATGCGATGGGGAGAAAGCCTTTGTAATAAACAAAGCAACGGAATTTTCACCTTTACAAAGGAGAAATGGGTTTTATGATGAACGACGGTGAATTTTTAATGGTGGGACCAAGGTATAATCGCAATCACAAATCGGAATCGGGAGAGGGGGGAAAGCAAAGTGACAAATATAACAGCGCCATCACAAATCGCAATCGGGAATGAGGGTAGGTGTATCACATAATTGGATCCGCCGGTTTGTGATTTGCGATGTGCGGTCAATCGCAATCGCATCGGAGATGGGGGAAGAGGAGTAATCACATGGGAAGGGAGGGAATGTGCGGTGCGATCGGGAGTTGTGATGGAAATACTTGCGATCGGAGAAGGGCACGATCAATCGCATCGGAGGGATTATATCGGGGATGCGATCGGGTCGCATATATAACATTTGCGATGCGATCGGACAGGGGAAAGTTTGTGATCGGAGGAGGGCGCGATCAATCGCATCAGATGGATGGTGCGATTTATGGTGGGCCGTCCGATCGGCGGGAGTAATCAATGGTGGGATGAGCGATCGAAGGTTGACGCGATCAATCGCATCGCAAGTTTTGCGATGGACCGATCGGAACGTACCATATAAAATTTACGATTGCGATTTGAAATTTTATATTATAAAGTTTTATTATATGATTGGCGGGGAAGGAAAAAAGGGGAAGTGGTTAAAGGGGTGGGGGCTTTATAATATGGAACTTTTTATTATGAAGTCCAATGGGTCATGAAGGGGAAGTGGTTTTAATAATAAAATCGCATATATATTTTTAAAAAGTAATTTATAATGCGATTTTATAATTGGAAGGGGGGGGAAAGGGATTTTTAAAGGAATATTGAACTTTAATAACACAAATTTTAAAGGGAAAAATGGGGAAATAAGGGGGGCTTAGGGAATATAGGGCTTTGACTTCACTTAAGCATAAAATTCAATTCAGAAGTTAGTTTTGAGAGTGTAGCATACCGTTGGAAAGCTCTTTCCGGGCTCTTTCTGATGGATCTGCTTTGAAGATGATCTTGCGCTGAATATGGTGTGAGAAAATTCTTTGAAGGAAGGAACATCATTTTGTGGATATAACAGATTCTGAATTGTGACTTATTACATATGATGATATAAAATTACATAATGAATGATAATAAAGGTAAACTATCATGTTTTCACCTCAAAACATGGTTTTGAGGTGAAAATTACATGAAGATGAATAAAATGTCTCTTTGATCTTTCTGGTGCTGTGACTTTGAGCTTATTGACATCCTCATGACCTTGCTGATATTATTGATACTTGACTCATTGATTTGACCATGGTGAGACCCTAGAAACTAATGAGACCCATCCTATGAACTACTTATATGATTTAAAGAATAAAAGTGACTAATGACTAAAGACCATAGAAAGGAAGATCAGCAAGTACCTCATGAGGGAAAACTAGTAAAACAATACTACCATCAAATGAATCCATGACCTAGCGGAATGGTGAAATTTATTCGGTATGAGACACCTAATATGCAAATGCAAAAGAGCAGTTTTGATCACTGATGGTAGTATGACTAGACTGACACTAACACATTATATTAATGCTTGCTGCTCACATTCTAAGATTACTCACATGTTAAATTGAACATGAAATGAAGGTGTAAACAAGTGTTAATGAAAAAGTTTTAAAAGTCCATGAATGTGTTAAACTGATTCACCCCCCCCCCCCCCTCTCAGTTTAACTAAGGGTTCAACAAAGAAATGGCTCTAAACTGACCAAAAATTGAGCCAAAGAAAAGAAAATAATGGTTCTAATGCACTGAAAACTTGAACCAAAGAATCAAAAGAAATAATGACTCTAAACTAATCAAAATATGAGTCCTAAGAAGAATGAAGGATGCTTGTAATTCTCAGATCTTAAGCCTTCACAGTTTTGTTTTAAATTTCTGTAAAATTTCAGTCTATGTGCAGCTTGTTTTTATGCCATAGTCTTACAGCAAATCAGATAGATTAATCTTGGTTTGTTTGTACTTAAATTTCTATTTTAGAATATAGAGAATAAGATTTGTCAGACAGATTAATCCTGGCAGATAGTATCTTAGGTAGAGAATTAATGAGTTCAATTGTTTAATCTGAACTCATGGAAGAAATAAGGGTAGATTTATATTAGTTTCCTGCTTTCAATAAAAGAATGACATGTTGATGTTAAAAGGTTTGCAAGTCCAAGTGCACTTTATGAAGAAAAAATGTTAGGAAAAGTAGGCTGTGTAGGTAGAATGTTTGGGAGAAATTTGTTTGATGATACAAAGTACTGATCATATTTTTAAGCAGCATGATCAAGGAATAAAAGGTTGTCAAGGATAGGCACAGGTCTACATTCCAGAGATGAAATTCTGAAGTTCTTAACACCTCCAAGGAGCTTCCATCCCCAAGTGGAGCCACTGTTAGCCATCAGTAAATTTTTGTCATAGAAAATGATGGCTGAAACAGGTCTTGAGCCTTCAAGAGATTATTTTGATAGAAAATTTCTCATTCTTGAAGCCTTCTGGTTCTTTCCAAATTAAGAGTAATCTTCACTGTTGTTTTATTCAAAAAATCCACCAAGTAACCCTGCTGATATCAAAGGAGACTATTTTCAACTATTTTCTCCATCTTTTCACCTTCATAATTTCCTGCAAAACCCCCCATATCACTCATTTTTCCGTTTTATTTATCCTCTATTTCCCTCTGAAAATCCCTTTTTTTTCCTTCTCATTTACCTTTCATTTCCCTAAAAAACCTTCTAAAAAACCCTTTTTAACCATAAAACCCCCTTTTTTATGGTTTGAATTACCCTATTTTTCCTATTGGAACCTTTTTTAGGCTTAAAAAACCCCTCTTTGGCCTAAAAATGCGCCCTTTTTATACACGGGTTTTAAGCCCCTGAGGGCTTAAATATTCCGCTCTTTTTTCTTCATATGACCTGCACCTGCGACTAGGCGCTAGCGCTCATCGCATCGACTTTCTTCAATCACATTGCAACATTTCATCGCATCGCTCCCTCTTCCCCGTCGATGTGATTCCCTTTTAGCTTAGCCCTTTTTCCCTGGCTCCCGGTCCCTTTACTCTCCCACGAGACCACTTCCTAGTGCCTTCCCTTACCCTTTATTTTACCTCCGCGCCCCTTGTAAAATGAATTTCCCTTGGTATTTCCCCCGCCTTACTTGGCAATTTCCGCATCGATCTTAGCCATAGATCTATATGATCCGATGGTGCTAATTCACCCCCACCTTCCCTTTTTTCCCTTAGCCGCATTCCTTCATTTTTTTCTTCCCCGCTTTACCACTCCGACCTGATCTCCACCATAGATCTACAAAGATAAACAACTACCAGGCGCTTAACCACTGCGGGGGCACTTCTCTATCCACAAGTTAAACCTCTGGTGCCCCCGCAGTTGACTCATCGGGCCGCGGGAAAACTCAAATGAATGGCTGATATTCACTGTGGGGGCACACCCTGATTTCTCCCATCCGTACCCCCCAGTCCCCCCGCATGACGTCACCCGTTGACCCACCTTCCACTTCCCCACCCGTCATCCAATCCACTCCTGCCACCTAGCCTCCACCATGCACCTTTCCCCCATCGCGCTCCTCCCCCACTGTTGGATCTACACCTCCAGATCCAACGGTTCACATCGCGTTTCGCGTGGATTTTTGCGTCAAGGTTTAATGACCCAGAACTACGTGAAACCGGTGGTTTCTTGGTGGACGTGTGGCGATCAATGTGTGGTATCGCGTTTGACCGCGTCAAAACCACTTATCGCTTAAATGCCACGCGAAAACCGTTGATGGTTTTTGCAAAACCACTGTTATATTTCCGCGCCATAATTCAGTTTTTAAACCATTTTCTTCGTATTTTTGCCTCCTCCACGCATTTTTCCTTCTGCCTCACTGCTCCTTCTGCCTCCACCTATTCTCTGTTAGCAGTCAAACCCTCCCTCGCATGTTTTGTTAACGTTTTGATTTGTTTTATGCAGGATTCAATGGTGGTTTTAAAGACAAAAAGCCTTCTCATGGTTCATAAAGAAATAGGTCCAGAGGTGACGACTTTCGTGGCCCAAACAATGGAAAAATCACGAAGAAAGGGACTATCAGGGTTTATTTCATGGTTTGACCGGTGCTTTAAGAGCATTGGTCATATAATCAAACCCTCCTGCATCGCAAAAAGAAAAAGGCAGTGAAGATTAAAGTTAAAGGTTAAAGTTAAAATACTGAAGATTAAAAGACTTAACCAATGATTTACAAAGATAAAGACACAATGAATAAAGCAGAAAAATGTTTAAAGGATAAAACGGTCAACAGAAAAGGTTTAAAGCCCGAAGATGATTATAAAGGCCCAAAAGCAAGATCAAGGCCTAAATCAAGGTTTAAAGTGCCAAATCAACACAAATCAACCAAGAAATCCTCCAAATGCCACATCAGTGAGGCAATTAATCCTCAAAAATGCCACCTACAGACCTATTTCCTTAAAAGAATACAAAATTGAATGCACAGTCAGAGATATTTGACAAAGATAGCTAAGAAGTAATTGCCAGCCTACCAAAAGCCTCCAAAGTAAACAAAAGTGACTGAAGTAGATAAAAGTTAATGTAAAATCAATTAACAGATTTAAAACATTTGATATCTTCTCCATTAGGCTTCCCAAAGGCCGAGAAGCATTTACTCTGTATTAATTGAAAAATTAGACCTTCCTTTCACTCCACCTCCTCAATTTACCTATTAATACCATATGAGGAGTTCATTATTATTGTTGGTTGCATACTCATTGAATGTAAATAGCTATTGAGGTTGTTGAAGCTCTGTTTTGTAATTGAAGAAAGAGAGGCTGAGAAGAGAAGTTTGAAGCTATAAAAGACCCACTGGACTTGAAGTTTGTAACTGGTTTGAACATCAAATACAAAATTTGATTTATGGGATCGTGGTCTATGTCAATGGTGATGTTTTTATTATTGTAATTGTTATTTTTCTCATGTTTTCCATACTATCCACTTTCTCTGATAAAGAACAACAAATATAGATTAGGATTTACTATAAACTACCCTATTTCTCACTGATAAATCTTTATCTTTATGTTTTCTTCTAACTGTGTTTTTGAGGATAATTCAATAGAGTATGACCAGTGAAGTGTTGGTGAGCCCATGTTCACTGAGTATAGCTTGAGATTTTGTCTTTGAAAGTTCTCGAAAATTCTGCTAAGTAAATATTGAATTAAATAAGTTTATGGTTAGCCTTGTCCTCTAGTTTATGTCCAACAGTTGCTTTGAAAAGATCCCTTAAGAGTATGCCAAAAGCAGGATAGGTTCAAAGTCCTTACCTGATCTTAGGCTACTTTTTATGTTCATCTTGAATTTTTTCCTTTAAATATGATGAAAGCAGGCTAGGTTAAAAGTCCTTACTTGATCTTAGGCTATTATTTGTTTTGTCTTAAATGTTTTCTTTGAGAATATGCTGAAATCAGGCTAGGTTAAAATTTCTTACTTGATCTTAAGTTGTTCTTTGTTTTCCTTTGAGTATGCTGAAAGCAGGCTAGGTTAAAAGTCCTTACTTGATCTTAAGTTGCCCTTTGTTTTCTTATATGTTTTCTTCTTTCACCACACCTTTAATGTTCCACACCATAAATCAACTTAAAGAGATCCTTTGATATAGATGACTTGCCCCATAGACCACACTTGAAACTTGTTGTGCAATTAAATCCTATTGTGACTCCATAGCCCAATGGATTGATACTGTTTCCTACTTATCCTATAAGTTGAACCATTCTGTCAACCTGCTCACAACTTTACCCTTCAAGAAGACTTCCCTCATTTTGATGATATTCTACCCAACCAAAAATAAACAAAACCCTTTTACTTCATAACTAGCCTAATATCATATCATAAGCCTTAAATAAATATCTTTGAAAACACTTATATAGAGAGATCCCTCTCTGAATCCAGGAGGGCTAGATCTTAGGATTCCAAAGTGGTTTTGATGTAGGCTCTGCAGCGTTTGTTCTTGCCAATCTTGCAAACTATGGAGACCTAACATCTCCCACACTTATTTTTGTCTTTTCTGGTGCCTTGTTTCACAATAGAGTTGATGATAATTAGTCCTTAACTAAGAAATTAGAATTTTGGCTCTCCAAGAAATATTGGCCTCTATGTATGTTTTTTGTTGATGATTATGAGTGGGATTAAACACTTCAATATAGTACTTTTTCTTTCTCCCTGGCTCCTTATCCCAAGAACACTTATGGAACTTATGCATAATTTTTTTTTCTTTTATCTCTTTACTGTTTATGGGACATGTGTTCAAGAAAATAACCCATTTACAAAACCATTTGTTATTTTGTTGCATCCAAGTCTTCTTTCTTTTTCACAATATGTCATTAAACACAACTTTAGGCCATCTTCCCTCTTCATTTTCTCAAGTTTTCTTAAATACCTTATGACTCGCACCATAGAAATTTATTCAATAGGAGTAGACCTTGTTTCGCTTAACAAGATAACATAATGAACTAAATTGAGATCCACTTCAGAAATGTATGGGGATTTGCGATGCCTATTTTTTTTCAATGCCTATAAATTGCGCTTTTATTTTTGGTAAATTGTGTATGCGGATTTCTATGGATAACAAAAGAGATTACATAGATAAACCTTCATGAAGATTTTGAGTAGCTCCCAAAATGTCCAAAAACAAAACTGACTAGAAAACTATTGAGACAACACTTATACCAAGGAATGCATGTGTAAAACCTTGGATTTACATCTAAAAACAAGCTAACTATGATTGCCATAAGTAAAAAAACATCCTAGAGCCATTGACATCACTTAATAGAACAAAATTATCATGAAAAAAGAGAGCAGTAAGTAGCTACCAACAACTAGAAGTAGACAATTAACATAGTGTACTTAGAGAGTAGCCCTAGTGGACTTATTAGGTCAAAATGATAATCAGAGAGTGAGAAGGAAAGTTTTCATTTGTAGTGTTCAAAGGTGGAATATTGTTCAATGGTGGAGCATTGATCACTGCGTCCTCGTCTTGATGGTTGATTGATTTTGTCCATACGTCAGAAACAACAAAGCATTCCACTTGATTTAATCTCACCACTATATCATTCATTTCATAACTTATGTCTCTAAGTATTTTCTTAATATCCACTTGGTCAGAAAAGATCTTGTAGTTGTCTATTTTTTTTGTCTCGAATGACCAGGCTGAGCAATGTATCCATCTAACGGTGGAGTATTATAGAGTGGAGAAAATACAGTCTTCTCTTTTCGAATTTCCTTGGGTTGGGAACTCATTTGAGAGTATTGCCACCAAATTTTGAGTCGGAATGGTATTTGTGATCCCTAAACTCCCTTACTTCCAAATGTAGAATCTCCTTTCGAACCTCCAAGGGAGCCACATCAAAAGCGTTTGCCACCGATTCCAAACCAAATAGCCGACGATGTTTGGAATAGGATGCCCCCAGAGCACCTCCTTTGCAGCTGGGAAGCCTCTGTTGAGATGGCACTGCCACTTGAGTCCTGCCAACAAGACACAAAAGAAACACTTGAACTAATTGAGATACCAGACAACAAGTGACCAAAAAACGCTCGAACTAACTGGGGGACCAAAGGATTAACCGTATGATAAGGAGACGCCTGTAGAAATGAAACTAGTAGGTTAAAAGTAACGATAAGAAGGAATAAAAATCTTAGAAGAATGACACAACATCTTCGCTCACGAATCACTTTAAGTAAGTTTGAGTGAGTGTGATAATAAAGGACTTAATAACCCCTAACAACCAACACCTCAAAACATTTTAGCTTACCGAAGACCCAGAATACATGGATACCTTAATGTAACATGGATTGCGATGTATGAGGGGACAATGACCAAAAGGTGGCAAAATCCCATTCAAAACCACACTGAGAAAGTACTGTGGTACCAAAAACCGCATACCAAAACTCGACAATTGAAAAAATGCCCACTGGATCCAAAGTCTTTAAAGTGGTTGAGGGAAGTACAATGACTAATTCAAAATATGGACCTGACCCAGAGTTATGTAGAAACAACATAAAAAACATGGACACAGAGAGCCTTGTAACAAACTTGATTCCCAACAATAGAGAGCAATGTGATACCATAAAATTGTATACTGCAAGAAAAGAGAATTCCACCCAAATAAGTGAAAATGAGAGGTTAGAAATATACCCAAACTTGCATTCACTATGACACTTACAAGAGGTATCACCCAAAAAGAGTTATACTGCTGCAACAGAAGAACGTCAATCCCATAATAGCTATCTTTCCACAACTAAAGAACATCGATCCCATAATAACCATCTTTCCACCAATGGATAATGAGATTTACATAAATAACTAAAAGTGTAAGGTAACGATTTCAAGTAATAAAACATGCCCTTCCATAAATTATAATTATGCTAATCATGGTAGTGTTCGAAATTTCATATTTACTATTATTTATTTTTCTTGCTAACAATAACTTTAGCATTTGCTCACCATTATAAGTAAATCTTTCCAAAACTTTTGAAAGATTTATTTATTTATTTTTTTAAATAAATCTTTCAAAAGCTATTAAAGCACTTTTTATAAACTAAATCTATTTCTCCTCCTCAAGATTATGTTAAACTAACTTTAACATGTTTGTATATTTTTACATGTTGAAATTAATTAACTAGGATTTTGAAAATATTTTGAAAAAAAAAATAATTGTAAATTTGGAAAATATTTTGATGAGTGTTTTTGGTTTTTGTTTTTTGTTTCCTATAATTTTTTTTGGCTAAAATTAATTTAATTATAAATTTTGAAAATATTTTGAAAAATAAATTAAATCAATTACATATTTAAATTGACATTAATATTTTTTTTTAAGCTTCGTCATCTTTTACCTAAAATTAACTAAATTGCAAATTTTGCGAGCATTTTAAAAAATTAAATAAATTTTTGAAATTTAAGATTAAAATCAAATATCTATATTCACTAATTTCTATAATCATATTTTAAAATATATCAAATATTTACCATTGAAATTTCTCCCTCATATATATTCATAATAGCTTCCCTTTTATGATCCTCGTACTTTGATTAATATTTTTCACATTTCCTTGGTACACATAAAATAGTGACTTTCCACATAAAATAGCGACTTTCCCCTTTATCATCCTCGTACTTCAATTAATACTTTTCACATTTGCTTGGTACACATAAAATAGTGATTTAAATTTCAGTGTAATCCCTAGGGAATAGTTTTCTTTGGGGAAAAAGAAAAATAGCATAGAAACATATGGTGGAGAGAGGACAATTCATATACCAAGGTGGCCCGAATGTGCAGTTCACACATCAATAATTTGATTCATAAGCTTTGTTTCTTCAATGGCGATTTGCACATTAGTAATTTATTAAAATTTAATAATATGACTCTAGATGTGAATTTTACAAAAGCCGAGAAAAGTATGCAACATAATCATGAACTCCTCGAACAACAAAAGTCACGGAAGAAAACTAGAGGAAACAAAATGTCAGCGTGCACATTTATTGTTGAAAATGATATCAGTACCAATTCAGAAATGTGGACATGAAAATCGATTATTTAGATTATTTCGATTATTTAGATTATTATGGATTTAGTAATGTTCATGTGGTATTTAATATGACATTGTATTAAACAAGGTTACAAGGTAGCTACTACTTGCCGCTTGATTTAAATATAGTAATGTTGCAATGTGATTTTAAAAATGTCTATGGGTAGCTATTACATGCTGCTTAATGTAATTATAGAGATGCTGCAATTTTGAGTTTGAGCATGTTTATATATATATATTTAATTTTAATAAAATATTGTGAGCATGGTTGATTGTCACATATACAACTTTACGCATTGTCACATATTTGAGCATGGTTGATTGTCTCTACTATATGGATTTTGGTATTCATAAACAAGCTCAAACTCAAATTTCAGCATCTCTATAATTACATTAAGTAGCATGTAATAGCTACCCATAAACATTTTCAAGATCACATTGCAACATTACTATATTTAAATTAAGAGGAAAGTAGTAGCTACCTTGTAGCCTTGTTATTTCATGTTATTATTTATTGCATGGGGGTTTGTGTTACACATTTAAAGATTTTATGTTGATATGTTATTTTTTTTTAATGTTGTTGGTACTTTGGAGGTCTCACTCGAGATACTGGGTTGTATGCTTTGCCCTTTAATAATACCCTTTGTTGTTCGTCAGAGTCACGTTACTCTCTACTAATTAACTCTTTAATGCATTGTATTTACTGCAGCGAATTCATTTAACTCAAGAGTGAAACAACCTCTCAACGACAATTTAACTCAAGTGCATTTAATATCATTACAATTTGTTCCTGAAATTCGATATTGTGATTTTCAAAACCCCTATACTAGCTACGTGTTTGCACAAATTCCCCTGTAACTATGTAAACATAGAATCATAATTTATAATCAATATTAATTATTATTTGATTTGTATTAATTTTTCTTTACAAAATGTAGTTTTTTTTAATAACTAGCTATTTATTATTTTATTTTAATTTCATTTTTTCTTTAATAAAAAATAAAAATAGATTTGGCTATTTATTTTTTAGCTTTTGATATTTAATAAAAGACCCTATCAACGTAATAATATATATATATATATATATATATATATATATATATATATATATATATATATTTAAATTAATTAATTAATTTATTTTTTTTAATAAATTTAATTTAATAAATACTATTATTATCTTACATTATCACATCGGACGGCTTCAAGATATTTATGCAAATTTAGAAAGAGAAGGATAGGTTCAAAAGAAATCTAGGGAACCATTTTCTACTTTTATATCCATATAAAAAGAAACTGAGGCATAGATATAAGATTACATAAAATTTGAAATGAGCATAAAAAGGTTTAATTTACGTAGACGACGATTTATTTGTAACACATGTTACATTGATTTTCATGGGGAGTGCACTAGGATTTATTTGTACTTTGACTCTAATGACATTAAGTGCACCATAATTTATTGGTATCATAGGGTACCTCTATTCTGACGTCATCAAGCGCACAAAGATTTATATGTACGTTAAATAAATTATATGTAAAACTTTATGGACTGACAATTTGAATTTATCGAAATTTTTGTTAAATGTGACATGACGGGATCACATGGTGCAATATCGTGTTTATCATAAATTTATTAAAATGCCAAAGGAAATAATGTACATTCGCACACGTCAAATTATACAACAAATTCGATCACGTCGTACAACACTTGCAATAACATGTTCAAATTATCCACCAACCAGACGCAAGAAAAAAAAAAAAAAATATTAAAATTTAACTATAGTCAAATTATACAACAATTCAAAACATATGTCTAATCAAAATGAATTAATGTCGCAATCAGGAAAAACCTGATGCGTAGTCACCTGCAGCAGCAGGTACAATAAATGACATTAAAATATAAATTAATTTATTCGTCCAAATAGAGTACAATATGTTAAAATTACCTAACGCTTCTGCATCCAAAACTCAAATTTGAACTTAAAACCTATATTACATCACTCTTGTATTCATCTACTACGAAGTATATGTGAATATGATGAATAAAAAATGGAAAAGGAGAGGATCGTGCTGTATTGCAACCAACAATTTATCATACCCTTAGTATAGCAATGGGAAGAATGGTATATTAATTGAAAACTTTAATTAATGAACATATAGTTGGACTTGACATAATATTGTGTATGTTTTGTAATTTATTATATATATTTTATATGTTTTTCAGTTTATCATATATATTATCATTATATTCATGCAAATTTCTTCCTTTTTGGAATAAATATTAGAGATTAATAAAAAAATTATAAATGGTTTTACTTTTATATTACATAGTGTATATTCCGATATTATATAATGGAGAACAATGTGATTAAATATTAATATAAAAAATTATATACAAAGGGCAAAAAAAATACCTAGTAAATAATTAATGATCACTTCTATAAATTTACGCAAATAAATAATAAAAAATAATTTTAAAATTATCAAAAAATATTGTACCGTAGGATACACCAACGAAATAACGAAATAGTATTATAGTAAAAAGGACGAAACTGTCGGGTTTTAATGCAAATTCTTGCAGAGATAGCGAAAGATCCTCCAACTCAGTTCTGTACTTCTATAATTAATAAAATAAATTCCATAGTTGATGCCGAAAACCTTATTGTGGATTAAATATAATATGTATGATCCTCGCCATACCTTCCAACCAGAGGCACACAGTTCCAGCCTAACTTGCAAAAGCTCGCTTGCAGAGTGTCGAGATGCACGGTAAATCCACTTGCAGACATCTTGAGAAGAAAATAGAAATACGGGTGATGCAAAGGACATTACGCCGACGGATATTACACCTTCGTTGTACACATTTGCAATAACACGTTCAAATTATCCACCAACCAGATGCAAGGAAAAAAATTTAAAAAAATAAATATTATTAAAATTTAACTATAGTCAAATTATACAACAATCCAAAACATATGTCTAATCAAGGTGAATTAATGTTGCAATAAGGAAAAACCTGATGTGTAGTGACCTGTAGCGACAGGTACAATAATTATGTATTTATTTTGGAATTGGGTTTTCATAATTTTAATTTAATTATGGAATAGATAATAGAGATATAATTTGTATGGATATTCTAAAATATTTATAATAATATTTTAGAGGACGATGCTTTTTCGTAGGGATGTAAAATTTGATGAGGAGAAGGCAATGAGGTGTTCTTTTGAGAGAGAGATTCAGTTGCATTCAAATCAAGATTTTTTAATTCCAAAGGAAGAACCTCGGGAAGTTGTGGAGAAGCCACGAGAAGAGGAGTAGAGAGTGAAGACATCCACTCAAGCAAAGACATCCATAGAAGGAAAGACGTGAACCGGGGAAGCTAACAAGTTATTGCATGATGCTAGAGAGAATGTGTGAGCACTCGCATCACAACGCAGCCATAGGAGGTCACTAGATCAATTCATTAGCTAAATGGCTCTGATGAGTGAACTTGTAGACTCTGAGTCATCTTCATTCGAGGAAGCTATAGAACAACCAATATGGGTTGATGTTATGGTAGAGGAATATGATTCCATTATCAAAAACAGTGTTTGGGAAGTGGTCCCAATACTAGAGGACAAACCAATGGTGGGTTCGAGATGGATTTACTAGGTAAAACAAGTAGCAGACAAAAGAAAAGAGAAACACAAGGCCAAATTTGTGGCCAAGGGGTTATCTCAGGTGGAGAGAATTGACTATGAGGAGACCTTTGCTCAAGTAGCAAGATACTATTCCATCAGCTCAATTCTAAAACTTGCATCATAAATGGGATGGAAGATCTACTAGATGGATGTGAAGACAACATTCCTCAATGGAGTTATTGAGGAGGAGGTGTACATTAAACAACCAGAAGGTTTTGAGACATTTGATAAAGAGTCACATGTGTGCAGACTCAAGGGAGCGTTATATGGATTGAAGTAAGCACCCCATGCTTAGTACACCAAGATCGACAACTAACTCACCAGATCGGGCTTCACCAAAAGTGAAGTAGACGCAAACTTTTATCATATTCTTGTTGAAGGTATATTATTGTTTATTGTGTTATATGTTGATGATTTAATTTTAACCGGTGATGAGAAGTTGATCAGTGCTTGCAAAGAGGATCTCGGAAGAGAATTTGAGATGAAGGACATGGGAATCATGCACTATTTCCTCGGTTTGGAAGCATGGAAAGTGTTGAAAAGTTGTCATTGATGGCAAAGGAGGCAGCAGATGCAGAGACATGCAAAGGACAAAAACAGAAGACAACAGGGAACATTTACAAGGAACAGAGACAAGCAGTGAATTGAAGCAGAGTTGTAAGTAATTTCGATCAGCATAAATGAAGAATCTGAGGAGATGAGAGAATTGATATAAGTTTGCTTCCATATTGAATGGACACCTGATCGCAAAGCATGCTTGCTAGAATACATATACATATACATATACATATACATATACATATACATATACATATACATATACATATATACATATATACATATATACATATATACATATATACATATATATATATAAAGATATGACCTGTGTTGGTTTAGATGCTCTTTAATGTATATTTTCATCCACAAATAGGGAAGAAGCCATACTCCACATACATATCTGAAGGGTCATATGGACTAAGGTCTTATCGATCACTGGAAGGATCGATGTCACAAAAGGAGAGGCGGAACCAGAGTTAAATGCACTGTGTGAATAGAGCTATGTGTCATAACAAATGAAAGCACCGTGGTAAAATACCGATAAACCAAAGAGTCAACGTATAAAAGAACTAAATTGTGAACAGAAGCAGAACCGTGAAGGAACAGTAAAGGGGGTTTCCGGTTTTCATCGCACCACCTTTGTGGGACAAGCGGTATTTGCGAATTTGGAGCGATTCCATAGACTGGAGGACACATGGCATGCGATGGATTTTCAAAACCACCCCATCGCACATTATCGTTCGACTGAGGAGGCAGTGTGATATCAACGACCACCGTCAATCTAGAGGAAGACTGATTGAACGACGATCGCCTTCGAAAGTAGCCCAGAGGATAACCCAAGGTATGGTGCATGTATTCAACTGAGCCATCGTTTATATATGTGGGCCCGGAGCCAGAGGTTCATTATGAGTGGTTTAGTTAAATTAAAGCTCGATATATATATATATATATATATATATATATATATATATATATATATATATATATATATATATATATATATATATATATATATATATATATATATATATATATATATATATTTAAAATTTCCAAGGTTCAAACATTCAAGCAAGCATAAGAAGACAGTTATATGACTACGTGCGTATAATCAAAGAACATAAGTGACAATATATATATATATATAGAATTTGCACTAAGACGACGATGACAGAGTAGTATGAGAAACAACGTATCTAACATTGAACGGAGGCCGTGATCATAGATTGATATAACATCGTATGTGAGCTGGATGACATTGTTTTGGATATGTGTAAGGGTTCTATGTGGCGTAGTTGTTTTTACATAAACCTGGGGGCTTTTACAATCTTTGAAGGAGGTTCCTACAGTTAGAAGAATTGCCAGGTTTAAGCAGGACTGAGTACAAAGGTGTAGGTAGGTGGTTATATATGAAAGAGGATTTGACTAACATCTCAAATCTTAGATTTGAGATGCTAAAGATTTCAGATTTATTGGTTTAATTTCCAGTTCAGTAAACAGAGTATCAAAACTGTCCAGATCAGAGAAAGTATACAGGCAGCCCGAGAATAGAGATGGTAATGTACAGACATCGCCCAGATTCATATGTATTTGAGAATAAAACCTGAAAAGCAGTTATATATGTAGCTGGTGCACACAAGTGAATAGGTGGAATATGAAAAAGACAGTGAACAAAGTATGCAGGACAATTGCATGACTACTGCAGAAAAGACAAATCCAATAAAGCCAAAATCCAGAAAAGGATCTGAGTGAAATTGAAGTGTGTAACTGAAAATGTGAATGTAAATGTTGTAATTAATTTTTTATTGTTTGTAATGCATTGGCAAGTATCCAGTAGGAAAACAAAACTCCCACTGAAATATTGAAATTTGTACATATTGTTATATTTTTAATAAGTTGGATAAAGAATTGAGAAGGCAGAAATCAAAGAGTCATGGTTGGTCACTCAAAATTCCTTGTGGAATATAAACAGTCATGTGAGGAACTCTCTATATAATATCAACTTGATATGCATAAAAGAAGGTTAGAGAGAGTAAGGATAGAGAATGAAAAGCATAAAAGATTGAGGCAGAGAAGATAAGGAAGAGAGGAGCATAAAGATATGCTACAGAACAGAGATGATATCTGAGGTAAATCAGCAAACATTTCTTGTGATAAATTGAGGAAGTTGGAGCTTCCTTATCAAGTTGAAGCTTGATAGCTGTTAGTTGTAGCTGACTGAGGTTGGAGCCTCCTGTAGGTTGGTGCCTGCAGAACATTGAAGGGAGTTGGAGCTTCCTTGCAAGTTGTACCTAGCAGAATTGAGGTTGGAGCCTCCTGTGGGTTGGTGCCTCCAGAAAATAAGTGGTGAGAGGGATTTGGAGCTTGCCTTTGCATCACAACAATAATAAGATGTGGTTTTCTCCCTTTATGGGTTTCCACTTATATCTGATGTCTCTATCTGTGTTGCCTGTGTGCTGAGATGATTTATCAAATTTGCTTAATGTTTGTTTCTCTCATAACAAGTTTAATGTCACATTAATTTAATACTTGTTGCAACATATTAAGACTGTTCATATACTAAGGTTGATTATAAATAAGCTGATGAAAAACCGAAAAATGCTCATGTATGTATTGAACTGATTCACCCCCCCGCCTCTCAGTTCAACTAAGAATTCAACAATTGGTATCAAAGTTGGTTCCTTTGTACCAGTTTAACAACTGAAAGGACATCCCAGGTTCTCAGGATGGCTAGTAAAGAAGGATGCTCAACCAATAAATCCCCTTTCTTTATGGGTGCAAATTATTCTTTCTGGAAAATCAGAATGAGGACATACATAATGTCTCTAGGCATAGAAGTTTGGGCTGTTGTGGAATTCGGATATGCCCCAAAGGCAACTGACACAGAGAAAGAAACAAAACAAGATTTTGTAGCTAATGCAAAAGCCATGAATGCCATCTTAAATGGATTGTGTGAAGCAGATTTTATCAAAGTAATGCACAAAGACACTGCCAAAGAAATGTGGGATACTCCGGAGAACATCCATCAAGGAGACAAGAAGGTTAAGACTGCCAAACTTCAAGTCTATAGAGCCCAGTTTGAGAACTTAAAAATGAATGATGATGAAGACATTGCTAGATTCTTTCTAAGGGTTGCAGAAATAGTAAATAACATGAAGGCTCTAGGTGAAACCATAAAAGAAGTTGTAATTGTACAAAAGATTCTAAGATCTCTTCCACCCAAATTTAATCCCAAGGTGTTTGCAATAGAAAGACAGCTGATTGGGAGACCTTGACCATGAACTAGTTACTTGGAAATAGAACAACATATGAGATGAGGCTCCCACAGAAGAATCCAAGTACAAGGGGGGCAGCCTTTAAAATAGAAAAGAAGAAAGAAGAAGAGGAAGACATATGCTCTTGCTCGGATGAAGAAGAGGCAAAATTTGTCAAGAAACTGGATAGAGGCTCAGGTAAATACAAAGGTAAAATTCCTTTCAAATGCTTTAACTGTGGAAGAGTTGGACACTATGCTGCTAAGTGTCCTCCCAAGAAAGTAAGGAATCAGGCTCAAGAATCAGAGAAAAATACACCAAAGAACTGGCAGAAAGGAAAGAAATTCAACAGAAAATCCTTATATGCTCAACAAGACAATAGTACATCTGAAGACTCAGATGAACCTTCAAGTGAAGAAGGAACCTCTGAATTTTTATTGATGGCAATATAAGAACTTGAAGGTCTTCTGCTAGAATATGAAGAAGAAGAAGGTGAAGTCGACCTTGAGGGGGAGCTAAGAAGTGCTCTGGAAGAGATTGATAGACTCAAGATGAAATGCAGAAAACAAAAGGACATTCTCCTCAAGTATGTACGAGAATAACAGAATTCAGAAGTCCTTATGCAGCTAAAGATAGAGCTTGAAGAAGCCAAGAAGATAGAGGACATGTTACTTAAGAAAATCAATGAGAAAACTCAGGAACAAGAGAAGTTGGAAGAAGAAGTAGTATTTCTCAGAAAGAATTTAGAATATGCTCAGAGGAAAGTATCTACAAATTCCTCTCAAACAAAAAGCTCTAGTAAGTTGAACAAAATTCTGGATGCTTAAAGATATCCTATGATAAAAACGGGAATAGGATATGAAGGAGAATCAATTAAAAGCAAGGAAAAGGAAAACAAAGAGATTATTTTTGTAAAAGAAAAGAAGAATGATGAAGCAGCTCAAACAATTCCTACAAAAGAAGAAACATGTAATGAGGAAGACAAAGATCAGAAGAAACCTCCTATAACAAAGAATGTAGTAAATACTAAGACAACAGAAAAAAATCAAATTCCACATGTTATGTCTGCCACAAGCTGGGACACATTACTGCATACTGTCATGCAAGGAGGAGTGATTCAAACCAGCAAAAGATGCAAACAATGAAGAGACTGTCTCAAGCAAAAAAATGGAGAAGACAACCTTACATCAGGTATGCAAATAATTTCTATGGTTACTGTTTTTATTGTAAGAAATTTGGCTATAAAATTATTGAATGTAGAAAGTATGGACAAAGATTGATGTTTAACACCTCAAGGAGGCTTATGAATCAAAGAAATTTTGTTCATACTCACAATTCTGCAAAAACTAAGATCAAATGTTGTGTATGCAATCAAGTTGGACATATGCCTTCCAAATGTCCTCTGAAAGGATGTGATTCATCATCTCACAAAAGATACCAAAAAAAGGACGCTTCTAGTGGAAAAAGAAGGTGAATAAGTGTGACCTGGCTCTAACTGCTCAAGATCTGAAAAGCCAATTGTATCTGGACAGTGGCTGCTCAAAACATATGACTGGAGACGGGAGAAAATTTATAACTTTTGATGAAAAGAAAACTGGTAATGTTACTTTTGGCAATGATAAATCAGGAAAAATCAAGGGAAAGGGCTCAGTCAGCTTAGATAATGGCAGAGGTAAGGCCCAAGATGTGCTATTTGTAGATGGGCTGAAAGAAAATTTGCTGAGTGTCAGTCAAATGTGTGATAAAGGCTGCGAAGTTCTTTTCAGAGCACAAGACTGTGAAGTCAGATCAAGCACCATAGGTAAGACTCTGCTCAAAGGTGTTCGAACAGAGAGCAATGTTTACATCGTGAAAGAGGAAGATGAAGCGTGCCATCTTAGCAAACTTGAGGAGTCATGGTTATGGCATAGGAGATTGGGACATATTAGCTTCGATCATATCATCAGACTGAGCAAGAAGAAAGCGGTCAGAGACATGCCAGAAATAAAAAGGCCTTCTAATACCATATGCAAATCTTGTCAATTGGGTAAACAGACCCGCACATCCTTTAAGGCCAAAGATGAGTTATCAACAAGAAGACCACTCCAGCTTGTGCACATGGATCTGTGTGGACTCGCAAGAACTAAAACACCAAGTGGAGAAGCCTACTTTATGCTGATAATAGATGATTTCTCCAGAATGACATGGGTTGCATTTCTCAAGAATAAATCGGAAGCTCTGGACAAATTCAAAATATTCAAAGCATTAGTAGAAAATCAGACAGGATGCAAGCTAAAATGCATCAGATCGGACGGAGGATGTGAATTCACAGACTATGACTTTGCAGATCTATGCAATGAATATGGCATAAAACAAAAATTTACTATTGCAGGGACACCTCAGCAGAATGGAGTACCAGAGAGACAAAACAGATTTGTTCAACAAATTGCCAGAGCCATGATGCAAGAGAGTAATATTCCTCAAACCTTCTAGGCAGAAGTAGTACATACAACAGTGCATATCCTTAATAAATCTCACTTAAGGCCAAGCAGTGACAAGACTCCCTATGAACTATGGCATGGAAAGCCAGCTTCAATCAAACATTTTAGAATCTTTGGAAGCAAGTGTTATATAAAGAATAATGATGAAAATCTTGGGAAATTTGATGCAAGAGCAGATGAAGGGATTTTTCTAGGATATGCTTCCAAAAGTAAAGGGTACAGGTGCTACAACAAGACTCTTCGAAAAATAGTAGAAAGTATTGATGTGAGATTTGATGAAGAACTTCCCAACAATACAGGAGATACAGACTGCTGCAGTCCTTCAGACAACCATGAAGAAGAAAAACAAAATGATGATGAAACAAGCAAGACAACAGAAGATGCAGAGCTAAGCTCGAAAGCCCCCTCATGATACACTAAGAAGAATCATCCTGAAGACTAGATCATTGGAGACAAGAGAGCAGGGGTCCAAACAAGAAGGCAGCTAACTGAACATACAGAAGAGGTATACATAGCCATGTTATCACAAATAGAGCCAAAGAGATTTTAAGAAGCCAGCAAGGACAAGTATTGGGTGAATGCTATGAATGAATAATTATACCAAATTGAGAAAAACAATACCTGGGAACTAGTTCCTAGACCTAGTGAGAAAAATGTCATAGGCTCAAAATGGGTATTAAAAAATAAATTGAATGAGCAAGGACAGATAATCAGGAATAAAGCCAGACTGGTCTGCAAAGGATATTCACAAATTGAAGGACTGGACTGCGATGAAACATTTTCCCTTGTAGCCAGAATGGAAGCTATCAGAATGTTTCTGGCCTTTGCATGCTACCAAGACTTCAAGGTATATCAAAGGGATGTGAAATCTGCATTTCTGAATGGAGATCTAGAAGAAGAAGTCTACATGGAACAGCCAGAAGGCTTCTCATTAACAGACAGAGAAGACTATGTATGCAGACTAAAGAAGGCTGTATATGGACTAAAACAAGCTCCTCGTGCTTGGTACTCAATGCTGGATAAATATTTTCAAACACAAGGCTTTAAAAGAGGAGGAGTAGACAACAATCTATACATAAAGCCCATGAAAATGACCTCCTGATTGTTGTAGTATATGTTGATGACATTATGTTTGGAAGCAACAGAGATGAACTAGCAAAAGGGTTTGCTGAGGAGATGAAATCAGAGTTTGAGATGTCCATGATTGGAGAACTCAGTTTCTACTTAAGACTTCAAATTCAGCAAAAGAACACAGGCACATTCATCTCACAGGAAACATACTTAAAAGAAATGTTGAAAAAGTTCAAAATGGAGGACTGCAAACCTGTTTCAACTCCCATGATCACGGGATGAAAGCTGTGTGTTGATGATGGATCCGCTGAAATAGATCAAAAACACTACAGATCCATGATAGGAAGTCTGTTGTATCTGACAGCATCAAGACTAGACATCATGCTAGCAGTAGGACTAGTGGCTAGATATCAAGCAACACCTAAACAAAACCACCTTCTGGCAGTCAAAAGAATATTTAGATATCTACAAGGAACATCTAAGTATGGAATTTGGTATCCTAAAGTCAAAAAAGTCACTTTGACAGCATACACAAATGCAGATTGGGCTAGCTGTGTGGATGACAGGAAAAGCACAAGTGGAGGTGCATTCTATTTAGGAGAAAGTCTGGTGGCATGGTTAAGCAAGAAACAAACATCTATCTCTCTGTCTACAACAGAATCAGAATATATAGCAGCAGCAACATGTTGTACACAAGTCATGTGGATGAAGCAAACCCTCCAAGACATGAAGGTAAGCATTGATGAACCTATCTCAATCAAATGTGATAATACAAGTGCTATAAGTATATCTAAAAATCCTATGCTTCACTCAAAAACTAAACATATCCCAATCAAATATAATTTTCTCCGAGAACAAGTGGCTTAGAAGGTAGTAAAGCTGGAATATGTACCAACAAAACAACAGACAACTGATATATTTACCTAACCTCTTGCTAGAGAACCATTTGAATATTTGAGAGATATAATAGGGGTAGTATATGTAGATGCTACTCTCTGATATAAAGAAAAAGCACAGTTTCAGGGGGAGAACAAAAACGAAAATATCATTCCAGGGGGAGATTAGTCAACAAGGAAAGCATGAAACAGGTCCTCAGGGTCAAAGGATTATGGAAAGAATACATCCAGCATAAAAAAAGTTAATGAAAAGGATAAAGGGTCAGGGTACAAAGTCAGAAGATCTTAGAGAGAGGAAATGCACGAAATATTGAAAAAGGATAAAAGCATAGGATCAAAGGATAGAATCTACACTAAGAATGTGCAACCACTTGCCATTGATGTCAAAGGGGGAGGAAGAGCTAGCAACAGAAGGAAGGGTCCTAAGAGGAATTATATTGCCATCAATGCCAAAGGGGGAGACTGTTGAAAAGTTGTCATTGATGGCAAAGGAGGCAGCAGATGCAGAGATAGGCAAAGGACAACAGCAGAAGACAGCAGGGAACATTTACAAGGAACAGAGACAAGCAGTGAATTGAAGCAGAGTTGTAAGTAATTTCAATCAGCATAGATGAAGAATCTGAGGAGATGAGAGAATTGATATAAGTCTGCTTCCATATTGAATGGAAACCTGATCGCAGAGCATGCTTGCTAGAATACACACACACACACACACACACACACACATACATACATACATATATATATATATATATATGACCTGTGTTGGTTTAGATGCCCTTTAATGTATATTTGCATCCACAAATAGGGGAGAAGCCATACTCCACATACATATCTGAAGGGTCATATGGACTAAGTTCTTATTGATCGCTGGAAGGATCGATGTCACAAAAGGAGAGGCAGAACCAGAGTTAAATGCGCAGTGTGAATAGAGCTATGTGTCGTAACAAATGAAAGCACCGTGGTAAAATACCGATAAACCAAAGAGTCAACATATAAAAGAACGGAATTGTGAGCAGAAGCTGAACCGTGAAGGAACAGTAAAGGGGGTTTCCGGTTTTCATCGCACCACCTTTGTGGGACGAGCGATATTTGTGAATTCGGAGTGATTCCATAGACTGGAGGACACGTGGCATGCGATGGATTTTCAAAACCGCCCCATCGCACATTATCGTTCGACTGAGGAGGCAGTGCGATATCAATGACCACTGTCGATCTGGAGGAAGGCTGATTGAACGACGATCGCCTTCGAGAGTAGCCCAAAGGATAACCCAAGGTATGGTGCACGTATTCAATTGAGCCATCGTTTATATATGTGGGCCCGGAGCTAGAGGTTCATTATAAGTGGTTTAGTTAAATTAAAGCTCGATATATATATATATATATATATATATATATATTTAAAATTTCCAAGGTCCAAACATTCGAGTAAGCATAAGAAGACAATTATATGACTGCGTGCGTATAATCAAAGAACATAAGTGACAATATATATATATATATATATAGAATTTGCCCTAAGACGACGAGGACAGAGTAGTATGAGAAACAACGTATCTAACATTGAACGGAGGCTGTGATCATAGATTGATATAGCATCGTATGTGAGTTGGATGACATTGTTTTGGATATGTGTAAGGGTTCTATGTGGCGTAGTTATTTTTACATAAACCTGGGGGCTTTTACAATCTTTGAAGGAGGTTCCTATAGTTAGAAGAATTGCCAGGTTTAAGCGGGACTGAGTACAAAGGTGTAGGCAGGTGGTTATATATGCAAGAGGATTTGACTAACATCTCAAATCTTAGATTTGAGATGCTAAAGATTTCAGATTCATTGGTTTAATTTTTAGTTCAGTAAACAAAGTATCAAAACTGTCCAGATCAGAGAAAGTATACAGGCAGCCCGAGAACAGAGATGGTAATGTACAGACATCGCCCAGATTCATATGTATTTTAGAATAAAACCTGAAAATCAGTTATATATGTAGCTGGTGCACACAAGTGAACAGGTGGAATATGTAAAATACAGTGAACAAAGTATGCAGGACAGTTGCATGACTGCTATAGAAAAGACAAATCCAGTAAAGCCAAAATCCAGAAAAGGAGCTGAGTGAAATTGAAGTGTGTAACTGAAAATGTGAATGTAAATGTTGTAATTAATTTTTTATTGTTTGTGATGCATTGGCAAGTCTCCAGTAGGAAAACAAAACTCCCACTGAAATATTGAAATTTGTACATATTTTTATATTTTTAATAAGTTGGATAAAGAATTGAGAAGGCAGAAATCAAAGAGTCATGGCTGGTCACTCAAAATTCCTTGTGGAATACAAACAATCATGTGAGGAACTCTATATATAATATCAACTTGATATGCATAAAAGAAGGTTAGAGAGAGTAAGGATAGAGAATGAAAAGCATAAAATATTGAGGCAAAGAAGATAAGGAAGAGAGGAGCAGAAAGAGATGCTACAGAACAGAGCTGATATCTGAGGTAAATCAGCAAACATTTCTTGTGATAAATTGAGGAAGTTGGAGCTTCCTTATCAAGTTGAAGCTTGATAGCTGTCAGTTGTAGCTGACTGAGGTTGGAGCCTCCTGTAGGTTGGTGCCTACAGGACATTGAAGGGAGTTGGAGCTTCCTTGCAAGTTGTAGCTTGCAGAACTGAGGTTGGAGCCTCCTGTGGGTTGGTGTCTGTAGAAAATCGGTGGTGAGAGGGAGTTGGAGCTTGCCTTTGCATCACAACAATAATAAGATGTGGTTTTCTCCCTTTATGGGTTTCCACTTATATCTGATGTCTCTATCTGTGTTTCCTGTGTGCTGAGATGATTTATCAAATCTACTTAATTTTTGCTGCTCTCATAACAAGTTTAATGTCACATTAATTTAATACTTGCTGCAACATATTAAGACTGTTCATATACTAAGGTTGATTATAAATAAGCTGATGAAAATCCGAAAAATGCTCATGTAAGTATTGAACTGATTCACCCCCCCCTCTTAGTTCAACCAAGAATTCAACAGCAAGGAGATGGAGAATTTTTTGTCTCTCAAGGCAAGTATTCGAATGAGATAATGGAGAAGTTCTGCAAGGAGAGTAGCAAACACACAGACACTCCTTTAGCAAGAAGTTGGAGGAAGGAGGATGCCACTTCAGGTGAGGAAGTGGAACCTACCATTTACAGGAATTTTGCGCGTTCACTTATGTATTTGGTGAATACATGACCAGACATGTGTTTTGTCGTTAAACAACTTGTCAAGCAATGGTTAAGCCAACCAAATTGTATTGGAAGGAAACAAAGCTTGTGTTGAGATACCTCAGAGGCACTACTTAGTTTGGTATTTGGTATAGATGGACATAGTGAGTGAAGTTGCAAAGCTTCACAGATGAAGATAGGGTAGGGAGTCCAGCAAAAAAGAATATGACATTAGGAGGTGTTGGGGCCCTTGTTTTTGATTAGTTTTTGAAATCTTGGCTAAGACATTTTGAATTTTGACCTTTTTGGAGTTGCGGAATGAAGACACATGGCAACCGCGTCCGCGCCGCAACTACCAGAAGTCGTGTAGCTATCAAGGTGGCACGGAAGCATGCGATAGCTGGAGAAAGAACAGAGACAAGTACAGATGAAGGAAATACACAGCAGAAGACAGAAAGTGGAACACGCAGACATCAGAAGAGAAGCTGGGAGAAGCCGAAGTAAAGACACATAGGAACTGATAGTCGCGAGAGCGGGTGAATAAATAACAGTCACCCGGCTGAAAAAGGAGGATGTTGAAGAGGTTGCGAGGCTCGAGACAGGGAAAGACGCACAGAGCAGCTGCGGAGGAATCATGCATGTTCCTCCTATGGTTCCTTATCTTCTCTATTCTACCTTTCTGTTCCGAAATCCATCTGTATCATATTTGTAAGCTATCAGGGAGAATGCCATGTAATCATGTGTTTGGCCAAGATACTAATACAATGGAGGATTGCTGTCTCAATAAGATGTTTATGTGCTTGTAATGTGTTTATGCTGGTTTAAAATTTTATTTGCAAATGTCTGAATGCTTAATAAGTGATCTCGCGTATATAACTATGGATGTGTAATCGATGCACTATCTTTCATGGGTTGCGGGTTTGTTCCTTGCCATTGATCTCATCCCCTTTCTGCATGTGGTTGCGGCACACCTCGGGTGAGACGCGCTGCTCTCCAGAGCAGGGTGAAAATGCCGGCGTGTTCCTAGACTACACCAGACCCCTTTGTTGGCCACAACTCTTGAACCTGGGTCTTGTCCGTGAGACCTGACTCCTCGCCAACAGGAGGAATTTTCAGTGTTAGGTCAGAAATGGTTTCTTGGTACAATATGAAGCAGAGAGCACTCAACTCAGTAGAAGAAAAGTACATAGATGCAAGTCAAGTAGCATGTGAGACAATCTAAATGAGAAAGACTCTTGTTGGTTAATTTGGTCAGATGATGGATCCTACTATGATTTAATATGATAATTAGAGTTGTATCAAACTCTCTAAGAATCCTATATTTCATGATCAATCGAAGCATATCGTTATCCAGTATCATCATCTAGGGGATTGTGTGCAGAGGAAAATTATGTTGTTGGACTACTTTCCTACAGAGGAACAAGATGCATATATTTTGAAAAAAGGATTTGTCAAGAGGAAAATTCGAGTTCCATAGAGGTAGGATCGATGTATTTGATAATCCCTTTCTTGCTGAGAGGGAGTGTTGAAAATGTAGCAAGAAAATCTATTTTTGACTTTGCCTTGGTCAAACTAGATTAAAATTTGAAATTCAATTTCAGCAGAATACTAGGAGGTAGTTAACTGAGGTGACATGGCACTTGTCACTCAGTTATATCAACTAATTCGATTTGGAGATACTTTAGTTTAGTTCAGTATGATTCATTGTTAATTTCTAGCAATCTTTTTCAATTAAATTGAGTTATTGCTAGTTAAACTAGTTCTAACTACTAGAGGACTTGTGGAAGGTCTAGTAATGGGTGTGTCTTTAGTCACAACTCAGTGATTATCCAACTAACTAATCAATCATCCTAGAATAACTGATGCATGCAAAGAATCTGAGTTACTTAGTTGATATTGTAGTTCAAGGGTAGTGTACTATCAATTGTAAACTATTCAAAGTTGTATAGGTGGTGCACACAGTCAGAGATTGGCCTAAAGGAATTGCACAATATAGATTGAGGAATTTCTTAATTAATAAGGGCCTATTTCCTCAAGGAACAACGCAAGGAAATAGGAGCTTGGCAAGATGATAAATTTGTTAAGTTTTGGCCAGAGTCAGTCTGTGAGGAAGTGAGATAGACTATACAGGTGTAGAGGTTTCTAAGGCTTGAGCAAGCATTGCATTTCTTCTATATTCTTTGATTAGTGCAATATAGATAGGAAGGGGTTTTGAGAAATTCCTTTCCCCTAGATAAATCAATGTGTATGTGTGATAAATATTGAAGCATGTTTATGATTTGTCTTCTTGATCATGTATTGCATTTCGCAGATGAGCAGAGTAGATTTAAGTCTTGTGTTTCAGTAAACTACATGAATAATTTTGAATCTACATAGAATTTCTACATTTTACCTCGTGTGACAATGGTTTCATCCTTGCCTTGCCATTTCTGGATAGCCATGGTTTGATGGGATTCTTTTCTTGGTTGAGCTTTGGATTGTCAAAAGGTTTTGAAACCGGGTGAGGTAGTCTTAGGAAAATTACTAAGGGTTGGGCGTGGAGGTGGCTTAATATCCAGGAAGCCTTCAACAAATGGGTGGAGTCAGGAAAATTCCTCAAGTTATTGGTGAAGAAACTATGAGGCCTCCAAGTTTGATTTGGGCTTAGTGATCTCTTGACCAGTTTTGGTGAGATTGTGGTAGCCCGAGGGTGGAGGTGGTTTAATAGCCAAGAATCCTTGGTTGTTTAGGTCTTGAGATCCCATACTCATGCTTGGAATAGGGCACAAGGGCGATTGGATGAAAGAAATATTTGGTTCAGCTCAATCTATGGTCGGGTGGTATGTGTAAGTCCTTGACTTGGTTATCTCTTACATAATTTAATAAGAGCTACTTGCTTATTGTAATTGACGAGAAATTTTACTTTTCATTATGATGATTTGATAGTTGTTATGTCATGGTTAATAATTTGGTTATATGTTGGTTATAAGCATGAATTTGTAATGTACTCTAGCTATGTCTTGTTCAGGATTTGATAAGTATTTGATGGTTAATGAATGCATGGGATAGCAAGTGCTATTGCAACTATTATAATAGGGCATTATACCTTCTTGGTGATTCTCAGATAAGTTTTAGACTTCTATGATCAGATATGCATTCATGACTTGTATTTTACATGTTCACCATATGTTTGACAAAATGAATGTCATGGTTATGTCAATTCATTGTTCAAGTTTTGTATTTTTAGCATTATATTCAAGTCATTTATCATTCTGGAAAGTATTATGAAGTTATGGGCAGCGGTTTGGAGGCTAGCCTAGAATTGGGGCTCGGATCTTGGGACAACACCCTTTGAAGTGGGAATTTTGGGTTACAACTGCACTCAGGCAGAGTTTTGCATGCGGTTGGAGGGTCACAACCACACTCATGCAAGCTTGTACATGCGGTTTGGGTGTTAGGTCATTGAAAAAGTAGTCTAGGTCAAGGTTGGGTCACTTGGGGTGGTTCTTTGAACCCTGAGTGCCCTATAGGATGTCAAGTTCTGGTCATTAAGTCTCAGTTGTCGACCCGACTTCCATAACCTAAGCTTGGAGGTCAATTCATGTCATAGTAACTCTCTGTCTCATGTTTACCCTCGCGGACCAGGGAAATTGGGTAAATGTGGGGTGGGGGCATTAAAGTCATGACCTGAAACCTCGAAGTTGATGGCACGTTGAAGTTCCCTTTCCCAACCCTTTTTCCATAAATATTTTACATTGTACCCCCTTGAAAATAATCGAGGTGACATCACTCTTCATGTTAACATCACACCCTCCATGTGGCCTCCTCAAGTAGTGCCACATGTCACTCATTTTTTTCCCACTTGGCCCCTCCAAAATATTGAATCGGGCTACCATGTGGCAGGCCACCATAGCGCGATGTTAACCCAGATTTACATCATCAGCTCCACGTGGCCTTGGTGCCACCAAGTCTCCAACCCCTTTGCAAAATAGGTTTTCCCCATTATAATTGAAATTTTGTGTTCGAATATTTTATGTCATCCATGTGCCTTTTGCCCCAACCAAAACTTAGACGCACATACAAAAACCTCCAGGGTCTGAAAGCCCCAAGATCCATCTAACGGTCCCTGTGGCTCGAGGAAATCAATGGCTCATATTAAATGAGAGACCCCCCCTCCTCATGACATCGCAAGGGGGCGGAGGGGGGGTTCTCCCAGTGCAATGATGCCTTGTGGTTCCTCGGTCCTTATTTGATGGCTATCCCAGCTCCCACTGATATGACGGATGAGATTGAAATGAGGGACCCCCCTCCCTCGTACGTTACATGAGGTCCCATTAGCAGAGTTCCACCCATCGTGGTTCCGCTGTGACCCTTGGTGCCTTTTCAAACATATAAACACAGACACACACACATATGTCCAAGAAAAACCTCGTTGAGCTCTGGACACATAGCTATGTTGTCAATCCATTATGGGTGATGTAGGGAATGAGGGGATATCCATCTCGAGATTATTAAGTCATCGACCCATTCTGGCCAGTAACTAACACATGCACACTCACACATGTTATCCCTCCTAATATTTATATAAGCCCTCGGGTCAGTTTGCGTATAGATATATTTATATGCACAACGACACTATCTCTTCTGAACTTGCATTACACAGGGGATTCATCCCTTTTAGTAATTAAACAAAAGTACCTGATATTCAATTCATTTACATGTAAGAGTTTAATTAATAGTAGATATTTACCCATCTCTTTTATACTAAAGCCTTTTTTCTATTCAGGCCATAGTGGCACAGAAACACATATATGCTCAAAACTGGAAATCCATGAGATTCAAACATATAAATAGGCATAGGAATTAAGTCATTCCTCATAAATTTTACAAGAGATCAATATTCCATATTCATACAGGAGATAAGCATTCCTCACATTCATAATGGCACATAATTAATACAATAAGCATACATATAAAATTCACTTGCACATAAAGAATAATAAGCACTTATCTTAGAAAGGAATATGGCAACTGAGATTTGGACTTCAACTCTCCACCCAACCTTAGATTATTTTGCACAACAATATTTCTTACAAAAAATCACCCCCGAACGAGATTCCATAGCTTGAGGAGGAGTGCTTAAAGGAATAAAACTAATGCAACAAACTGAAACAAGTTCTCTTGAGGCTACACCACCTCCACCCACCAACTAATCAAGGAGTTAAGAAATTGTTACACCACAGGGGCCTTTAACTAGACAATCATCAATGTAGGCGATTCTTACAAGCACAAAGAGTCACCATTCAATCATAAGAGGTGATCTTAACATGGGAAGGTTCATCAACTAGACACACTACTATCTGGCCAATAGATTCATCAGTCCATAAGATTCCCAGATCTATCTTCGTGCCTTATTTTATTTGTTTGTTCCTCTCACTAGGATCTATCAATCCATCACTTACATACAATAAACATGACACATTTTTATCAAGTGTTCTTGATTGCTCTTAGTTGTCACACCATAATGACCTTCTACTTATTTAGCAACAATGCAGGGGCTTATGTAAGCACTCGGTGTCACAATTTAGTTATAGGAGGTGAAATTAACATGGAAATGTTCATCAACTGGAAAAGCTAGTGTCTGGATAGTAGGTTCATAATTCCACAAGATTTTGAGTGGCTTCATCATTTGTAAGACAGGCCACTTCTCAGTCTCAGGAGGAGTGTTCTCAGTCTCAGGAGGAGTGTTCAACATGGGAATGTTCATCAAATCGACAAGCTATTGTCTGGCCAATATGTTCATCAGTCCAAAATCTTCCCAATGGGTTCATCAGTCCTTAGAAAAGCCACACTTGGTGGGTTCATCAGTCCTTAGGCAAGCCACTGCTCATTCACAAGAGGAGAGAACAACATTGGAAGGTTCATCAACTAGACAAGCATTGTATGGCTAGTATGCTCATTAGTCCACAAGCTTAATTTTGGCTTCATCAATCCTAAGGAAAGCCACTCTTAGTGGGTTCATGAGTCCTTAGGGAAGCCACTACTCTTTCTCTCTCTCTATGCCTCCTTCTGAAATGCTCTCTCAAGTTGGGTTCTTCCTGAACCAATCTGTGATTTATCCCCCTTTTTTCTTGCCGATGCCTTTGCCCCCTTCCTCCTGAATGAATGAATCCTTATTTTTTCCTTCTTTTCCTCGCGAATTCCTTTTTCCACTGCTTCCAATACCATTGTTTCAACGTTATATCCTCCTTGCATTCATGTGTCTTGCACTCTTTTTCCCCTCCTTCTAGCCTTCAATCGATGGTTCTATTATGGAGTGTGGGCATGGGGATGTTGTTACGCCAACTCCTTATACCACTTCTCGATAGTTTTCCTCAACTTGCTATGTTCCTGCTAGTGCAATCCCCTATTTTCATGTGTTCGACCATGCCAAGCCTCCTTGCTAGCATGACCTATTCCATCATTTAATTTTATTTCATATTTTACTTGTGGAATTTCCCAAGAGGAGCATGAGATCTTCTTTATTTTTTTGAACCAATTAAAACACCGTCAACCCATTAAAAGTACACCAGGAAGCATCCATGTCTAGCATTTAAAATAACCATGATACCTTAAGAAATCTCTCTCTTGAAGCTCTGAAATCTATGTCCAAATATCCAAACCAGTTTAATTATAACAAAATGGTTTAAATATTTACAATAGGGGGGGAATAACTAGGGGTTGTCACAGGTTGGTTGAAGGGAGGTGGTGACAGGTGTGCAGTGGTAAGAAGTGGTGGGGAGCAGAAATTGTTATGAAAGTGAAGTGGTGGGGGTGTGGGTGGTTGAATGGAGGCACTAAGAGTTACCTAGTGGGCCAAAGTGGTGGGGAGTCAGTTGAAGGAAGTGGTGGCCAAAGGTGTCTGACAACCAGGAGGTGGTGGCTAGAGGTGTTTGACATCGAGATAGAGTAGGTGGCATAAGTTTTTATGTCTTTCTCATCGAGACAAATTAGGTTGTAACCTCATGGAGTACATATGTAATGTTGTAGCAAGACATGAAATGTGGTTGCATTACTAGAACTTAGGTGATATATTTTGCATTGAAAAAACTTAGGTTATTTAAATATTTTATATTAGGAAAAAAACTTAAGTTCTTTCACTATTTTGTAATTAAAAAATTATATTACAATAAAACCTTTGTGAAATTATATTTATAATAATAATTTTTTCTTTTCTTATAAAAATAAAAAACAATATTAATCAAACTCCAAACTTATAAGTAGTAAACTATCTATCAATTAACCAAGACAAGTAAAATAAACCAAGAATACAAAATAAATATATATATTAATAGCTAAAAAATATACATTTATTTCTTTATCTTAAAAATTTTAATTTAAAATTTTTTAGTTGAAATACATAAATCAAATACGTGGAAAAGAGTTATACATTCGATCCTTTTTTAAGGTATTTTGGCATGGAAATAAGTGACGGACATTTCCTTTTGGTTATTGATTGTACATGAATTAAGGACACATCAATGTCAGTTTGACCTCGTTATAGATTTGGACATGAATTAACCACATGGTAATATCAATTTGATGGCTGGTCTATTAATCATTAAATGTGGTTGGGTATATGTTATCCACCGTTAGATTTAAATGAATTTATATTTAATAATGGATAATATATACCAACCACATTTAATGACCAATAAACCAAGAAATAAATTTATTTGGGTATGGGAATAAGTGAAGGACATTTCCTTTTGCGTATTGATTGTACATATACCAAGTTTACACAGGGGCTTCAAGAAGCTTGCTTGCAACCGCTCCTATAGGCATACTGGCCTTATTTTTTTTTAACAAGAATGGTTATGATTTTTTATTAGAACTTGGGCAAAGAGGCCTCCAAATAGGTTACAAACTGAAGCCCTGCTTCATTGTCTTTCTCAATTGCCACAGTATTTAGAAAATTACTGTGCCTATACCCTTGTTTCTTACAGATATTCCTTGCTGCGAGTTCCACAATTTTCTCAGCTTTATGAATGCAGAAAAATTGTTGTAATAAAATGCAGAAAAACATGGCTAAGCAAACTAAAACAGGAAAACTTTGACTAATAAGCTAAGGAATGGGAGCCCAATCCTCATGTCCATTTTAAAAAAAAGAGCAAGCGGGGAGAAGGGCTGCTTTGTTAGCTTCAAGATCAACATCTTTGTTATTTTCTTGGAGCACATGAAAAAAATGACCTTTTGGAGTGTTTTGAAGATAGCAGTAATTCGCTTTATCAATCTAGCAAAGCTGATATCCTTCGGTTCAACGCAATTCACCAAACGTTTGATGATTGATTGAGAGTCACCAACCACAACAAGATCTTTGATGCCAAGCTTTTAGCTTGCATGAGGCCTTGAAGGAGAGCAAGCGCCTCAGCTTGAATGCTAGTGGAGTGATCCAAGCCCCAGGCGAACCTATGAACAACAATGCCTTCATTGTTCTTAATCACACCACCCGCCCCAGCTTTCCCGGGGTTACCTTTAGCAGCACCATCAAAGAACAAGAGGGGGGAGGAATGTTTAAGAAGCCAAATGGAGAAGTCATTCTCATTGAGTCTAATCTGCCAACTTTCTTTAATCTTATTTTGCCTTGGATTTGCCGAGATGGTGAATCCCATCGAGATACTCCAATCCTTGTCACTCTGGCTGAGATTAGAGGCATCAAGGTAGCTATCCAAACTTTCTTTAAGCTGAGCCTTGATTTTAGCTATAACGGTTTTTGTTTTATGATCCTTATCCCTGAAAGTTCTGCTGTTCCGTTCAAGCCAAATTTGCCAATAGGTAAATTTAGGGAGCGAAAGCCAAATGGCTTCAAAGCTGTTGTTCTTAGGGGAACCTCCAGGATAATTAAAGGGCCAAGAGGAAAATAGCTCAGGGATAGAGCTTGGAAAAAGGAAGTTGTCCAGGCAACGCTTTCTTGGGCCCGAGAAGTATTTTCGCCATAAAGCCTTCTGCGCCCAACCCGGATTGGTGTCAACAATGCGCCAGGTGATTTTGGCACCCATAGCAGAGTTCTACGCACGGAGTGATTTCATATTTAAACCTCCTTCCAGCACAGGTTTGGATATCTTCTCCCAGCTCACCAAGGGAATTCGGTTTTCATTATTTTTTCCCCCTTTCCAAAAGAAACACCGGATGAGATCATCCAATTTCTTGAGAACACCGGAGGGCGCTAACAAAACTGAGAATATGAAAAAAGATAAACTGCTGAGCATCGATTTGACCAAAACAGTTTTTCCTGCCAAGTTTAGCCAAGAAAGAACCCAAGCCTGAATTCGAGATTTGAACTTATCAATGAGAGGAGCCCGGTCTCTGCAAAAGGCAGATTTGAAAAAGACAAGAAGACCCAAGTATTTAAAAGATGACCAGGAAGCTGAGCCTACAAAGCCAAGGCACCTGGAGATGGTTGTGAGTAGAGTGGAGGATATATTCCAGCTGTAAACATGGCACTTTCCTTTGTTGAGCATGCTTCCAGAAGCATCACAGAACTTATTGAGGACATCTTTGAATTTAGAGGCAGAGTGCAACGAAGCTGCGCCCAAAAATAAGGTGTCATCAGCAAACAAAGTGTGATTAATGTTTCTTACACCTCTAGCAATGATAAGACCCAGGATTTCCTGCTCTGTCATTTCCTTATTCAAATAGAAACTTAGTACAGAAGCTTTAAGGACAAAAAGAAGAGGGGAAAGGGGACATCCCTGGCGAAGCCCACGCGAGGCTTTGAAGAAACCAACAGCTCTCCCATTCACTAAAGGAGCGATCTAGGGCTCAGAGATGCATGCACTGATCCAATTAATGAAATTCTTCCCGAAGCCAAACTTTCGTAAGACTCTAACGAGGAAACTGTGTTTTACTCGATCAAATGCATTTGCAAGATCTAGCTTTATTACCATTCCTTTCTCTTTGCGCTGGATGCTAGAGTGGATCGCCTCCTGCACAAGAATGAAATTGTCTACTATTTGTCTTCACTGCACAAATCCTCCTTGATTTTCCAGAATAATTTTGGGAAGAATGCCTTTCAACATGTTTGCAATAACCTTGGTTATGATTTTGTATCCAATATTGCATAGCGAAATAGGTCTAAATCTGTTAAAGACATTAGCTCCCTTTTCCTTCAGAATGACGGCTAGAAAAGTTGAGTTGGTACTACCCCCGATTTTTTGCCAGGATTGAGATTTCCTACCCATTTTACATAAATCTTTTTCAACTATTTTCCAACAGTATTGAAGAAATCTGGCAGTAAATCCATCAGGTCCAAGGGATTTGTCTGGATTCATCTCAAAAAGAGCAATCTTAATTTCTTCCTTGGATACTTTCGCTTCCAAAGTTTTGTTCATGCTGGAAGTTATCTCATTAGGAATCCCTTCTAAGAAGATGTCAGAGTGTATCCCAGCTTCTTCCTCAACATACAGAATCTTAAAGTGGTTGTAGGCAACCTTTTTGATGCTCACGAAATCCTTGTGAACAACATTCCCATCTTTGATTTCGGAGATTGTGTTGAATTTTTTTCTTGCATTAGCTTGCTTATGAAAAAAAGAGGTGTTTCTATCCCCAGCCTTGAGCCAAAGGCTACGGGATTTTTGCCTCCAAAGTTCTTCTTCCGCCATGCAGGCCCTGTGAAACTTTTGTTGATGGTCCGCTTCCAGATTAATAACTTCAGGAGTAATGACTGCATCCTCCATATGAATATGATGAGCCTCTAATGAAACTTGAGTAGATTTCCACTCTGAAACCGGATTTGGGATAGATTTGGCCCAACATTTTAACTCAGTTTTTAGCCTTCTAAGCTTTTCTTCCCACACAAATAAAGGCGAGCCATTTACTGGATGATCCCAGACTTCCTTGACTCTTTCCTTAAAGCCTAGAAGATGGATCCAAAGAGGGCTAAATCTAAACGGGATAGGCCCCAGATCCTTATGCGGCAAAAGCTCAAGCATAATAGGCCTATGATCTGAGGCACTGCAAGAGAGAATGCACGATCTAGATTCTAGCCCACGAAGCAGGAAGGAGCTTTGGACCAAAAATCTGTCTAATCTAGCATCTATGTGGCCAGGGCCAATTCTTTTTTTGGACCAAGTAAACTTACCATTTAAGGGCTTGATGTCAATAAGATCCCACTCTTGTATGAGATCCTCCACCCAATCCCTATCTGGATCTCTCACGATGCTGCCACCACGCTTTTCAGACAGAGCCAGGGTGATATTAAGGTCTCCGGCTATAATGATGTTTTCAAGGTTCTCAGTCTCAACAAGATTTCTGATGGAGTCCCAACAGGACTTCTTCTCTCCTGCGTTGGCCGGAACATAGACATTGAGAAGGCTAATTTCGTCCTTAGACTCAATGAGTTGAAGTTTCAGGAACAACTAATGAGTGTTTGGGATTGCTTTGAGAAGCAAGTATTTGTTTGCATTCCATAACGTACCCAGGCCACCAGAAGCTCCTCTAGAAGAGACAACCTGCCCACCACCTTTATTCCAAAAACTTTGACTTGTTTGGAGGAAAGCAGCTTCCTCCATCTTGGTCTCCTAGATTAAAATAAAGTCTGGGGATTATATTTAGATTGTGCTCCTTATAGATTATTCTTTCGCTTTACTGCCCAAACCTCTACAGTTCCAGGAGACGATTTTCATTACTTAATTTTTTGGGAGTGTTGGGCTCTCTTGGAGCCACTCCGGTTTCTTGTATTCTTGGCCGATTTTTCCAACAGTTTCTCAAGAGTTGGTTGGATGCCTTGGAGTTTTTATTTGTATGTTTCCTGCTCTCTTTTTTCCCGCTCAGGCATTCGTCCTCTTGTTGATGTTCTAGACGAGACTTTCGATTCCCCTATTTCTCCTTCCTCCTCAGATTCCTCTGAGGTCTGTACCATGTCCTCCGTCTCTGCATTTTTCCCCTTGGATCTGCTTGGTGTATTAACACCTTGCTTTGGTTCTGGAGTAGCATCTTTGCCCAAGGAGTCATTCTATGTTTCAACCTCATGAAACTCTATTGAATTTAGACTCAGAGGTTTGAATTTATTACCTTGCCCTTTAGAAGTCTGGGTATGCTGACCAACAGAGTGTTGAGGTCCTTTGCTTGCCGGGGCTCCAACATTTTTTTTGTTGGTCTTTGGCCTTTTGACTTGATTCCAACCCTCATCTTTTCCTTTGTTTGCTTCGGCATTACTCGGGCACCCTCTAGCGAAGTGTCCATAGACGTGACATTTGCGACACTTGAATGGAAGCTGCTCATAGTCGAGCTTTTGAATATGAGACCAACTCCCAACCTTGATTTTGATGGCCTCCGGGAGACCCACTTCTAGGTTGACTTCGACCCAGATACGACAACAATCGTACTGATCTTTATTATTTGCGCGATCTATGAATTTTCCCAGGGTGTTTCCGATATGCTTTAGCGATTCCCAGTTCCAGCAATGCATGGGCAGATTCGGGAGTCTGACCCAAACTGGGATAGTGGTTGGAACATCTACTGCCATATCAAAATTAGGGGTCCATTTATTGAGATAGAGCCCTTGAGGACCCATGAAATAAGGGCCATTCCTGAAGATGAGCTCTTTATCCTCCTTATCGATGAATTCGAACAAGAAATATCCTCGACCTAGGAAGTAGGAGGACACGCTGTTCATAATGAGGGGAGCCGAGTTCTTGGCAACCCAGATCTCAGTGGATTTGGGCGAGGGCTAGAGGCCAGTGAACTGGCCAACGAGAGCACAATCGACCAGAGAGAGAGTCACCTAAATAGGACCCTCACCAGGCAACGAGATCTCAGGAATGTCATCCAACTTTTTGACAAACTTCGCAGCTTCAGAAGTCCTCTTCTTTGGAAGCGAGGCCAAAAGATTGCTGAAGGCTTCAGAGGCAGAGACCGGAGGAGGAGGCAGCGGAGGATGGTGGGAGTCCAGGTCCTCCATGCTGAAAGGCCCTTGAACAGCCTCAAAGGAAATCCAAAATAAGCTCGAAAGCAGTCATAGAGCAGAAAACAAAAGAGATCGAGTCTAGCAGAGAGGCACGGAACGATCAGAGGCACAGAAAGAACGACCAACCCGAGGCAGGAACAGACGCTAGAGGGCAGACTGGCCTTACTGAGTCTCTTCTTGTCTTTCTTCTTTCAAAATTCCTTATGTGAACCCATACACGAACCTACTTTCATGTTCATGCAACTAGCGGCCTTCACACAACATCCCCTTGCCTTCAACAACCTTTGACGTCGCTCTATGATTTGGCGAACCTTTGGCGAAATTTCAGTGAATTTGAAAGAGACAATACTACCTCAGTAGACAATAATATAGCTCAGAGTGAACAGTACTCAAAAATGCGGAATGAAAACTTCTCTCTTTATTAATTTCAAAATTATATTACATCAAAGATTTCTGGACTCAGAATTTGCTTCTAGAGATCGACTGCACCAGCATTTACCAGACTTATGCTTCTCAATCAATGAGATAGCTCACTGGAGGCTTCCTGGCTGTATGCAGACTTTGTCTCAGAAATTTTTACCACACAGACTTATAAATAAAATCGATCTATTGATCAGGCCACTTTAGGTTCTCACCTGTGCCGAGCACACATATGCACATGCTTCTCTGATCACCTAACAGACTTGAGGCTGATCTCCGTGATGCAAGCAGATCGAGATAGAACTTGTAGATGCAGAGTAGGGAGAGCTCGGACTCTTGACTCCAAAACCAAAAATACTCTAAGACACTTTAACTCCGAATGATAAATGAAGGAGCCTAACCCTCTTTTTATAGGAAATGAGGGGGGACAAGCAATCGATTCGGTTCGTCTTGTGATTAATGATGTGGAGGAAGAATCATTACTTTAGGGCAGGTAACACCGAAGTGACATTTGCGCGGAGATTCTTTTCTCCGGACATGAACATGTGAATATGTGTGGGATACACAGTGGATACCTTTTAGTACAAAGGCCCACGAGGAAACAAACATGATTATTTACACTGAGGATGCTTTTTAACCGGGAAAAGCCCTCTAGAAAATCCGGTCACTGTGTTCCTGTGACTAGGAATTATTACACCATGGAGACTTTTGTTAGTGGAGTCCACGAGAACCACTTGTACTGCTTTCTGGTGGATTATCAAGGATTTGAACACCGGGGAATTTGTATTTATATTTATCATCCCAAGCCTTGGTATAAATCCTTCACACAATCATAGGTTTATTCCAAATTATTTGATGTTTTATTTTGGTCATTACCAACCAGTAATTGTGCTACATCATATTTTGTTTTAGAATTAATGTATCATATACTCTTAGTAATTCTCTAACATTTGGAAAAGGCAGATGATCACATTCTTCTTCATCACAGATATCACATCGACTTTGGTACCAATTTTCATAAAATGTAGGATCCATTTCCATTGCATTCAAGCCAAATTCTCTCCACCAGTCTCAAAACCAAGAGGTTTGCCTATAGTTTTGCATGATATGGATAGCAACAAGCTTGATTTTCGTGTAGTGGGTTTCATTTTTCCCATCCTTATTCATAAGGTCCCACCACAGCTTCTTGTAACCTGCAAAATTATATATAGTGTCAGGAAAGATAAGTTCTATATTATTACTTGGCCATTGGATGAAACGGGACCAATCCCATGCAGGCTCTCTTGTTCGGTGAATGGTCAACCACTTGTAGTATACTTTAGTTCTGTCACTTCCACCAGTAGCAGTGATAGTAATATCTAAGAAATCTCATGACAAAGATTCCTCAGCCTCCCATGCTGTCCTCATACTTCGAGTGTAGACCATATCATGAATCCATCTGCTACCCTTAGGGTACACTCTTATTTCAGGTACAAGATGATGTATGTCCGTGTGATTCTGAAGATTTGCATCGGTACTTTGGTATTTCGGAGTTGCCAGGTTGGCTCCCAATTGTTCCTGTATGAAATCCAATCTTTGTCATCTGGGATACTCCTTAGGATTTCTCTTTGATTTTCTTGATCCCATTCAGTAATGATGACCATAAATTGTTCTTCTTGGTCATATCTTTGTTCTTGATGCTGGATAAATTCTCTTCTAAGAAAATCTAGCAGAGAATTGTCAATGCCTTTGATATGCTCTACCCTGAAATCAAAATTAGCAAACAAAGCCTGCCATCTTGGAAACTTTGCTTCTTCTGGTTTCTTAATATTTTTTTACAAAACTTTGCCGAGGGCTTGAGCATCCGTTCTTAACAAGAAAAACTTATTTACCAGATGGATAGAAACTTACTGATACAGTTCCATGCAGCGTTAACCTCTTTTTCAATCATGGAGTAGTTCTTCTCAGACTTGCTCCAAGTTCCTGAAGCATATTGCACTATCTGTTCTTTGTCTTTAGTGTCCTTTTCCTCTGGTTTTTGCTTTAAGACACCTCCCCAACCTATATCACTAGCGTCTGATTCTACAATCTTGAAAATATCATCATCAACAACATATAAGATAGGGAGATTTTTCACCTTGGCCTTTATTTGCTGCACTGCTTCTGTGTGCTTTTCGGTCTAAGGCTTTGGATTTTTTCTGAGTCTTTGGTTCAACAGAGATCTATCAGTGGCACAATCTTCATAAAAATTACTTACATAATTTAAGCAACCAAGGAATCTTTGTAACTGTGTTTTATCCAGAATGACATCTGGAAACTTATCTGCGAATTCCATGGCATGATTTTGAAGAGAAATTTGGCCATTTTCAATAGTGTGCCCAAGGAAATTTATATTGGTCTTAAAGAGCTCCATCTTCTTTTTTCTTAAGACCAATTCGTTTCGTTTGACCAACTTCATAAAGATCTTTAGATGTCTGAAGTGGTCCTGTAAGTTTTTGGAAAAAATCAGGAGATCATCAATGTATGCTAATAACCATTCAGCATATGGTTTGAAAATAGAGTCCATGACCTTATGGAATTTTGAAGGTGCATGCTTCAAACTAAATGGCATTACGTTCCATTCATAGTGGCCTGTAGGAATACTAAATGCAATTTTGAACTTATCTTGGTCTGCTATTGCCACTTGCCAAAATCCTAATTTTAAATCAAACTTGGAAAATATTTTCGCTCCAGATATCCTACCCAGTAGATCTCATTTATGTGGGATAGGATATGTGTCATCAGCCAAAACAGAGTTAAGAGGTTTGTAATTGATCACGAGCCTGGGAATTCCTCTTATCTGTTCACTTCTCTTATTTACATAGAAGTCGTAGCAGTTCCAAGGGCTGCTAGACTCCCTAATGAGCTTTCTGTCTAAAAGCTGTTTGATCTCTTTCTCACAGAGATGTCTATATTCTTTATTCATTGGTATAGCTCTAGATTTACATGGTTTGCCTTTATATCCTTCTTTCTAAGGAAATTCTATGCAATGCTGCTTACGATGCCAGAAAGCATTTGGCTCTTCAGAGCAGCATTCATCTTCAAATTGTTTTTGCAATTCAGAGATTTGTCTCTGAATTCCTGGTGAGCTTAATTGTTCTTCAATATGTATAGTACTCTAATTCAAAATCTAGGGTCTTCTTACCCAACCCTACAAATTTTCTGGTAGCAGAAACCCAGAATTTTGAGGGAACAACCTTTTTTGAGAAGATATTAACATCTGCTTCGGAATCAAGTAATGCAGTTAAAGAGGACATCTCACCTTTGATACATACATTAATGTTCACATGATGTTGTTGATACTCAATGGCGAGTATCCTCATTTCCCTGAATCCTAGAGTAGGATCAGGTCTTCCTTCTGCAATTTCAACATTAGATTGTATAGGAGTAGTGTGTACAGTGTAGTTTGTATTTATGCCTGAAACAGGATGTGCCACTTCTTGTTTTTCTTTTTCAAGTCTTGAGACTTGCATTTTTAGTGCAGAAATTCTAGATTTCAACAAATAGATCTCCTTACTCACCTCCCCCAAAGTGAGTGGACGAACTTTGCTATCTTGGTGTTGTCGGAGATAACTTCTGGTGTTTTTCTCATAATAAGCATCAACAAAAATAGGCTTCTTAGAGGCATGGGTGCTAGAAGAAGTGCAGCTGTTCTGCATGAAGGTCTCCAGCAGGCGAGTCTTCAAATCACTTTCCTCCATGGCTTGGATTTGTGAAAAAAATTTCATCTCATCTTCATCAGTTTGAGCCATGAGAATCTTCAATTTCTGAGAAAAATCTTCCTCAATAAAACTGCCAGATGAAAAACCAGATTCCGAAGAAGAACAATCACATTTACAATTTTTAGAATTGGAAAACTGACAATATGCATTTAGTTCTTCGACAGAAGAGGAGGAAGAGGATTCAGTCTCAGAATCTGAAGAATATTGTTCTTCTTCTTTTTGAATAGCAAACCGAGTGAAATCTTTTGTTTTGTGGAGAGAAGATCCACATTTAGCACATTTAGTTCCTGATGTTCCAGGGATTTTACTTTTGTGTAGCTGTTGTGATTTGCTACCTTGGTTTTTCTTTGATTCTTGGGCGTCAGGACAGAGATTTGAAGAGTGTCATGTTTTACCACACAACCAACAGACCATGTTCTTCATTCTCTCAAGTTTTTGAGATCTGGGATGGATGTCTATAGGCTGGTAATAATGAGTCTTGGGGATGTATTTGTAGTATCCCCATTTCCCTTTGGATGACCGCTGAGATGGGCGAGAAGTCTTTGTGAAACTTCTCCTTCTATTTGATTTTTGGATAAACTTTTCTTTCCTCTGATTTTTCTTTACCTTTTTCTTGGATTTTCTGTGGGTAACTAATGGGTCATCTATGGAAATGCCATATTTATTACAAAAATATTTTTTACCAGGCAATCTATTTAGCTTCTCTATAGATTTATTCATCTTTGAGCTGGTACATAAATTAATCAATGCCTTAGTGATTATGGCATATATTTCACCCCATAAATAAACTTCTAAGGGAAACTGGAAAGCGTCTTTTTGTTTGAGGATATCTACAAGCTTTGAAGGCAAAGCAGCAAGATATACTTGCTTCCAGAGAATATTCTTTGGATATTTAACCAGGAAGATTCTCTGCATCCAATCCCTATGGAAATCTTCATACTGGTTAATGTTCCTACACTTTAAGTTCATCAAAATTAATTCATGCTTGTCTGAGACAGTAGGCTCCTACCCACAAAAATGTTCTTGGATTAATGTTGTTAGAGCACCAATCATATTGTTTATAGGTGTTCCATCAGAATGGAACTCAACATCACCGTTTTCATCTTTAACCACTTCTTCTTCCATCTTTTTTATTAGGGCTGGAGATGACTCCAATCCCCACCACCTGGCCAGAGTGCCAGTGAAACACTGAATCAAAGTCTTACATGTCTCAATTTCTAATTTGCCATTGATACATGTGAGCTTATATTCTGTGATCATCTGATCTAGCATTTGTCTAATCTGTGCTGTGTACAGATTATCAACATTCCATTCCTTGTTTCTATGATAAAAAAATGTTTCCCTGGAAGGAATATTTCCAAGACCATTTAGATCAGGGGCTGGATATCTAGTGAACTGCGACTCCAGGGGCTCATATACTGGTAAGACCTAGGTTTCAGGTTCTGACTCTTGTAAAAGAGAAGAAATGGTGATTTTATACCTTGGTGAGTCAGGGGAAGCTTCTTTGGGAAAAAGTCTAGGAAATCGATCAACTGGCTTTTGGATTTGAATAGTTTTTCCCTTATGAAGAAAAGAGGCTGGGATAGGCTTTTCTATCTTTTTCTGATTTACCTTACCAACCTTTTCAGATAGATTTGAAATCAATTGTCGAGTAGAGATAGACTGTTCTATTATACAATTCTCTACTTCATCAATTTTCTTCAAAGACTCTAAAGAAAAATATTTGGCTGTAGAAGAAAGATATTGTACAGAATTTAATGCTCTATTTACATCATTTATTGGTACTTGGACATGATCAATCTGATCTTTGACAGTGGTAGCTTTGGCAACATTTTTCTCTAAACCAGTTATTGCAGTATTTGTCCAATTTATTCGTTCACTGGTTTTCTGAATTCTACCTTCAACCCCAATTGCTGAATCATCCTTTTGTATTAAAGGATAGGCTTTGGCAGAGTGTTTTCCTTCGCCTAGGACAATGCCTTTGAAGGGTGGAAAAGTGGTAGATGTTTTTATTTTGCTACCATCTATTGCAGACCAAGAATGTGAGGACGACGATGCATAATCAATCATCAAAACTGCTTTAGTTTCTTTAGCTTTCAACCAAGTATAGAAAGAAATCCATACATTTTTCTTTTCCATGTATCCTTTCCATTCATTTGCTAACTTTATTTTCTCCTCACAAGTATGTGTGGAACCAAAATAATCTGCTTCTGGATGGGTATAGATATCCCAGTTAAGCATTTGCTTCATCCACTATGCTAGGATTCTGTATTTGGGACAACCATCCATTAATGTATAAAACTTTTGGATTTTCATCACTGATGGTCTTTTGCAATCTTCAGGAAGATATATGAATCTGCATTCTGGGATCAGATTATATTTTTTCTCAAGATATCCAAGTCCATATCTTGGCATGTTAGCAAGTCTCATATTACTGTAAAAGGTTGTCAAACTTGGATCTTCATCTTCTAAAAGAGGTACTTCATGCATCATGAGAACATGTTCAGAATCATGAGGGAAAGGTATGTTTGAAAATTTAGGATTTGGACAGGGATTGACAGAGGTTGACGTGGGAGCTTCGCCTGTCCTTGGATTGTGATTCTCATGTATAACCATGTAAGCAAGATGACTGAGGTTCACAAGGTTCTGACATTGTGGGCATGAGACTTGAATGGGATGGAAATTGACCAACTGTGCGAACTCAAATAAACCAATATGTTTACAAGAGTAAGAAACAATACTGGAACAAGTTGTATCTACAATCTCTGGAGATATATACAGTGGTGACTTTTTACGTACTTCTTCAATCCGATGCCTATCTATGGTAGATCTTCGAGGAAAAAACAGAGTGGCTGTGGATTGATTTTCAGAAATAATGGCAGAAGTGATGTTACGAGCAGAGATGGGCTTTGGATTTGGAACTACCCAGTGTTCAGGAAAAGTAAGGTCTCACCACTTTATGGCTTGGTGTTCTACCTTCTGATTCTTAGGATCAGTCATGACAACAACACTGGTCTTTGAATCTCTACTTGGGGCATGGAGGACTGCAGGATATAATGTGCTGGTATGACGAAAACATCCTCGGGTTTGTATGGAGATATTATTTCTTTTTCTTTTCATATCGAATCCTGTGGTTTGGATTTGAATCAGAAGAATATCGGCCAATGTTTCATCATATACATAGACATGGAAGTTTGGATAACAGTCAAACCAGACTGGTCCATTAGACAGTGGAGCTACAATCCCACCAATTAAGGAATCGGTATATTTGTTATGTGTCAGGTCTCGAACAGTGGCTAACACATAAGTATTCAGGCCTTGATGAGTAAGGGCATGGATTCCTACTCTTATGCATCCTAGATGCAAATATTTTGTCCCCAGTTTACTTGCTTTTGCTTGTAATTTTTTTGGGTCCAGGAGAGAGATGGACTGGACACAATCAAAGTTTTCTTGTATTGAACTAATGGATTCTTTTATTGTTATTCTGGTGGCATCTTTCAGATTCCAGACGCCAATATCAGCATAGACTTCTGAAGCATTGATCTTGGGTAGAACCCATTTGGCTAAGGGCTCAGCTTCTTCGTATAACAACTCTAAAGAATTTAACACTCTAGTAGACGAACTAGCAAACATATCTTTGAGAGGGTCTTGCTCAGCCTTTTCCTTTTCTTCTAATTCTCTGAAGGAAACAGACTTTCTGAAAGGGTCCATATTTTTCTTTAAATAAAGAGAGGATGATTAGAGTACTGACCTTTTCACGAACCAGATAACTTTAATTCAGACTTCTGGCTCTGATACCAATTTTATGCAGGGGCTTCAAGAAGCTTGCTTGCAACCGCTCCTACAGGCAGATTGGCCTTACTGAGTCTCTTCTTGTCTTTCTTCTTTCAAAATTCCTTATGTGAACCCATACACGAACCTACTTTCACGTTCACGCAACTAGCGGCCTTCACATGACATCCCCACGCCTTCAACGGCCTTTGGCATCCCTCTGTGATTTGGCGAACCTCTGGCGAATTTTTAGTGAATTTGAAAGAGACAATACTACCTCAGTAGACAATAATATAGCTCAGAGTGAACAGTAATAAAAAATACGGAATGAAAACTTCTCTCTTTATTAATTTCAAAATGATATTACATCAAATATTTTTGGACTCAGAATTTCCTTCCAGAGATTGACTACACCAACATTTACCAGACTTGTGCTTCTCAATGAATGAGATAGCTCATTGGAGGCTTCTTAGCTGTATGCAGACTCTGTCTTAGAAATTTTTACCACACAGACTTATAAACAGACTCGATCTATTGATCAAGCCACTTTAGGTTCTCACCTGTGCCGAGCACACAGATGCGCAGGCTTCTCTGATCACCTAACAGAATTGAGGCTGATCTCCGTGATGCAAGCAGATCGAGATAGAACTTACAGATGCAGAGCAGGGAGATTTTTTGTTTTGTTTTTTTTTTTAAATTACTCTTTTGAGATTTATGATTAGAACTTTCACCAATGATCTTTGATGTCGCTTTTCAGAAACACATGCCTTTACTTTTGAACAAGATTTTTTTAACTGTAATCATATTGGTACTTCAAGTTGTTTTCTTCTATTCCAATTATTAAACTTATTCATATTTTCATTATTGGATAAGATTTTTATGGAATCTTCACTTTATTATCCTATGCCATGTTTTGGAAGGTGAGTAGTAATGACTTTTTTTTTTTTTTTGGGTTAGTCGTGTACATGTGATAATTTATATATAATTTTGGAGATGTTTATAGTAGTTTTTGCAAAAAAAATTCAAAAAATTAGGTATTTAGAGTTTGAATTCTATTTTTCATAGTGAAAATAGATTCAGCACCAACAAAAACTCTTAGGGCTCTCAAAATACTGAAATGTAACTTCCATAACCAAAATTTTCAAAAACAATTGCCAAAATTTTTCTTGTAATCTCACCCAAAAAAATACCAATAAATTAAAATTTGATAAGAAGTTAGCTTTATGAAAAACTATATTGGGATCCAATTTTTAAATGTATGGGGAATACATGTTTACATGTTATATCTATCGAAGAAAAAGCTAAAGCTGCTATTCCTCCTCCCAAAAAAATTACATTAAACTAACTTTAATATAAGTAAACATGTTGCAATTTTGGCAAACATGTTTTTATACTTTCACAAGTTTTTTTACTTAAAATTAATTCAAGATTTTGGGAATATTTTGAAAAAGTAAAGAATTGTAAATTTTAATATTTTTATAAATGTTTTGTAATTTTTATGATTGAAATTAATTTAATTATAAATTTTGAAAATATTTGTCAGAATTTTTTAGCTTTTATAATTTTTATAACTAAAATTAACTTTATTATAAATATTGAGAATATTTTGAAAAATTAAATTAACTAGATCTCATATTTTGGAGATGTTATGAAAAAATAAATTGATTGCAGATTTTAGAAAATATTTTGACCATTTTTTATTTTAATTTTTCTAGCTAAAATTAACTTTATTACAAATATTGAGAACATTTTGAAAAAATAAATTGACAGCAGAAATAAACGAGATCTCATATTTTGGAAATGTTATGAAAAAAACGAGATCTCATATTTTGGAAATGTTATGAAAAATAAATTGATGGCAGATTTTAGAAAATATTTTGGCATTTTTTATTTTAATTTTTTTTTTCTTCTCCTTAATCTCTCAAGCTAAAATTCACTAAATTAGAAATATTTTGAAAAATTAAAACCCTGGATTATAGAAATATTTTGATATATAATACTAAAATTGAAATAAGTATTTGCCTTTACTCTTATCTATTATCAGAATTTTAAAATATTGCGAAACATCTCGAATTGAAATGTGTTAATCATATATATTCTTATATAGTATCTTTCCTTTTATGATCCTGGTAACTTTCATTCGTATTTTCACTTTTCCTTGGTACACAGAATATAAAAAATATATTTTCAAACGACATAGTTCATACTCCAAAAATGTGACTCGAGAAGCGTTGCTTTGTGAATGGTGATTACTATCACAGCGGGCAAATTGTAAAAAATGTAATGATATGACTGGAGAGGGGAAGGTTTTACAATTAGGAACTTTATAAAAGTTAGAAACTATATGTAAGTATCTTGGTTACTCATGAAAGTTGAAATTTTGTTCTGACTACTAAATTAAAATAAAAAAATTAAAAAATATAAAAATAAAAATAATTAATAAAAATATTTTATATAGTTATTCAAAATCAAAGTATATGATAAAATATTTATTAAAAGCATAAGATAATTGTATTGTAGATTTTTTATCTGATAAATGAATGAAAAAAAATTATAATACAATTATCTTATGCATTTAATAATTATTTTATCATATGAATGGATCATAAATTTAACTTCATAAATTTTTTTACCACATTAAAATATCAAATGAGAGAAAATTTTAAACATCTTTACTTTTTAGTAAAGTTAATGCCATTTCGTAAACTAAAGTAAAAAGGTTAATTCAACACACATAATGGAAATATCGCTCTAAAACCTTTTAATATTTCTTTTAATTAAATATTTGTAAAATGAATCTTAAAAAGAAAAACCATATTCTATGAATATATTACTAGCAATTACACCAAATGTTGCAAAGGAAACGCCTTAGCTAGAAAATAGTAGTATAGAAGAAATAAGATCTGACTAGAGTTCTATATAAAGAAATGGGAAATAGGAGCACCCTACCTAGCCAAATAAATTAACAAAAAATGTTTCATTAATATAGGTAATAGTGTCTCATTTAACACAAGATGGATATATGTAAAATGCATATTCATATTGTCATTTATATTTGATATTCAATGTGTGTTTTCACTTGACTGTATTTATAATTTTATATTATCTATGGAATTTAATATTAAATCAAATTTCAGTTTTTAATGCCACCCATCTCAATATATAAAAAGGATTTAAAATATTATAAACCATTCGATCTTAATTCCATTCCAATCAATATGATAATAGCACATCAATAAAATTTGACCTTAATTGTATTCCAATCAATATGATATATTAGGAGAACAATATAACAATATAAATAGGTATCAATTTATGAAAAACATCTAAACATTTACTTTGTAATACATTTGACATAACCAAAATTTAAAAAAATAAAATTTATTTATATCATAACTTTAATTTATACCATTATTATTATTATTAAAAATAAAAAGAATTAATATATGAGTTCAACTTATATAGTTAAAAATAAACATGTAACAAGATTCTTCACTATTTAGATTTACTCTCACTTTAGTTTGTTGTAGTGATTCTTAATTTATGAATAGATTTTGCTGGAATACCATAAGTTAATATCATGACTTAACAATATAATGTGGCCAAAAACTATAACTCATTTCATATGACACTTGTTTGTATAGATTTTTATTTTTTCATATTTAATTAATTTAATAAAAATGGTGAAAGGACATAACTACTTTTAAGACAAATATCAACCTTTAATATGTGACAACTATTAAAAATATTATGGAGAGTAAATTTCTATCATCCATATAATAATTAATAGTAAGAGGCTAAACCCCTACTATTCATCTAATAATTAATAATAAATGATAATTAAATTAAAATTCTAAAACTTCTATTCCAAAATAAACATGTTAAAATAAAAATGTTAATTTTTTTAATCATCACTTTGAATAAAAAATTGAAAATTGAACTGTTAATCTATACACATTTGAGACATAACAATACCAATTGAATGATTTCCAAAAAATCGCCAATAAGCACATTGACATGTAATAATTCACAATAAGCACATTGAAATATAAACGTGTCACATCTAAAACACTATCATGTATTACAATGTCCCGCAGTTTCCATGCAAACATCTTACATATATTCTGTTTGAATTTATTATTTTCCTCCTTTGTTGTCTATATCTCCATGACCACATGTAAAATAAAAACAGTCCGGTTCGAAGCCAAGTCTCTGGCAAACAAATTAAAAAATTGTTGCATGTGCGTGGGAATCCCTCTTTGAATCTGCATCTAAGAATCTTTAGAATTATGCTTTCTATTTTGAGAGGCACTGCTTCAAATTTGTTTACGAGCTAATTTGAGAAGCATGCTTTAGTGGACTTCATTGTGGATTGAATTTTTACAACTAACAGTGACATAGAGATAGACTTGAGAGCATTTTTTTTTTTTTTTTTTTGAATTTTAATTTTTAAAAACAAGTTAGAAATTTGCAAAAAAATGTTTCAGTTGGTAACTGAAAGCTGTAGAAATACAAAAGTGGCTTTCGAAAGATAAAGAACTTAAATCAAAGAGGTAAATAAAAGAAATGTATGCTATAGCTTACATCTACGCAAAGACTGAAATGTTCTTCTATGCAATGTAATGAAAAATGAGGACCAAAATTGAAAAATTAGATTTATATCAACCATATAAGGCTTAGGCTTATGTACATATTTTCCTTGTTTCGAATTTCACAAGTGTATATTTAGCACATACAATAATATACAAATCACAAGTGTATATCTAGACATAAATCAAAAGTGTATATCTAGACAAACACTTGGGATTTGGTTGTCTTCATACTTATGAAATTGGTGTATAGATTGGTGGAAAGATTTAGGGTTTGTTTCAAGACGATCAATATATAATTTTCATTTCCTCAACGAGGTTTTTCACTCATTCATTCATTCCTTTGGGTTCATATCAATCTTCATTTAATAATGGTATGTGCTTATATTTTACTTCATCTTCATAGTGTTAAATGAAACTGTAATTAGTATGGGAGCAAGAACATCAGTAGTGGATGAGTGTGATATTAAAAACAATGCGGGCAATATATACACGAGACAAGAGTTTGATTAAGAGCACTTGCCAAGGTGGATTTGGCATTTATTCTCAGGGCTGAAAATAAGCATGTCTGAACCCTGTCCCTATGCAGAGCACACAAGCAATGCATTGTCACTCGAATCCAAAGAAATTCTAAAGGTCGTTAAGCATGTGAAAAAGAATCATAAAACTCGTGATCACGTCGACATGTTATGGGACAACGAGCATGCATTGACGCAACTACAATTGTTGTTGAATGGAGAGAAGTTATTACAGATGATGACAGCAATGGGTTGGGGTAGAGGATATTGAAGGAGCTTTGTGGAGTTGAGAAGAGATGGCGAGATGGTGTTGCTAATATAGTTTTGGAAGAGATTAAGAAACAAGAGCCCAATTTTGGAAGGAATAGTTCCCATCAACTAATTTAAAAATAAATCAATTTTTTTCAGCATTGAACCGTTTCTAAAAGGAATCAAACCTGTGTGGATTTCCTGTAAATGGCCTCAAGTTCTTTAAGTCACCCAACTGCTGCAGAATTTTCCAGTAAGAGTTGTCCTATTAGAGCATTGGTAGTGATCAGGAGATCAAGTCTTTTGTGAAAAAATGCTCAAAAAATTAGTTGCTCAGAATTGGTCCAAACCAGAACGAATGGAAAGAGCTTGGAAAAAAAATCCTGTAGATGCGAACGGCACTGAAAACTGACACTGCGTGAGAAAGTTATTCAACTTTGAAGTTTGCCAATTTTAGTAAAAAAATGGCCAGTTTGACTTTATAAAAATATTTTATTAAAAGGAGAATATTCCACAGAATATTCTAAGAATATTCCATGGAATATTTCGAAAGCAGCGAATCAAAAGGTGCCACGTGGCCAGCCCAGAGGCCGCCATGTGACCCCAAGCTCAAATGAAAATGGTTTATTAAAATTTATTTGGTTGCGGACGGGATCGATCCCGGGTGGGGGTAGAGCCAACCGGGTAGCCCGACCGTTGGGTCACGGCATGGTTCTTAACAATCAAATGTTCGAGTTTGGATTTAAAGTTTAAGTTTTATTTGGGTGGGGCCCGAAAGGGGGCCAGCCCCCTCCTTCATAGAACCAGCCGCTCGGAACCAGGAGGCAAACGCAATCGGCGCATAACATCGGGTTATGGTCATGTGGACCCGCGCACGATGCAGAATTACATTTATATATTACGGTTCAAAATTTAGTTAAACCCGCGTATAACTCAAAGTTTTAAGCCAATCTTCGATGGGTGTGGTCACGTGGCCCTTAACTTTAGCACCCACGACCTGGAGGGACGTTTGGCAGATTCCGCCTATTCTAGTGGCCACCCCTAATTTGTCGGGCTTAACTGCAGTTCCACCAGATTTGGTGGAGCTTTCCTAGCCCTAACTGGGCAAAGTCAGTTTTGGTCAGAACTTGGGCTAGGGAAGTCCATTTGAAGTGAAGTTTTTTTGTTCTGGGGTATTGAAGCATTCTGAAGCTGTTGGAACAGGTTGCAAAGCCATCAGGGCACTCTGTCAGCAATTTTATCAGTGAATTTTCTTGTGGAGCCACTAGGGCTAGGTGAATGATCAACTGTATTGGGCTATGTTCATCTGTTTGAGGTGAATGAGTAGTCAATTTTTACTGTTTACAGCACTCTGATTCTGAATTTGCAGCTATTTTAGCCTTTTGAGGCTTTCTTCATGGTGTAATACTTATTTTGAGCATTAATAAAAGATGGAAAAGCCTATTTGGAGGCTTTTGGACCCAGCAGAGGTAGCCCAAGAGAGGGGTGAACTGCTTAAAAAAATGCTTACTGTTATGCTGTGCATTTTTGCTGCTATTTTCCATAGTTTACTACATTAAACAGTAATTTTTAATAAGTCCACTTTTCACAATGGGACTTATACAGTGATCAAAACACATTTGTTCCACTTCAAACCACATTACTTCCATTGCAGAATACTTGAACTTGCTTATTCATACATAAAAATTGGTTAATAAATACTTTGCAAATAGAAACAAATACTTTCATTGACATATCGTTTTAGTGTTTACTTTATATTTCTTTAGGCAGAGCCAGTAAGAGGGCCATAAGCTTCTGGTTTCATCATTTATAGTAAAAGTGAAATAACCAGTAAAAGCCCCTACTGTCTGTCTCTTTATAAGAAATATTTTGTTCACACATTTTAGATCAGATTGGTATTAGAGCTTGAGGTTGTGCTAAAAAATTTGTGAATTTTGTGCAAGTAAATTGTGTTGTTCTGCAAATTTGATGCTTACTAGGCTGAAATTGAAAAGAGGGGAAGGTCAATTGGTTAGAGAACAAGATAATCCTCAACCAAGGAGGGCTAGGGTGCCATTATCTCCACCTTCCATTTCATCCTCATTAGCCTTAGAATCAACCACAAACATGTCTTCCAGAGAAGGAGAAGTACATGAGGAAATGGATCCCAAGGAAGAAGAAAGAGTCTTTAGAAAAGCTTTCTTGGACATGAATGAGATGGTTAGGATCCTCTATCAGGAGAGAAATGATAGGATTGCTGGAGAAGGGTCTAGAAACCAAAGAGAAGAAGGAGATTATTCAGGAGGGAAGAAAGACAAGGATGAGTCTAAGAAAGGGAATGGAGGAAATGGTGATCCTTCATCTCCATCGTCATCCTCTTCCTCCACATCATCCTCTTCAACTTCTGTTAATCAGTCACACAAAACAAAAACATCTCTTAGAAATCCTTTGTTAAAGCTTGATGTGAAGTTTGAGTTGCCGATGTTTAATGGTGATGTGAATGCAGAAAAATTGGATAACTAGATTAGACAGCTGGAAGTCTATCTAAGAATTCAAAATTTGCATGATGATGACACAAAAATCCAATTAGCCTCATTGAGAATGGATGGAGCAGCTTTGGTTTGGTGGGAAGCCAAGACCAGGGAGGAAATTAAAAAGCATGGTAAGATAACTCTAACTTGGAATGAGTTTATTACTACTATTAAGAAACAATTTTATCCTCTTGCTCATATTCAGAAAGAAATCATGAATTGGAAAAATTTTAGGCAACTTAAGGGACAAAATGTGCAAGATTATACCCAAGAGTTTAGAAGGAGAGCACTTCTACTTGGAGTAGACTTACAAAGTCAAGACACCTTGTTGAAATACATAGGAGGTTTGCACAATTACCTTCAACATACTATTCTAATGTTTAATCCTACCAGCTTAGATGAAGTCTGTGTCCAGGCTACACATTTAGAAGCTAGAGGAAAGAATACTTTTGATGAGGATAGTAATTTCAAAAACAAAGGAAAGAAAAGAGTTGCAAATTCAAGAAAAGAAAAAGGAAAGTTCTTTTGCAAGAATTGTTCAAAGACAAGTCATGATGAAGATCATTGTTGGAAGCTTCATCCTGAACTAAAACCAGAAAAATTCAAGAACAAAAACAAGACCAAAGAAAAGGAGAAAACTGTAGCAACAGTTGAGCAAGACTTAGGGTCAGACTCAGGAGATGAGACAAAAAGCATAGCCATGGTTTTAAAGAACATTAAGGGGAAATAAGTGGTGCAAGACACAACTCCCAGTTCTAGCTCTTTGAATTGTCACAAAGATACTCATGAAGAAAAGAGGAGGATAGAGCTCTTCCATGTGAGGGTAATTTCAAAACATACCAAAATTGACACACTGTTTGATAGTGGGTCACAAGCAAATCTTATATCTGAAGACTTGGTCAAGCAGCTTAAACTTGAGACCATTCCACATCTGAAGCCTTATCCACTTGGATGGATATGCAAGGATGCCAATTTGCAAGTCTCAAGGAAGTGCATATTGCGCTTTGCAATAACTGCACATTTTATTGACATAGTTGAACTTGATGTGGTGCCGCTTGATATCTCAGGTATTGTTTTGGGAAGTCCTTACTTATTTGACAGGAAGGCCATCTTTCATCGCCATGAAAACAAGTATCACTTGTTCAAAGATGGTAAAGAGTACATTGTGAGAGCTCACAAGAAGAAGTTGGAATCTTCTTTACTCCATGAAAGTCAATTGAAAAGACTGGTTAATGCAAGTCAAAGTATAACTTTGTTAATGTTGAAACGACTAGATTTTGAGCATTCACCTTTTTATGATGTTGCTAATAATATGTCTCAGTTTAATAACAATTTGTCTTTGAAATAAGATGATGTTATGTTGTGAAAATTACCTTTTGGGTCGGCCAATGCAGTGAATGAAGTTTCAAAGCAAAGCAGTGCAAGCAAGAAGGACACACAATTCAACATGGGAAAAAGTTGGTTTCAGAATGGTAGAATTCGCCATGGGAAAAATTTGCAAGGTGAAAGTTATTTTAAGTCTTCTGGGAAGTTTGATCAGTGTAGAAATTTTTTTTTTTCTGCAATTTACAATTGTTGTTCTGCAAATTTTAATCATTTTCATCATGACTCCGTCAATCTTAGCAATGGTCGATCAGTTGATTCCAGAGACAGATTATCATTTTCTCAAAAGCTTCATTTGATGAAATCGGGTAGATTTTAGTTATTCAAGGGTGGAAGAGTGGAGAATCAGTCTCCACATTATCAGTTTCACTAGTCAGAGAGCTTTTGGGGTCCAAAAGCTTCCCATTTGGGAGGTGTGATCAGGAGATCAAGTCTCTTGTAGAAAAATGCTCAAAAATGAAGTTGCTCAGAATTGGTCCGAACCAGATCGACTGGAAAGAGCTTGAAAAAATGATCCTGTACACATGAATGACACTAAAAACCGACTCCGTATGAGAAAGTTATTCAGCTTTGAAGTTTGCCAATTTCAATTAAAAAATGGCTCCATTAAACAATAATTTTTAATAATTCCACTTTTCACAATGAGACTTATATAGTGATCAAAACACATTTTTTCCACTTCAAACCACATTACTTCCATTGAAAAATATTTGAACTTGCTTATTCACACATAAAAATTGGTTAATGAATACTTTGAAAACAGAAACAAATACTTTCATTGACAGATCGTTTTAGTGTTTACTTTATATTTCTTTAGGCAGAGCCAGTAAGAGGGCCAGAAGCTTCTGGTTTCATCCTTTATAGTAAAGGTGAAATAACCAGTAAAATCCCCTACTGTCTATCTCTGTATAAGAAATATTTTGTTCACACATTTCAGATCAGGTAGAGAGGTAAAGCTCCCTGAATTGTCGCAGCCGTCCCAAAGCCCTTGTCCTGTCAGAACATTCTCAGAGACTATCACTATCATTGTCAAACTATTCGCAGAGAACATTGGAGGACTCATGAAGACAGATATCACTATGTCATGGTAACCTTATGATAAAGAAGGCTATAAAAAACCATAAAGAACCCCTACATATCTGCCTACCTCTATTTATGCACTTCTAAAAGACCAGTCACATTAAAAAAATATTTTTCACTACCTTGGAGGAAAAAAATTTCTATGAAACCCTTACCATCATTTGGATCATATTTTTAGCTTTCCAACGAGCTATCACTTGACTGAAATCTCCAAACAGTGAGGGAAAATGAGATTTTTTAAGTTAACAATATTATTTTGGTCTTAGAGCCGACCAGTCCTAGCCTTCCCATGTTGACCTGGTTATGGAGACATGTATTTTCATTTCCATATTGAAAAATAATATAAATAAGAACTCGGTTCTCATTCTCAAAGCATCAGTTCGGTCACAGACATCCACAGAGAAGAGGAGATCAAGTTCACATCTCGTGAACTTCAAGAAAAAGAAGAATAATCTTGTTTTGGGCTTGAAGTTAAACCGCACCTTAAAATTCTGTTAATAATTCGAATACCTTGTTTTAACTCGGACTGTGTATTATTTATTTCGGACTGTGGTGCGATTGTGATCCTCGGTCTTCATTACAGTGGGATTGAGTGGAACAGTTTGGTGAATAATACAACTTAGTGAACTTAATTATAGTGATTGAATTGCAGTCTTGAATGGGTTTGGACTTCATCACAATAATAAGATTATGTTCACGACCATGCTTCATTACAAAAATTATTATGCATTCTTTGATTTTGAGAAATTACAGTGCAGTGGCTTGGGTTTTTCAAATATTACACAGGGCTATCCCTTCTTCAGGGTTGAGATTATGTGATTGTGTCTACAATTTCGATCTTTGGTTGTGTATCTCACTTACCTCTTGTAATCTCGAACTGTGCAATAAAAAGGATCGGACTGTGGTTTTATTTGAACAGTGGATAAGTACTATTTCTAGACAGTGGATATAGACAAATGGACAGTCACTTTGATGGATTAAGTAAAACCCATTAATGAAGCCAAATACATAGTAAAGTGAAGCCCAGTAATAATGTCAACATAATGAAGCAAGGTGATCTTGGAATTGAATTCAACATTGTATAACAAGGTGATTGAGCAATGAAGGCAACATAAGCAATTTTGGAGTTGACTGTATGGTGAAGAATTATGTCAAGAACGTTCAAGTAAGTACTATTCACATTCTCTATTAAAAGAAGCCAAAGGATTGGTTTCATAGGAGTTGGTGCTCCTAAACACAAGGTTGGTGCCTTGAAGAAGATAGGGTCGAAGCCCTAGAGGTCGGAGCCTCATCAAAGTCCAATTTGGTGCTTGGAAACAGGTTGGTTCCTCATTCATTGAAGGGTTGGTGCCCTCACACATATATTGTACTCAATTATTTGAAAAAGGATTGAATTTCTTATTAAACCTTAATAATATTATTACTATACACCTCTTTGTCTTTAATTGTGAAGAATCTAACTGGAAAAAATTAACAATTGAAAAGAAATATTGATTCACCCCCCTCTCAGTATTTCCAACAATTTGTATTAGAGCCAACTTCTTCATTATCATCCTAACAGGTGGAAGAAGTATTCTTAGGCACAATGAAGAACATAGAAGCAACAGGGAAGTTTCCTATCTTTGATGGAATAAATTTTGGTTTTTGGAAAAAGAGGATGTCCTACTATCTAATGTCTCTTGGTCCTGAAGTATGGCACTCTGTTTTGGATGGGTACAAAGCTCCCTCCGGTCTTCTAACTGATCCAGATGAAAGAAAAGACTATATTTCTAATGCCAAAGCTTTAAATTCCATCACTAGTGGAGTTATCGATTTCGAATTCATGAAAGTCATGAATTATGACTCAGCCAAAGAAGTATGGGATAAGTTGGTTTCCCTGTATGATGGGGACTCCAAAGTTAAGAAGGAAAAGCTTCAAACCTATAGAAGACAATTTGAGAGTCTAAAAATGGATGATGAAGAAGATATTGCATCATGCTTCCTCCGAGTAGCTGAAGTGGTTAACTCTCTTAAAGGGTTAGGAGAAAATATTGAAGAAAGCACTATTGTTCAAAAAATCCTGAGATCGCTTCCTAACAAATTTGACTCCAAAGTAAGTGCCATATAAGAAATGAAGGACCTAGATACTCTCAATATGGATGAACTTCATGGAATTATCATTGCCTATGAGATGAGGAAATGAAGTCCAAATTTCAAAGAAGCATCATTAAAAGCCTTAAAATCAACAAAAAAGGGAAAAGGATGGAATTGCAACAGCGATGAATCTGATACTGAAACCGAATTAGCTAAATTTGTATGAATACTTAAGAAGGGATCTAAGCTAAAAGGTAAGTACCATCTTATTTGTTTCAAATTGGAAGAATAGGTCATTACACTGCAAAATGTCTTCATAAACATGATAGTGATGATGAAGAGGACTCTAAAAGGATGATGTACAAAAAGAAAGGGTTTAATAAGAAGAAATTCTTCTCCAAACAAGATGAGTTTGATGAAGATGAATTTGTAGTCATAAAAAAGAAATCAACTAGAAACATGCGTCATCACAAAGAAAGTGATGATGAATCAGATGAGGAAAGTAACTATGTTGGAAGCAAAGAAACATTATTCATGGCATTTAAAAATGATGATGATTCAGAACTGGAAGATGAAGGAAACATGGATATATTGCTAAAGAGTGCCATTGAAGAAAATAAGAATCTACGAAAGAAGATAATTTCTCTCAAAATAGAAAAAGAGGAAGCAAAAATAAGGGAAGACTTCTTGAAAAATAAGCTAAAAGAGAAGGATGATAACTATGAAAAACGTGAAGCTGAAATAATTTCTCTCAAAATAGAAAAAGAGGAAGCAAAAAGAAGGGAAGACTTCTTAAACAATAAGCTAAAAGAGAAGGATGATATCTGTGAAAAACGTGAAGATGAAATAATATCTCTAAGAAAGGAATTAGAGCAAGTCAAAAGGAGTTGGCAAAGCTCTCTAGCACTTGATAACATTATTAATACTCAAAAACCTCAACATGACAAATCTGCAATTGGTTTCAAAGTAGAATCATCAAGCACAAATAATAATGCAAGGAGCTATGCTGACATACTCTCTTGCCATCCAAAAGAATAAAAGTCATCTTGTCAAGAACAAAGGCCCATCTCAAAACCAAGAATTGAAGAAAGAGAAACTCCAAGGCAGAATTTTGCTTCAAGCTATGGCTATTACAACAGGTACCAAAATATTTTTCTTGGGTATTGTTACTATTGTAAAAAAATTGGGCATCAAGCTACGCATTGCAAGGCTCATAAGAATGAAGCACCAAGATTGAAATATCAAACAAACCAACTATGTGGTTCTAAATAGCAAGGAAAATTCCTTTGATCCTTTGGCTAAGTTTGATCTGTCTTGCTCATTATGTAATAATTATGATCATAATGAACAAAATTTCCCTCTCAAAGGGGAGGAAGCTAAAAGCGTAAATATCAAAACTGATAAATATGGCCTAGCGCTATGTGATCATAGTGAAGAAAATCATTGGTTCGTGGATATTGGATGCTCAAGACATATGAAAGGTGACCAAAATAAGTTTATCTCATTGAACAAGAAAAATGGAAATGTATCCTTTGGAAGTGGATTGGCTAAAATCACCGGAAAAGGAACTGCTACCCTTGTCAATGGACAAGGAAAGACTCAAAATACCTTGCTGGTAGAAGGGCTCAAACACAATCTCTTAAGTGTTAGCCAAATTTGTGACCAAGGACATAATGATGTCTTCAGTACTAAAAATTGTGAAATAATAGACTCATCCTCAGGAGAACTTGTGGTGAAAGGAGTAAGAACACCAGTTAATGTTTACACTATCAGTAAAATCCAAGGAGATAAATGTTACATAAGTCAAACAGATTAAAGTTGGTTATGGCACAAGCGATTGGGGCATACAAGTTTTGATAACCTAGTCAACATAAACAAAATTAACGCAGTAAGGGAAATTCCAAAAATGTGCAAGCCAAATCAAGTTGTATGTGGCCCATGTCAACATGGAAAGCAAACCAGAACTAGCCACAAAACTAAGGAGTTCTCAACATCAAAACCTCTAGAAATCATTCATGCAAATTTATGTGGGCCAACTAGAACTCCAGCTCTTCAAGGTGAAAGGTACTTTGCTCTATTTGTTGATGACTATACTAGAATGATGTGGATATATTTCATAAAATATAAATCAAAAGCATTTGAATGTTTTAAGAATCTTAAAGCTCTCATTGAAAATGAGAAAGACTCTAAGATTAAATGTCTTAGAACAGATAGAGGAGGAGAATTCACCTCAAAAGAATTTGATGAATTTTGTAAAGAGTATGGAATCGAAAGATAATTCTCTGCTGCTAGAACACCCAAGCAAAATGGAATAGTTTAAAGAATGAATCGAACCATTCAAGAAATGGCAAGGACAATGCTACTAACAGCTGATTTGCAACCAAAATTTTGGAGAGAAGTAGTTGGGACGAAAATTTATACCTTAAATCGAACTCAACTAAGACCAAATAATGAAAAAAATACTTATGAGTTATGGAAAGGAAGACCTGCTTTAGTAAAATATTTCAGGATTTTTGGAAGCAAATTCTTCAGAAAAATAAACGATGACTCACCAGGAAAATTTGATTCTAGGGTTGATGAAGGAATATCTCTTGGATACTCCGCAAGAAGAAAAGCTTAAAAATGTTACAACAATCATCTACGAAGAATAATGGAAAGCATTGATGTGAATATTGATGAAGGCCTTCCAGAAAAGAGAATTGAAGATCATGAAGATGAGCCTTTCCTTGAACAAATTGAAGAAGAAGAACCTAAAAAGGAAGAGGAGAATGGAGAACCTCAAAGTGAACCTTCAAAAACTCCTTCTAAGATCAAATTTATTAAAAAAAATCATCCGGAAGAATAGGTTATTGGAAATATAGATGAAGGAATTCAAACTCGAAGAAGGATGACAAACACTCCAAGAAAAGAGTATGTTGCTCTATTATCTTTGATAGAACCTGAAATTTTTTCTCAAGCAAGTAAAGATCCTTATTGGATAAAGGTAATGGAAGAATAAATCTCTCAAATTGAAAAGAATAAGACTTAGGAACTGGTACCTTGCCCAAAATATTAAAATATAATTGGAACAAAATGGGTATTAAAAAACAAGATAAATGAAGATGGACAAATCATCAGAAATAAAGCCAGAATTGTCTGCAAAGGATACTCGCAAATTGAAGGAGTTGATTTTGAAGAAACCTTTGCACCAGTAGCTTGATTGGAATCCATAAGAATGATTTTGGAATTTATTTTCTCAAAATGATTCAAGGTTTATCAAATGGATGTAAAATCAACATTCCTGAATGGAGATCTCAAGGAAGAAGTTTACATGGAGCAACCAGAAGGATTTGATCTTGCTGAAGGAAAAGAATTTGTATGAAAACTGAAAAAGGCCTTGTATGGATTAAATCAGGCCCCTAGAGCATGGTATGTAATGTTGGATCACTATCTGCAACAAGAAGGTTTCAAAAAGGCAGTAGCAGGTAGCAATATCTACATGAAGATGGACAACGAAAAACTTCTGATTACTCTTGTATACGTTGATGATCTAATATTTGCTAGCAATGATGAAGAAATGAGCCATGAATTTGCTCTAAATATGTCCAAAAGATTTGAGATGTCAATGATTGGTGAGCTGTCTTACTTTCTTGGGCTAAAAATATCTCAAACCTCTGTAGGCATGTTTATATCTCAAGAAAAATATCTTAAAGACATGCTCAAAAGATATGGGATGGAAGATTGTGCACTTATGAGCACACCGATGACCACATATTGTAAATTAAGTAAAGATGATGATACTCCTCTTATAGATGTGACTCTTTACAGGTCAATAATTGGATCTCTCCTATACTTAACTACGACAAGACTAGATATTATGCAAGCAGTGGGAATGGTAGCAAGATTTCAGTTAAATCCTAAAAATTTCCATCTAGAAAAAGTAAAAAGAATTCTCAGATATCCAAAAGGAACGACTGATATGGGTATTTGGTATCCTAAGAGTTAAAATCTTATTGTGAAAACTTACTTTGATGTTGATTGGTCCGGAAGCGTGGATGATTGAAAAAGTACCAATGAAAATGCATTCTTTATGGGAGATTGTCTTGTATCTTGGCTCAGCAAAAAAAAATCATCTATATCTCTTTCTGCAATTGAATTCAAATATATAGCTACTATTTATTGTTGTACGCAAATTCTATGGATGAAAGAAGCTTTTAAGGATGTCAACATAGAAACTAAGCAACCAATCACTATTTTTTGTAACAACACTAGCGCCATCAATCTTTCAAATAATCCGGTGATGCACTCAAAGATCAAACATATTCCAATCAAATATCACTTTCTCTGTGAACAAGTTGCTGAACAAAATATCAAGTTGGAATATGTCAATGCAAAAGAGAAAATTGAAGATAGCTTTACAAAACCCCTTCCACGAGAATCATTTGAGTATCTTCACCAAAATATGGGGGTCATTGCTCTTTCATCACATTAAATAAAGCAGCATGTCGGAGGGAACAGTATGCGAGGGGGAGGAGTATGACAGGGGGAGAAACATGATAGGGGGAGCACATTGGCACCCCATTGCCATTGATGTCAAAGGGGGAGAGAAGAAAAATGTTGCCATCCAATGACAAAGGGGAAGCTTGTTAATCTAAATTGTCATTGATGGAAATAAGATGCTTGATGATGATGAATGATGATGGAGGACTCATGAAGACACATATCACTATGGCATGGTAACCTTATGATAAAGGAGGCTATTCAAAACCATAAAGAACCCCTAGATATTTTTCCTACCTCTTTTCTGCACCTGTAAAAGACCAGTCACATTAAAAAATTATTTTTCACTACCTTGGAGGAAAAACTTTTTCTATGAAACCTTCACCATAATTTGGAGTATATTTTTAGCTTTTAAACAAGCTATCACTTGACCAAAATCTCCAAACAGTGAGGGAGAACGAGAATTTTGAAGTTAAAAATATTATTCTAGTCTTAGAGCCGACGAGTCCTAGCCTTCCCACGTCGACCTGGTTATGGAGACATGTATTTTTGTTTCCATCTTGAAAAATCCTATAAATAAGAACTTGGTTCTCATTCTCAAAGAATCAGTTCGGTCACACACATCCACAGAGAAGAGGAGATCAAGTTCACATCTCGTGAACTTCAAGAAAAAGAAGAATAATCTTGTTTTGGGCTTGAAGTTAAACCACACCTTAAAATTCTGTGAAGAATTCAGATACCTTGCTGTATCTCGGACTATGTATCATTTATTTTGGACTGTGGTGCAACTGTGATCCTTAGCCTTCATTACAGTGGGATTGAGTGGAACAGTTTGGTGAATAAAACAATGCGGTGACCTTAATTACAGTGCTTGAATTGCAGTCTTGAATGGGTTCAGACTTCATCACAATAATCAGATTATGTTCTTGACTGCGCTTCATTACAAAAATTATTACAGTGCATTCTATGATTTTGATAAAGTACAGTGTAGTGGCTTGGGTTTTTCAAATATTACACAGGGTTATCCCTTCTTCAAGGTTTGGATTATGTGACTGTGTCTACAATTTCGATCTATGGCTGTGTATCTCACTTACCTCCTATAATCTTGGACTGTGCAATAAAAAGGATGAGACTATGCTTTTATTTGAACAATGGATAAATTGTATTGCTAGACAGTTGATATAGACAAATGGATAGTCTCTTTTATGGATTAATTAAAACCCATTAATGAAGACAAATGCACAGTAAAGTGAAGCCCACTAATAATGTTGACACAGTGAAGCAAGGTGATCTTGGAATTGAAGTCAACACTGTACAACAAGGTGATTGAGCAATGAGGTCAACATAAGCAATTTTGGAGCTGACTGTATGGTGAATAATTATCTCAAGAACATTCAAGTAAGTACTATTCACATTCTCTATTAAAAGAAGACAAAGGATTGGTGTCCTAGAAGTTGGTGCTCCTAAACACAAGGTTGATGCCTTGAAGAAGATAGGGTCGAAGCCTCATCAAAGTCCAAGTTGGTGCTTGTCAATAGGTTGGTGCCTCATTCATTGAAGGGTTTCTGCCCTCACACATCTATTGTACTCAATTATTTGAAAAAGGATTGAAGTTCTTATTAATCCTTAATAATATTATTATTATACACCTCTTTTTATTTAATTTTGAAGAATATAATTGGCAAAAATTAATAATTGGAAAGAAATAATGATTCACCCCGCTCTCAGTATTTTCAACACTTCCACCCTATGTCGAGAAATAAGTGTCATTTCGAAGGGGAGCACCTCTCAACATATCCTATTTCCCACTGATCTTCCAAACAATGAGCCTCGAGAGTCATGTGGTAGAACACATGCATCATAATCAACTTGGTTTTAACACCTTCAATAACTCTCTCAACTCGTTGGGGAGACAGAGAGCGGTATTCCTAATAATCCCATCTTTTGGGTATGATTACAATTGAGGTATAATTTTCATAGACCAAGTTAGGGGAGCTAACATGTTCAACCCTATGGGTGACAGATAGGGGAGAAACATCTACGACCCTATTTTCAATAGATCGCTTAACCTCAGGAGCCCTCCATCTCAATTCCTCAACCTAGGAGCTCAGACATGGGGGAAGAGTTGGCTCAGTGTTCTCGATTAATCTTGCTCTTAATAGATATCATTGTGCTCATATTTGGTATCGACTTGAACAACTCATTTGAAGAGTTTAATCATAATGTATCAATAGTAGCATCCTCTTGTTCATGCATGACATCAAATCAAATATTATATTTGAATAAATACATAACACAAAAAGGATACCATATTCATCCTCTCTCTCATAAAGGTGACAACCACAAGCCTAATCTTGTTTTGTACAACAAAACTAACTGAATATATCTTAGTCCTAGCTATATATGGGATTCTCTGCCAGTAAAATCCCACTCATTATTATCACAATGTATCCCCGCCATATCCAGAACCTACTCAAACAACTCTTCAAATATCTTCTTTAGTCTGCCTCATAGCTAGCCATGCCAGCAACATTGTACTCAACCTTGGTCATGCTTAAAGATATGGAATTATCATCCAAAAATATCATGTCCTAAGTCATGATAAGGCAACACCGAGATGTGTTTATCTCATTAGTAATGATACCAAACAACATGAGCACATCCATGAAGTCACATACCAGAGGAAGAATATCTCAAACCAAAAGTTGATCGTCCCATGCAAATATCTCGAAGGGTGGTCGATGAGAACTCAATTTGTATGAAGCAGCTCAATCATGAATTGACTCATATTCTATGCAAAACAAACACACACACACACACACACACACACATATATATATAGATACATACATACATACATACATACATACATACATACATACACACACACACACACACACACACACACACACACACACACACACACACACACACACACACATATATATAGAGATATATGGAAGTGTGTTCACACAGAACATAAATGCTTCAATCAACTATACGTTTCCTAGTTAGGGTCAACAATGTATCTTCATAACTTCTTGAAATTCAATAAAAGTGTTCAAGGATTTTCATTTCTATTTTCCAAAACATCTTTAATAGCTTCACAATATAGATTTTTCAAGATTCATTATTTCAAAATTCAGAGGAAAAATCCATCTTGATTGGTCATCAGAGGCTCATTACTACTAGGAATAGACCATCAACATAAAAAACCAAAATAAAAGTCATACCTTGGACCACTTTTGAAGTAGAGGTTTAGATTGGAACATCTTTGTGGCTTCATCATATGACTGTCAATGCAGACATGCCAGTCTTAGGAATATTGCTTCGTATAATTATTTTTTAAAACATGACACTTTAACAAACCAATACACTCAGCCTCACATAAATCAATACTGTGAAATCAAATCAACCAAGTCAACTTATCAAGCCTTAGATTCCAAATCAAAACTAGTATCAAAGTCATAATTTTTTTTGCCAATATCACGGTGACAAACTCTTCAGACTAGGTTTTAGGTAGAGCTCACATCCAAATACCATGTTATGTAAACAATTTGTCATTAAACATTATCAAAATCCATTAGAACATCCTCATAATATAAATATTTTTTGTCACTAGATTCAAATTCATACAAAAAATATAATTTCTATAATTTTCATGCATTCATTGTGAGATTATTGCATATTAAATCAAAGTTGTTTATACTTCAACCAAAGTGTAAAGTCCAATGATACCAATACAAAATCTCTATTGAAATTCATTATTATTACATAACAATGTCATCAAGGCAAATCATCATATATCAAGTCAAATCGTTAATCATCAAGTCAAAACCCTAATTTGTTATCTTTGTGAATTCAATAAATCAGTAATCCAAACATATCTATGAACTTGTTGATGATTCTGGACCTATCAAAATTTATGGGATATCCCCGATATGAAGTCCCAAATAGACCTCACACTGTTTGGAGTATGAGTCCCAACAATGGGGTGTTAATAAAATTCCTTGGTTGCAAATACACATAGAGTGGTATGTGTCTTTGGTGAGAACAAGTGTGTGACCCTGCGGAAAGTCAAGTGTGATGCATGAAGGTTACAATGCGGAAAGTAAAGTGTGAAGCATGAAGGTTCCCACACACGAAGGGAAAATGAAGTGAGCCCCTTCAAATCCTGTAATAGTACACATCTTAAAAGGAACACATGAGCATAATAACATCACAAGATAATATGTGAAATAGTTCACAAGTTAACCGTGATGAATTAATACAACAACACACATTCAACAAGATTCGCGCCAATGCAAACAAAGTAGTTCATAATAATAATCATAAGTTAAATAACATACATTAAAAATACAAAAATAATAGTCATATTATATTCACAACATATGCATGAACACGTGTCTGATCTTAGTTTCATTAAAAGTGATAGTTCCAATCATGCATACACAATTGACGAACCATTAGCTTCAATAGTGGAACGTGAAGTCAACAACACTTGCTCCTCTAATGAAGTATACTCCCTCTATGATATAGAGAAGCCAAGGTTCTCACAAAACTCCCAAGATCTTTCTAAGCCTAAGCCTAGCCAAAATCTTGGCTCCCCAAAGCCCTTTACATGAGTTATGAGGATATATTTATAACAATGGGGGTGAAAAAGTAACAAGAAAAAAAACTATGATGCTTGAGTTTGGGGAAATTCTAGATCAGCAAATTCCACTTGATGGTTCTCGGTGACATATTGGTGCCAAGCTCAGTACTATGCGATGCCATCCCCAAACTACGTGATGGTTTTTGGTTGGAAGCGGACTCTAGCCTCCATAACATCCGGGTAAAATGATTTGGAACTAGTCTTAACTTCTTTCTCAAGAAGAAGAAACATTGTTCTAATATGGACAGGACCACCTATTTAGTTTTTCATGTTTTGTCTATTAAACTCCAAATCCTCCTTGGTGGCAATTTGTCTCAGCTGCTCCAAGTACTCTTTGATCTCCTTCTTGACTTGGTGTTTGCCTTTGGCTTTGGTGAGCGAGATATCTTATGAGATCCTGTGTGTTTTCACCAATAAAACCAAACTGTTTTATAACCGTACATATGAGGCTTGAATACTCTCAATGAATGAGGTGAGTTTCTTGTTGTTCTTAATCAACATTTAAACTCTTTATTTCTCTAGCTCTTCCTGTGGCTTGATTTTTTTAACAAGTTAAGAGGTGCCCCTTCGTATCACATTGTCCATTCATGCATGACACCAGTGGAAGCTTTCACATTCTTGAGAGTTTTGATAAAGTCTTTAATTTGTTACTGCAACACATGCAAGTGCACAAATTATGTATGTATGGTTATAAGCTCCTCATATAGGTCCCGCATGGTCTCCCAAAGTGTTGATACTTCACCAAGTATCATTGCTCTCATCTCCTCCAAGTAGACCTATGTGGAAACTACGTTTTTTGTGGTTGCGTGGAGCTATTCTATCTCTTGTCGGGAAGCCTATAATTTATGTGCCAATTTCATATTGTCGGTTGTCAAATACTGATTGTTTGATCTTGATGACCCTGCAAAGGCCAAGTTCTCTTTGAAATTGGAATTCAGATTCTTCTTGGTGTCTACCACTATCACCCTCTCTCTGATGAATGTAGGTGATGCGGGTCTTTCAGAAAGTTCTTTCTTCATGCTTGTATAATGTTCTTCTGAATTTTATCGTTTGATTGTACATGTCCATGACCTGATCATCATCAAGAAGAAAAACTTCCTCTTCCTCACTTGGGACTAACTCAACTACTGCAGGTGATGGAGACTGAGTTGTGATCTATTGTGCACTCTGCATTAGGTCGACATCCAGATTTGGTGGCTCTGGTACCTCCTCCATGTCCACAATCTTTGTCAATTATTAAATCTTCTAATCAAGCTCATTATCCTACATATGTTTTCTCTCCCCCTCTTCTTTTGTTTTATTATGTTCTTTATCCTCAACTTGTTTTTGTGTTGTTTCTTCTGTTGTTGTGCATTTTAATTCTTATTCTTCTTTCTTCTGATTTTCTTCTTGTTATTTATTTTACATTTCTTCTTCCATTATCCTCCGCTTCTCTTCTCTTCTCCTTCATTCTTCTCTTTGCATCCTTTGTCTCCTCTTTGCCACAATTTCTTCATATTACGACTTCGTTCTCCCCCTAGACCATCAACAACCTTTCTCTTTCCCTTATGCTACACGGGGCTGCTCCCTTATGATGGCAATACTTTTTTGAGTTGCTGCCTCCTACGGGGTGCCCTATGAAGTAATTTCTATATTGAAAAAATTGAGGGGTTTGGAGGAATTGTAGAAATTCTTCCTTAGATCCTCCTCCTTCTTACAAAATGTCTCATTAAGCCACTAATAGTGTATTATTGCATAGTGGTATTTGAAAATATTACAGGGACCGTACAGATTAAATTCTTGAGTACCAAATTCAAACTTATCTATTCCCTTTCCTTTGGTGTCCACTACTTTGAGATTCTTGATATCGTACAATCCAAATTTCAAAGGAGGAGTGGGCCATGGTACTTTATTCTTCCTTTGCAAGGCTTATGAAAACCCTCTGGTGAGATGATATGACACTTATTTCATGACATACTTGTCGGTGGCATACCTTGGAAAAATATGCAATGACTTCTGAGCATCGAATATTCTAAGGAATGTGCCATCTGGTGAGGTAAATCAATCTGTGATCCTTGATTATGCCTCCATTTCTCCACACGAAATGTGTGGTTCTTCCTCAAAGATGACATTGTATAGAGGAATGATGAAGTGGCTAGTTAGTTGCTCCATTATTCCTCGATGACTATAATTCAAGAGAAGTTTACAGTAGATGTGCACAGTAGGGTCTCATGGTGTCTAGGTCCAACTCATGCAAGGAAATGCATTTTGTGCACAGATCACATCTAGTATATATGCAAAAATATAGAAACTTAATTCTCCTCCCCTGAGAGGAATCTGGGCATGCGCGACATGGGCTCTCAACTATTGAGCCAACAAATCTGACTAGTTGAACAACTTCCTCTCGTTCACAACCTGGTTCAATAAGACTACACACCCTTCAAGAAATGTCTCCGTGCCCTACTGGCCATAAATGATTTAAGCTGCGATAACCAAGAGCTGGTAGGCCCTCTTGATAGACTTTGTTTTGTATGAATGGGTAGGTGTCTATTGAAACTTTTATGGCTCCTTCACCCAGCCTTTAAAAATGTCTCTTGTGTTCACATAGTTGTTGGTGTCATAGAAATATGAGTCCATGAGTATAAATAGCTCAGGTAAATGGTACATTAAATGATAATATTTCTTCATAAACGTAGCAAGTTTTTTTCCACTGACATTGTTCAATATCATGGTCTTCACATCAATGTCTCAAACAATCTAGCTGATGACATATGCACATGGTAAGGTTGGATATTTGTATGCAACCCTACATTATGGGAATTTTGAGGTCTAAAATGGGCCTCCTAAGGAAATTATAAAATAATAGTGGAAATAATAAAATAATATTAGATTACATCATCAAATTTTAGAGGGAAAAAAGAAAACACTACTTTTTCAACTTATCTCCCAATTTTTTTACTCAAATTTCGAGCGGGAGTACTTGTTTGATGCAAAATTTAATTCCTCATCCAAGGAGTACCCATGTTTCATACTTTAGATGGACCCTTCTACACGAAAAATGAGAAATACATGAAAAACATGATTGCAATCACACTTTTTCATGTATTTCTCATTTTCATGTAGCAAGGTCCATTGAAATTATGCAACATGGGTACTCCTTGGATGAGGAATTAAATATTGCATCTAACAAGTACTCCCACTCAAAATTTGAGTAAAAAATTTGGGAGATAAGTTGAAAATATGAGTTGAAAAAATAGTTTTATTATTTTATTATTTTTTAATATTTTTACCTTTTTACTTAAAAAACGGTGAATCATCCCCATGGTTGACATCATCATCTTGAATCTTATTAGTTATTATTAAGTTTATTTTGGTTGTGCATTTTTCATAGGAGTCCCATTTTAGACCTCAAAATTCCCCTAATGTGTAATCCTTATAGATGAACACTGAGGCATACTTGTCAGTCCTCTAGATTTGCCTTGAATTTCTTTGCTGAAAAAAGCATCCTTAACTATCTACCATGTTAGATCTGATTCATTTTCCACAAATAGTTGAGTGTTTGCATACAGTAGCAAGTTAACTGGTGTTTACTCAACTTCTTCCCCAGCACTGCTTTTAGTTGTATATTTTGAAGCAACTCTCTTGGGTTCCATGGTAGCAATAACTGCTAGAGGGAAGTGCTCAATTGTGGTACCTATGGGACAAAAAACATAGCACTCATGGCAAACAAACATTAGATTTTGAAAAACTATCTTCAAAGCAAGATCAAGAAGAAAACCAACAAAATAGAGAGAAGGATTATGAAATTTTATAGATCAGGTGAGGAGACTGGTTATGGGAACTGCAAATTTCATAGTCCCAATAGCCAAGGGTGAAACCTGAAGCTTGAGATCGCGTAATGTGCAGTTCATCCTGGGCAGTGACTGGGAGAGACTACGCATTGCACAGTCTCAATGGCCTAGGTAGAAGACTAAACCCTAAAACTGCACAATGTACAGTTGGGCCAACCGGTACTGTGCATTGTGCATTCTCAGAGGCCAAGCTCTCGGCTTGAGCCTTAAAATTGCGCAATGTCTAGCTGGGCAAGGTGAAAACTGGCCAAGGGAAAGTGCAGATTTACCTGGTTAAAGTGTGGGAAACAAGAAGATCTAAGTGATTATGTGAGTTTGAATGTAGATATAACTAATTATGAATGAATCAATGTAAAAAAAGTACATAAACTCAACAAACGGAAAATAAAACCAAATATGTGAGGAGAGTCACCGCAACGACGAAGATTGGTGCAAAAAAAAGAAAACAGATGCGACACTTGTGAAAGGAAAAATACAACTTGAAAAAAAACTTATGCAAGCTAATATAAGTTAAAATGCAGACAACCATGAAGAGAAACAAGCGAAAAATCACTCATAGAAGCGAAACAAAAAAAGCAACAAAACAAATAGCAAAAGACGACAAAAGCGAAACCCACTCAAAAAAGCAACAATGAATACACTGAAGTTTCCTTGATATGCTATGGAATGCTAGAGATCCAATATCAAATATGAAAATGAGATCTAGAGGATTCAATTAAATATATTTGAGTGAATTAGGGTTTAGGATGTGCATGCCTAAAATCAAGGAAAAAGTGACACTTGGCAAAAATTTCTAAAGATAGCGAATGCGACTCCTTAAGGAAACTAATAATGGATCCCTATTTTATAGGGATGGTTTTTCTTTTTTTTTTCTTTTTTTCTTTTTCAGGGAATTTCCGTGCACATTGTCGGGAAAGATTGCCCAATTCTAGGGAACTAGGAAACTTTATGACTCAGTGAATTGTGCAGTTTTTGAGCTCAAGGGAAGGATTGCGGACTTTCTTGACTAATTTATAAGGCACCTTACATGAATACGCATTTTCTGAGCTCAAGGAATAACTGCTAGTCAATATTGTGCAATTCCAATCATCAAGGTTGGCTTTCCCTCATGGATTGCGCAGTTTATGGAGGAAATCCAAGAAATCTTGTAAGGCCAAGTCAGGAGGTTAGCTTGTGACTTAGAAAGATATGTTAAGTGTGAAAACAAGAAAAAACAAGCACAAATGAAAAGTATAAGTCTCAACCAAGTCAGGAATACTTGAAAATAGGAAGGAAGGCTCCAAAATCGAAGCATAAGAAACATTTTGGAGGGTGGTTGTAGCCACTACAACACTTGGAAACACACTGGTAGAAATAAAACTCTTTGTATGGATATTTTCTCATGCAAAACAAGTCTAACTCTTCTGGAACTATTGTTCAGTTCATTGATTACCATAACTTCTTCACTTAGTCTAAGTTAAAGATATAGTCCCTACCATTCTCTTCATCGATGGAAAACTAAACAAGCCAAGTCAAACTATTTTGTTTCTATTTGGGATGACGAGTATATAGATGCACAAGTAAAATAAATTTCAGAGTCTTAGTTTTCATCTCTGGTGTTGCTCCGCTACCAGCATGCCTAGATAGTAGCCCGGTGGAGTCACTTCAGAAATACAAACATTGCTCCATCGTGAGTGAACCTGGATAATACCCTGGTAGGTTTGTTTGCTTCAACTCTCTGTGTAGGAAGCCTTTCTCTTCTTTCGCCATTAATTTTTTATTTTTTTTATTTTTTTTTGTTTATAGAACTATGCATATGTACTTATTTATTTCAAGGGGTAGAAGAGGGATCCCGAATTATTGAGAGAAGAAGTGGTTATTCCTTCAAAGAAGGATATCTATATACACCTTTGAAATACTTGTTAATTTTTTCCTCCCATCCTTACTCTCGTCAACTTAGTCGACAAGGATTAACCAAAATGATAAAATACCGATTAGAGTAGGCGGTACTAGTTAAAGAATCAAACATCGTGATTCCACTGTGATTTTCTCTGAAAAGTGACATATTTTGCATCAGAGTATCATCAACTAAAATAATGCAAGATTCATGCAAAGAGAGGGAATAAAAATATAACCAAGCATTGATAGTAGTGCAACTTACTCTCTGATTTCACCTTACTTGCTTTGAAGTAAAAAAAAGCCTCATGTAGAAAATATCCTATAATTGAAAAGAAAAAGAAAAGAAAAGAAGTGGAGTAGAAAGTAAATCAAAGTAAATAATATAAAAGAAAACAACTACGAAAAACGACAAATAATCCTACTCCTAACCTAATTAGAGCATAGGTCAACCTAGCATGAAATGATAACTCCAGTGTAGCCACCAACGCATTGGCTTCCCTATGTCAGTGAGGGAATGCATGTTAAGAAAGGTATTCAAACATAACAATACAAAAATATAAGACAATGCAAACCAAAGCATTCAAAGTCTGAATGTGTACAAATTATACAATTGGATTGAATCTGATCATGTAATGAACTAAAACAAGATACTGAATCCTTCTACAATATTCGCGGAATATAAAACAAGATCAATCAATCACATGCAAGTAAAATAAAGAAGTAAATCAATCGCACAAAACAAGATATTCCTAGGGAAAGAAACTGCTCAAAACCCCTCTATCTCTGTTGTATAATAAGCCAAGGAATCATGAAACAATACAATGCACTCTTGCATGCGTTCCTTCTCACAAGAATTTCATGCATTCTACCAATCGTCTCACAATGATCTAGGAAAATTTGGACAAACACATAGCCAATTTCGTATGAACCTTCAGCCTGCGTTGCTTACGCAATTCCTAGGCAAACAAATCCCTATTAAATAAGAATTCCAACCTTCCTTGACTACACAATCCTTCATGGGCATCCTGTGGCTTTATAATAGCACCTAGGCAGTTTACTAATATTACAACTGATAGTTATATTCCCTTTAACCTTTGTCTCAACTGGGTCTTCATTAGAAGAGACATGCAAGTAGCTAATAATAGTGAATCATCAGTTATCTGATAGAATAATGATTGTGAATTAAATCTAATTTAATTCAGTTTACCTCTCACTCGTTCATCACTCAGTTAGAACTAGTTAAACTGATTTTAACTCAATTAATTTGAGTTAATTGATTACACTCACACCACACTAGTGCATTAACTGCAATTGGACCCCCAAAATAATATAATCACTCTACATGCCTCACCTTTTACCCTCAGCTCAAAATTCTCGAGCTAACTCAGTATTTCTGACTTAGTTAATAGATACAAGTTTTTATGAGATAAGATTACAATTTATTGTATAATTTATTTATGGGAAAAATAATTTAGACACACATTTTCTTGTTGTTTTTCAACACCCCATCTCAACAAGAAAGGGATTATCAACTACCTCAATCTTGCCTCTGTAGTATTCATTTTTTCTCTTTTCCAATGCCTTCGTCAAGATATATGCATCCCGATCCTTTGTGGGAATGTACTGCAACAACATAATGCGCTTCTGAACACAATATCTGAGATGATGGTACCTAATATCAATATTCTTGGACTTGTCATGGAATATCGGATTAACCGAGATTTTTATGAAACTTTTTTATCACAATGTATCCCTGTTGGATCCATATGATGACCAAACAAACCAAAAAGTATCTTCCTCATCTATATGGCCTCGCATGTAGCCTGACTAGCTACCATGTACTCTGCCTCGGCTGAACTGAGTGAAACTGATCCCTACTTCCTGCTGTACCAAGAAACTACTGTTGATCCTATGCTGAAGATGCCCCCTGATGTGCTCTTCTTGTCTAATGGACTGCCTGCCCAATATGCATCAGTAAAGCCTTGAAGCTTCACTCCCTCTGTCTATCTGTACCATAATCCATACTCTGTAGTGCCCCTGAGATATCTCAAAACATGCTTCCCCACCTTCTAAAAGAGCTTGATAGGCTTAACCATAGCTTGAATAAGATGGTTAACTGCGTAGCATATGTATGGTCGTGTGTTCACCAAATACATAAGTGAACCCACAAACTGCCTGTAAATAGTAGCATCCACTACCTCACATAAAGTAGCATACTCCTTCCTCCAGTTTCCTGCAAGAGGAGTCTCCATGGGTTTGTTGCTCTGCATGTGGAACTTCCTCAGATTCTCCTTGGCATACTTTCCCTGAGATACAAATAACTCCCCATCTCTTTGCTATATTTCCAAGCGAAGGAAATAGTGCAAGAGCTCCATGTCCTTCATCTCAAACTCTCTTTCAAGATCCTCTTTGCAAGAATTTATGAGCTTCTCATCACCTGTTAGTATCAGATAATCTAGATAAATTAAAATAATCAAAATCTTACCATTAACCACAATATGATATAGGTTCACATCCACTTCACTCTTTGTGAAGTCGAAGCTGGTGAAATAACAGTCGATCTTGGTGTACCAAGAACAAGGTACTTGCTTCAACCCATACAATGCTCTCTTCAGTCTACACACATGTGACTCCCTTTCAAAGGTCTTAAAAACTTATGGTTGCTTAATGTACACTTATTTCGTAATAAATCCATTGAGAAAGTATTTCTTTATATCCATCTTATGTATCTGCTACCCCATCTGCACTCAGAGTGAAAGAATGGATCTAATGAATGAGTACCTTGCAACCGATGGAAAAGTCTCCTTATAGTCAATCCCCTCCACCCGTGATAATCCTCTGGCCACAAATATAGCCTTGTATTTCTCCAAACTAACGTCTGTTTCTTGCTTCATCTTGGAGATCCACCTAGATCCAACCACTGACTTCCCCACTAGTCTTGAGACCACATCCCATGCACTTTTTATGAAAATGGAGTCATACTCCTCAACCATGGGATAATATTCCAAATTTTTCATTTGTATATTGGAATATTAGAGTTCTTACTTATCTTTCTTAACTAAGTAAATAAATGGGTGGAGGGACCCATAACCCCTTAAGATGAATAAATACACTCCTAAGAGTGTGAACATGGTTAATTAGCTCATAAATCTACATCATGGAACATAGGATAAGCTTATTAATGAATCAAAGAGTGGGGATAAAACATCATTAATAAGAAATAATATGGAGAGATGAAGGAGTCAAATAAGGTTTAGGGGGAATCAAAGTAAGATCATAGAGAAATAAATGATGAGATGATGGAGGTAGTGGTGCATTAGTGAACACATGATGGAGAGGGTGAACATTAAATGAAAAGATCATGGAGATCATGGAGATCATGGAGAGAAAACACAGTCAACATGGAGACCTATGTCCACATGTGAAACTTATTTATGAGGTGGGCCAAGGCATGGGAAGGCCCATAATCTATATAATGAAGATGAAGAAAAAATTGGAGGAAGGCTTTAGATTATTATTTATGATCTGTTTAGATCTAGATTTTTTGGTTGAAATTTCTATGCACGCTTATTATGTTTATCCAAGCCTATAGTGTTGTTTAGCACAAGGTGTTTCCGAGCGGAAATCCCACCCTTACCCACGAGGGACTTCAAGTGCCTACTATGGGAAGGTTTCTATTGAGCTATATTCCTCATCAGGCATTGGTGCCATCTTCAGGAGGTTGTTTCTAGCACTCTCAACTATGAAACCAGTGGAGGATTCATCCTTTCACCTTGTTCTTCATGTTCAGCCTTCCAGGAGCTGTATATTCATATTTTGAATTCAGGCCAGCATTTCATACCTCCATGCAGCAATAGTCCCCTCAAGGATTACGCAATCCAGTCTTGTAGATCCATTGGAGGAGGGAAGTTTTTAGTATTTCAGTTGGAAATCCTATGAGGGATCATTCCTTCACCTTGGGCATATTATTTCCATCATTCTTGAGCTACATTGTAGCATTCAGCATCAGCCTAGAGAGCCTCCATCCTTGAAAGCATAGTTTTTGGCTGCAGTTGTGTAGCAACAACTGCAATCATTTGAGGAGTATAGAGAAGCTAGATCTTGAGCTTTCAGCCCAAGTATCTTGTGAAGGGATCAACCCTTATTTCATAGATCTGATTGTGTACCATATTGCAGCCATCTTTCTTCAGATTATGCTTTAGATCTACATACCAAACAATGTATATGTGAAGCCCTAAGAGGGTGATTTTCCTAGACTCATAGATCTAGAAAATCATTTCTGGGTTATCTTGGGTATCCATCATAGAGCCCAAATCTCTATTTTCAGCATCATCAAGGCTCTAGAACTTCCTAGATATAACTTTACATTTTTCAGGCAGTTGTAGTCCTAGTAGTTGCAGCAGGGACATCACATTTTTCTTCCAACAATCCAACAATTACACAGTCCCTCTTGTGGGATCATTTTAGGGTCATTCTAGGCCATCTCTTTGGCTTGAGTGTCTCATATTTTTAGCACTGTTGTACTTGTTATCCACCTCCATAATAATAAAATGGCTCCACTATTATGTATACTCTGATGTTGTCTTTAGATTAATTGTTTACTTTGTTGTTGTTCATCTATTGTGTTTTGTATTATTGAATTCTCCCTTTTGGGATACTATAGTGGTATCATAGCATGATCTTTATCTAAGCTTGTGGACATTCTTGACAACATATGAAAATCATATAGTAGAGATTTGTAAATAATGGAGGGATTACGTTTTGCTGCATCTCTCCTTAGAACTATGAAGGATCTCTCCAAGGAGATCAATGAAATGAAGAGAGAAAGGCAAATAGAAACCTCAAGAAGGTTTCAAAATGAAGAAGGTCCCAAGACTTATTATTAGTAGAAAAGAAGACTGGAGAATCATAAAGCTCCTCAAAGATCTACTATGCCCACTTTCTTTGAAGAGGAAGGTGAATGGTATAGAGATAGAAGAAATTTTGAGCCTGAATCTCATGAGAATCTAAGTCATTATCCCAAAGAGTAAAAATATTATTCTAGATCATTCAAGGAGAATCTAACTCGCCAATAGTTTTTCCAACTCAAGGAAGAACAAATATCCTACAGTAGTAATAGAAGGAAGAGGCACACTAGATTCTATTTGACTACATTTTATGGATCTTCCTCAAGCACTGAAAAGGCTTGGAGGAAAGAGTTAGATGCATTCTTCAGGATACATCCTATAGCTGAGAAAGAGGTTGTTAAGATTGCAGCTCTTCACCTTCAAGGTGAGGCAAATGAATGGAAGTTTGGTCACATGGAGCATGCAAAGGTGACTAAATATTCAGATTTATTTCAAGGGATAAGGAAGGAGTTTGATAAAAGAGAACCAACGACATTTCACAAAGGGAAATTTCCTAAGAAGCCAAGGGAGAATGTCATTCCAGTCACTCTGGAAAAAGAGTCACTTCATTCACCACTGGCTGCAGAAGTACTTGTATCAGGAGAAGAGGCACTTGCATATTTGCAAGGTAGTCTTAAGCTATTGACATATAGAGTCCCATGCATGATTCAGGAGATGCGTGATTAAGAGGAGGTAGATTCTAACACTGGTACATTGATAGAAGAGAAACCATCACTCTTACCAGTAGTCAGAGAGACCATTGGCCCACTTGGAGGAACTCTTGTGGTCTTGAAATATGTTAAAAAACATCAGTTGGTCCAAGGTTTGCAATCATTTCCATCCAAAGTTGTTTAAGAACCTCTTATTGAAGATTGTGGGGGCATGCCATTAGGGAAATTGCCTAATGAAGGATTAGAGCCACATGCTGATTTGAAGCAGTAACCTATCACTACGTAGAGGACCCTTGATATAATCAAGGAAAATATGAAGAGCTATCCCATTTTGACATTGTTGAGCTACACTCAACCATTTGAGTTGAGGTGTAGAGTTTCATAAGATGGGATGAGCATAATCCTATGTATAATGATGGACTATGAGTTTAGCATTGTGCCTTGCCATGAGGCAAAAAATATATCATCATGGGGATCAACAACGCTGTCCATGAGCAACAATGATGCAAAGAGGACCCATTCATTGTTGGAGCATTCCAATGGCAGCTTCACTCATGAAGCATTGGAGAGTCAGATGATAGATGGTAGACATCTTGAGATGGGAAATATTTTTCCTTTTCAAGATGACAATTTCTCTATGAGAGTATCACAACTCAAAGAGAAACATCTACCTACAACATATTAAAAACCTTATGGGTTTTGGAGGGCCAATGATGAGAGGATCTCATGGAGAGATCTCATTGGAGGTGCACTTCAACATATGATGGAGTGCAAAGATCTTCAACAGTTGGAGGAGGTTGGTGTCCTACATTGGGAGGATACCAAGTTTATGTAGAATGAGATCCATCACCCACATTGGGATGAATGGATATTTATTTGGAGAAAGAGGTTGCAAAGCCACTTGAAAAGCTATGATATAGGCTAGCAATAATCTTGGTTGCACTCGTTGCTCTTGGGTGAGCATGGTTACTACCCAACAACACACATTTCCATGATCCATGTCATGCACAACAATGAGGTAATGAAGGAGGAGGCATGGCTGCCGCTAACTACTCCTGGGTGAGTATGGTTACTACCCAATATCTCTTATTTCTTTGACCCATGCCTTACATATCAATGGAAGAATGCAGCAAAAGAAGGCATGTTTACTTTGGATGTTGTTGAGAGAGTTTGGCCATCACATGACATCTCCCATGTTTATGTGTTTTATATTGTTTGGAACATGGAATAACACTCTCATGATGTGTAATAATGGATTTTGTTTGTATTTGGATGATATGACATTCCACATGTCAATCATTATGTTTTTTCTCCATGATTCAGACAATTATATGAAGAGGCAAAAAGAGATCTTGTTGCTATGGTTACTCTTGGGAGAGTTTGTCTTGACATACTCCCCTACCTTGCATGGTAAATATGAAGGATGGCAGAAAAAGGCATTCGTCCGATGGCTCTTATTGGGAGAGTATGGATACCATAATTGGTATGATGATAATGTGGTGGGGCAGCAAGATGCATTGTTGTGTTGGCTCCTCTTGAGAGAATATGGCCAACCCACTTGGTATGATGATGGTATGGTGTGGCAGCAAGAAGCTTTGTTGCAATGGCTTCTATTGGGAGAATATGGTTTGAAATATTCGATGTCTACCCATATGTCTCTACTTCTTATTTTGCACAATGTTGGGATGATGCTTGGATCCAAAAAGGCCAACAGGGCTAAAGAGGAAAGCATGAAGAGAAATAGTCTACTTCATGAAGCATGCGATGGAGAAATGTTTGGTGAATTGGGGCTTTCCCTTGGTGGGAGTAACCACTTCATTTTATGTATCTCATGTATTGATGATGATGATGGACAACATGTGGTTGTCACTTGGAACTTCATTAAAGATGGGGGACATCCCACTACATAGTTGGAGGTCACTCAAGACATTCTAGAGAGACAGCTTTGGAGATGTGCATGCATAACATGTTGTAGCAAATGGGGAGGCCTTCCTTGTGAGGATGCCATTTCGAAGGAGATAGATGGCTGGAGCATATAATTTTGCAGGTTCTTAAGGATAGGCAACATTTTGGCAGGGAGGACTCTAATATTCCAAAATTTTCATCTGTTTATTGGAATATTAGAGTTCTTACTTATCTTGCTTAACTAAGTAAATAAATGGGTGGAGGGACCCATAACCCCTTAAGATGAATAAGTCCACTCCTAAGGGTGTGAACATGGTTAATTAGCTCATAAATCTAAATCATAGAACATAGGAGAAGCTTATCAATGAATCAAATAGTGGGGATCAAACATCATTAATAATAAATAACATAGAGAGATGAAGGAGTCAAATAAGATCTAGGGGGAATCAAAGTAAGATCACAGAGCAATAAATGATGAGATGATGGAGGAAGTGGTGCATTAGTGCACACATGATGGAGAGGGTGAAAATTAAATGCAAAGATCATGGAGATCATGGAGAGAAAACATAATGAACATGGAGACCTATGTCCACATGTGCAACACAGTTATGAGGTGGGCCAAGGCATGGGAAGGCTCATAATCTATATAAAGAAGATGAAGGCAACAATGGAGGAAGGCTTTAAATTATTATTTATGATCTCTTTAGATCTCGATTTTTTGGTTGACATTTCTATGCACGCTTATGCTTTTTAGCTAAGTATGTAGTGCTATTTAGCATAGGGTGTTTCTGAGTGGAAATCCCACCCTTACCCACGGGGGACTTCGAGTGCCTACTCTAGGAAGGTTTCTATTGAGCTATATTCCTCATCAGGCATTGATGTCATCTTCAAGAGGTTGTTTCTAGCACTCTTAGCTAGGAAACCAATGGAGTATTCATCCTTTCACCTTGTTATTCAAGTTCAGTCTTCCAGGAGCTATATATCCATATCCGGCATTCAGGCCAACATTTCATACCTCCATGGAGTAGCAGTCCCCTCAAGGATTGCGCAGTCCAGTCTTGTAGTTCCATTGGAGGAGGGAAGTTTCCAGTATTTCAGTTGGAAACCCTGTGAGGGAACATTCCTTCACCTTGGGAATATTATTTCCATCATTCTTGAGCTACATTGAAACATCTAGCATCAGGCTAGAGAGCATCCATCCTTGACAATGCGGTTTTTGGCAACAATGGTGTAGTTGCAGCTACAATCAGTGGAGGAGGATAGAGCGGCTAGATCTTGAGCTTTTAGCTCAAGGATCTAGTGAAGGGATCAACCCTTCTTGGATAGATTTGATTGTGTACCATATTGCAGCCATATTTCATCAGATTATGCTTCAGATCTACTTACCCAATAGTGTATATGTGAAGCCCTAAGAGGGTGATTTTCCTAAACTCATAGATCTGGAAAATCCTTTCTGGGTTATCTTGGGGTATCCATCATAAAGACTGAATCTCTATTTTTAGCATCATCAGAGCTCTATAACTGCCTAGATCTAACTTTACATTTTTTTAGCAGTTGTAGTCCCAACAGTTGCAGCAGGGACAATGCAGTTATTCTTCCAGCAGTTACGCAGTCTCTCTTGTGGGATCATTTGAGGGTCATTCTAGGAAATATTTTTGGCTTGAGTGTCTCATATCTTGAGCGCTGTTGTACTTGTTATCCACCTCCATAATAATAAAATGGTTTAGCTATTCTGTATATTCTGATGTTGTCTTTAGATTAATTTTTTACTTTGTTGTTGTTCATCTATTGTGTTTTGTATTATTGCATGCTCCCTTTTGAAATATTACACATGGCATCAACCCATTTTGGTTGCTGCACTGATTCCTAAAAGAAGGATGGTTCTGCCATAATAAACCCGCTCATAAGAGCCATGTATCTATTATACCGGTCTCGGGACCTTCTCTGCATGCACTGTGATGTAGGTGCACCTACATTCTCTGTCGCATTGATCATCAATCTGTCGTCCTCTTTAGTGCACTTCATACCATTTCTGGTGGATGGCTCTACATGAGTGGTTTCTGCCACTCACTGTTCCTTTGCATGTGGTTGCTCCACATCCTGAGGTTCATCCTTTGGAACTAAGAGTTCCTCTTCTGCATGCAAGTCAATCTCCCTCTCAAGGGACATTCACATGACTTTCTCCGCATAAAATTTAACATCTCTCCTAACAACTGGCATCCAGTTTGCTGGAAAATACACAAAATAGTTATGGGGAGTATCAATGTACCCCAAAAATATCCCAATCTGTATTGTTGGTTCTAGCTTCTTCTTGGCATCTTTGGTCACATGGAAATAGACAGATTAGCCAAAAATTTTAAAATATGAAACATCTAATTTCTTACCTTAAAAATCCTCCTCTGGTGTACTCATGCCAAGTATCCGATGAGGACTACAGTTCTGCACACATACCATTGTGTTGCATGCCTCTTCCCACATATGAATTGGTAGGCCCTGATCATGTAACATATATCGTGCTACTCCCACAATTGTTATGTTCTTTCTTTCTACAACCACATTCTGTTATGGGTTATGAGGTGTAATCAACTCTCTCTGAATTCCTTCTTTGGCATAGAATTTCTTGAATTCATTAGAGATATAATCACCACCATTTTCGCTCCTTATATCCTTCACCTTATTCCCTGTATCTTTCTCTACCAATGCTTTGAACTCACAAAATTTGGAGAATGTTTGATCTTTCTTCTGCATGAAGAAGACCCAACACTTTCTAGAAAAATCATCAACAAAAATCACATAATACCTGTGATTTTCTGTGGAAGTTGTTGAGAATGGTCCACACACATCTGAGTGAACTCTCTCAACGATTTTCGTTGCTTGGTTCTCCTTCTCATGAAAGTTGGAATTTGTATACTTATCCATAGTACATCCCTTGCATGTGTCTATCTGTGCAAGTGTTTTATTTGGAAGACCTGTAGAAATCTGCTGCATGATCTTAAAAGCACTGTGGTGTATATTGTTACACCATTTTTTGGTCATCTAACCTTTCATCATTAGATGGACCCAAGTACACCATGTAAGACCAGTTTTACCCCAAGTAAAACTGCTTTCACTATGTTAATTAGGAAACCCCAAAAGGAATAATTAATTAAAACATAATTTAATTATTATTCCCAGTCATGTTTAACCCAAAAACAAAGAAATTAATGAGATAAACCCATAGTTATCTTATTATTTTCTAGGAATAATTATTTAAATAATATTCCTTGTTAAATATGACCAAATCAACCACCATTAATTAAATAAATCATTATTTATTTGATTATATCCCAACAACTTCCTTAAAAAGATAAATAAATCATTTATTTATTTATTCTTCACTAATCAAGGGATTTGACCCAAGTCAAACACCCTTTCCCTCCAACAAATAATAATAAAATATTCCATAGAGGTGGATCTAGATTTGATTAACATTATTTTAATCATGCACCAAGATCTAGAATGACCCAATATTTTGTTATAAATAGGAAGGTTTTCCCCATCATTCTTCACCTTTTGTTGCCTATTAGATCACTCTGGATCTATACACTTGGTCTCATTTTTCTACCATTTGCTCCCATTGAGCTCTACTTTCTGCATTGGGTTTTCTACATCTACAAGAGAGAGAAAGCTTAGATCTGAAGTGCTAAGGACTACAATGAACCGATCCCATTGAGGAGATCTAGATACACCTTCTTGTTTCCTCCCAGGTGCCCTGTAATATAAAAATTCATTCAAAAAATCGTGTTCTTGTCTTGTCTGTTGGATGCATGGAGCAAACTCTTTACTTTACTGCTTAATGTCTTTCCATTTATAGATCTGTTTGTTGGCATTTTAACTACTAATCGCAGATCTGAAGATGTTTGGCAGCCTCTATTGTTGTTAGGGCTATTAGTTATGCGTAGCTAAAGTGGTTCTTTTTCTTACACTTCGACGAAGAATTCATACTAACAAATGGCGACTCCACACGGGTTTTAAATTACGGCCACTGTATCGTTTCATATTCTGCATATCCGGCTACTTCGAGGCCCTAGGGCTTCTTTTCTGTTGCTTAGTTTTCCTCCCTTTATGTCATTTTCTCACATAAACCTAAAAACCTAAAATTTCTAACTTAAGGTAACACGGCCTATTCATGAGGTAAAGCGACACCCGGCCCCGCAGCGGGACGGCAACTTTTCGAAAATGCGCCGAGACAACCGGTCCCAGGTCGCACTTTGGCCCAAAAACCGCGGCACGGACCTCCGGTCAAACTTTCAGCTTGTTTGCGACATTGACATCGGATCGGGTCGAAGCTGTGACCGCCTTTCCGGCATTTTTTTAGCTTTTTTTACGGGTTACATGCTGATGATACGCCGGTTTTCCGACATCTGTCTCAGCCCGCCTTGACCGAGATCTGATCTGTTTTTACTCATCTAAGTGGGAACCCAGCCCCTTAGGGCTTTAGTACCCTCCACTTTTTGTGGAAGAGTTTTAGCTGTTTCAGCCGTCGGTTTCAGAGCTTCAGCCCCTTCTTTTCCAGATCTGTTACCTCCCTATCTGTTACCTCCCTTTCAGATCCATTGAAATCAACCCTTTTTCCTTTCAAATCACCTCTTGTCGTTTTGTTTGGACCTCCTTTGAAGGCCTCCGCCTCCCCCCTCCGGTTATTTGCTGATTTCCCTCCTTTTTCCAGCCACCTTGCCTCTGTCTCTTGGCTGTGATCTGCACCTCTTGCCTGCAACTTTATCCTCCAGATCTCTGTCCCTTTTGACCCTAGATCTGTTGAGCTCCCTTTATGTGTGTTTTACATAGTTTTTTCCCTTTCTTTTCAGCATAGTTGTGAGAGACCCACCTTCTTGGGTTAAATAGATGCATACGTAGCTATTATTTTTCTGTTATTTCAGTGTTTTATTCTGTTCTCTGTAGGTTTATTTTCAGCTACGCAGCACACTTTTTTCTTGCTCTCAACAACGGAAAGGGTTTAAAAATTAAAATTAACACACGCCACACACTGACCCTAAGTGAAGAAGCGCCTGGTTAACACCGCCTGGCAAAGACTCTAAAATCAATTGTCACCGCACCTTATCTGCCCTTGACCTTCCTTGATTCTGTCCCTTTCTGCCCTTGTCGGTTTCCTTCTTCCTGTCATCATTGCGCCCCCAAGGCGCCGTTCCCGGAGACTTCTTGGCCTTTACCCTCAGTTTCCGGTTGATCGACCAGCTCCGCACCGCCGTCGTCGAGCCAGTCCACCTTCGAGTCCGCACTCCGACTCCTCTCCTGCTTCATCGGGTCTCCCTTCTCCTTCTGGTTCTCCCCCTGTTACCTTCACTATGTCTGGTCCAGGGCCTAACGCTAGCGGTTCTCCCGGCCCCACTTCTAGCGGAACCGCCACAACCACTACCCCGGCCACCCCTGTGCTGCCGTACATTGCAGGCCTCAGCCTCCCCGATTTCCATCAGTTGATTAATGACCCTATTCACCACAATGCTACCTGGCCCGCTATGCCCACCAAGCCGCCCTCTGATATTCCTAAGTTCGAGGGCCTTAATGGAGAAGATCGAACCAATCACGTCCGGTCTTTCCACATGTGGTGTTCCTCCAATTCCATTACCGATGACTCCATCCGTCTTCGTTTGTTCCAACGCACGCTTACCGGCGAAGCTTCTAAATGGTATGTCGAACAGACCACTTCCTCCCATACCACGTTCGAGACTCTTGCCCAAGCCTTTTTGTCGTACTTCCAGCTCCCTCTCCGATACGACACCGGCACGGAGCTCTTGACTTCATTTAAGCAATCCTCTTCCACACGCCTTTCTGCCCATGTTCAGGAATGGCGACGAAGACGGAGCTTATGTCGAGCCCCTCCCTTTGAAGATCGGGTTTACATGGATTGGTTCCTTCGCACCCTCCCGTCTCCCATCGGCAAAGATGTCGCCTCTCATTTTCCTCAATCTGAAGAAGCCGCCCTCCAAATAGCTTTAAAATATGACCTGATCTATGCTCAATCTGGTTATGTTTATACCGTTCTTCCTGACATCCCCCGGCCCGGTGGCGCTAACGCCCCGGGGGCATCTCATTCCGCCGACGGTATTGTTGGATCTCTTTCCCCCCCCTCTGCTCATCCTCCTATGAGCCATGGCCCTCCTCAGGGAGGGGCCAGCACCTCTAGCACTCTGCCCCCTCCCGGCAACATGTATCCAGGATACGGCATGCCTCCTCCTTTCGCCCAACCTCCTGCTTACCTCAATGCTGCCCAACCCAACCCTTACTTTTATCCGCAGCCTGGTGCGCCAACTCCTCCAGCATATGCGCTTCCGCCTCCCTTGCCTCCTCACCACCTGCAACAGCCCTTACCACCCCCTCCAGGGCAAGTATTTGCACAGCAGGGTGCGTTTATTCCCCCTTCTTCTCAAAGAAGGCGGAGAGGCAACCAGAACCCATCTGCCCCCGGTAACCGAGGACCCAATTCGGGTGTGGACCCTAACACTAGCAACCAGCCTCAGGGCATTCCGCCCAGGCCGGACAGGCCGCTTCGCACAAACAAGCCCTGTTCGTGTTGCGGTGTTTACGGCCACTACACTCACGATTGCCCTCTCTTACCCCAGATGCGACAGATGTGGGAGTCTCAAGCCACATTGCGCGGACAACACGCCTCCCCTCACACTCCTCCTAATGTGGCCACTACCCAGCCAGCTGTGTTCACCGATCCTTTCCCTCAACAGGGATTCGTGGCTACCCAACCCCCCGACAGCCATGCAGCCACCCCCTCGTCCATTTCTGGTTCCTCTGACTACCAGATCCTTATGATGCGCTCCGATCCGTCCCCTTTCGTCGACCTTCACCTTCAAACTCGGTCTCGCCAGTACCCCATGCCTCCTGCTCAGTCTGCTCCCGAGCCTCCATCTTCAGGTTCTACAGAGCCTCTTTTGACATCCAGTGGCCCCTTACACATCCCTCAACCCAAAGTTGAGGTTCATCCAAAGATTCCAAAGGGCCCATTACGCCAAAATGCTGCTTCCGGTCGAGCCGCTCAATCGTATAGTATAGTAGATGATTTGGCGCAATCCCCTGCTGCCATTTCCACACTGGAACTCCTCCAGTCGTGCCCTTCTCAAAAGAAGGCTCTACTATCTGCCGTGGGCGCTGTTTATCCTGCTGATGACCAAATGATTGTTTTTGACGCCACTCAATCGGACCATCCTCCTCTTCCTCCTTCCGTTGCTTTCCAAATCCCAGTCAAAATCCGGAACGCCACTGTATCCCGGTGTATAATTGATGAGGGGGCATCCACCTGTGTGATGTCCGCTTCGGTTTGGAAGCAACTCGAATCCCCTGAGCTGGCCCCTTCCACGATCACCCTTCGAGCGTGGGACGGTCATGCCTCCCAGCCTATTGGCCTGTTTCGTAACTGTCCCATCACCCTCGCCGATAAGACTGTTTGCGTTGACGTCGAAGTCATTGACGCCCCTCTAGACTACAACATTCTATTGGGGCGAAGCTACACCTATGCCATGTCTGCTGTCCCATCCGCGGTTTTCCGCAAGATGTCTTGTCCACATAATGGGAAGATAGTCACCATTGACCAGTTGACATATCATGAGCCTCCCTCTCAGACCTCCTCTGAGACCACCATCTCTTCTGTAGCCAACAAGCAAACCGTCGATTCCTTGACCAGTGTCTCCCCCGGCGTTTACAAGGACTCCTCCCTACTTGGAACTTTTCCTTGTCTTCCCCCTCCTCCTATCCCTGATCCCAGCTTGTCAAATGTTTGCATGATGCAATCGTCTCAGGCCTCCCTCAAAAGGCCTGCTTCGGCTAGTCCGCAACCACCCCTTCGCCCTCCGCAACCCGCTCCTAGCCATACTTCTCTGCCAACCGGACCTCCTCCTTCTGGCCTTCCTCCTACAGCTGGTATCCCTGAACCCCTTTACCCCCCTGGCTTGGTTCCCCCTGGCCTTAACCATCTCGGAGCCGTCCCTCCCGGCCATTACCCTGCTGGACAGATCCCCTTCTTGGCTCCCCCTCCCGGAGTATATTCTGTCCCCGTCATGGCCACCCTCTCCCTTCCTAACCCGACCTTGGGCATTACGGTCTGGTACCTTGATCCCCCAGCCACCACCCCTCCTGGTCACCCCAAACCCTACATGGCTTTGACACCGGTCCAACCGGTCCCCCTCGCTTCTTCCGTTGCTACTGTGCCTCCAGCACCTCCGCAGGATCCCTCTCCTGTCGTGACAGCTCCTGAGAAGAAACACAAAGCCCGTAAGGGGGCACCAAAAGATAAGACCACCACGACTGACCCGACCCCTCCCCAACCTGCCAAGCCCTGTGCCTTGTGCGATGTCGCCGGTCATGCCACCCATGCTTGTCCCGAGTTGCCCCGTATCCAACCCATGGTTAAAGTCGCGTTCCCCGAATCTACGGCCCCTGAAGCCTCCTCTTCGTCCGTAACCAAGAACCCCAAGACTCTCCGCACCAACAAACCGTGTGCATTGTGCGGTGTCCATGGCCACTACTCCCACCGCTGTCCTCACCTGACGCATTATCGCGCATCTTTAGAGGTCATTCGAGAGTACGAGGTTGAACAGAATCAATATGCCTCTCCCATCCTCGCGCAGTATGCTTCAGGCCAACCCGAGGATCCTCCCGCTTCCATTGTCATCCCTCCCCCCGATGTTCAGATGACGGAGTCCACGGTAACCATCCTTTACCTATCCTCCTCTGCACGACACTCGGAGCCTAGCCCGTCCGCAGCCTCCCCCGTTGTGTCCCTTGATACTCGAGATCACTCCACTTGTGTCTCTGTTGACCTCCGCAGCCCGAGTCCTCACCATGTTTTCGATAGCTCTCATACACCACCTTGTCTGAGTCTTGATCATCCTGCCCCTTCCTCCTGCCATTCCCGCTCGATGACTTCTGTGCCCTCACGCTGCCGTCATTTCCTTTCATCCCCTCATTTATTGTCTTGTCACACCATCTTGCAGGACCCCCTGTCCACACCCTTTATCGGTTACGCCGATGGTGCAAGTCGCTACTCCAGGAATCTTGCCTCGGCAGGGTGGGCCATCTTCACCCCCTTGCATCACCTCGTTCTGTCTAACGGGGTATGCATTGGTTCTGCCACCAACAATCAAGCCGAATATGATGTAGTGCGTGGCCTATTAGCTGATGCCCTCTTGCATCGCATCCGCCATCTGCACGTTCGTTTGGATTCCCTGCTTCTTGTAATGCAACTCAATGGTGTTTATCGTGTGCATAACCCTGTGCTGTTTAGACGCTATTTACGAGTGAAAGTCTTAATACATGCGTTTGAAACCATAACTTTCAACCATGTACCCAGAGACCAGAATCACTACGTGGATAGTATTGCAAACCATGTTCTAGATTGGCATTTATCACACACAATTCATACAAGACAATAACATTAAATCAACCATCAAAAAGCCGATACATATCCATAATATGTGTCGCAAACCATATATTTATGAGTCCATCTACTCTGATACATACGAAATGCCCATAGCATGTTCCAAAAACCGGGGGCACCATATGCCCCTCCATACATATACATACGAAATGCCCATAGCATGTTACAAACAAAATCCAAAAACTGGGGGCACCATATGCCCCTCCATACACTATAGGGGGCACCACCTGCCCCTACATACATCAGAGGGGGCACCATATGCCCCTAATCACTATCTGGAGGCTCTCGGGCCAATGGCTCTGCCCCTGCAGCATGTAGATCACGCATAGCTTGACCAGCCATCGCCATGCGCCGCATGATACCTCGCCACTCCGAGGGGAGACCAACACATGGCTCTATGTACTGGTCGTCTAAATCCTGCCACCCGCACTCCGATACTCCGGTCAAAAGCTACTCACATCTACGGCGGATGTCCTCCAGTAGGGCGGCTGCATCCTCATTCTGCGCTGCTCTCGACCCACTCGGACCTGTAGCTCCAGACGCTGCCGGTCGTCCCATATATCCGGCCGGTTTTACCGGTGCTATATCTGCATACCAAAAGTCCCTGAATCAGTATCATCATTTACTATTCAAAAACTTTAACATGCCCATATAAGAATAGCAATTTTTCACTTACCATCGGGCCCCCAGACTCGACCAGACGGAAGTGGCAGATCCGGATCCCCACAATAGCTCATCCCACTATACGGGTAGTCGTCTATGTACAACGGCATCTGATCCCAATGGGCAAAAAACTCCGGTCGAAACACTCGCCCGACCGCCCCTCCTCGTCCTCTGCAGAGTAGTCGTCCCCAACGACGCATCCTGGGCTCTCTCGGGCCCCCATCTGGAAGCCGCACACGAGGCCTCAAGGTCGGGATCTTCTCAAAGAAGAAGGCGCACAATAAAGTCCCATATGAGCAATCATGATTCACCTGCCGCCTGCATAGCGACAACTGTCGCTTTAGCGATACCAACATCATTTGGGCCCACCCAAAGTAGGTCCCACCCAACACACTCTCCACTATCGTCATCTGCCCACCGGTGATGTGATGGAACGCCTGGCTGCCCAGGATTCGCAGCACAGCTGCGGCCACTGCACGGGTTTCTAGCCTCTCTAGATCCCCGACCGATATTCGAGTCCCCTTGACTTGAAGACCCGGTCGACAATGGCGTTCCACGAACTCCATGATATGCCGCCCTCGCGGCAGCACTGGCTACGTGTCTCCCACGATCCCCAGTGGTGGGAGGCCGGTCAGGAAGTACACATCCTGGACCGTCAGTTCGATCCTGTGCCCTTGCACTACAAAGATCTCCTGATTTGGATCCCAATAACTGATAATCCGGGCCAGTAATGGTTCCCCTGCTCTCATCAACGGGTTCTCCACAAACTTGAGAACCCCAAATCTGGCCAATACACGACGAACGCCCCGATCCGCCTGGATCTCTGCCCGAAGTGTTCCCAGATCCCTATCTCTCCAGTTGACCCGTAACTCTGCCATACCTGCACAAAAACATTCTTTTTGTCAGGGTACAGATCGGGCAAACCATAACCACACACCAAAACCCAACTCCCAGCCCTCAAACAGCACCAAGCCCCCCTCATCTCCCAGGTCGCAGTTTTCTGCCATTTTCTGGACCAGGTCGCACTTTCTGCCCCCAAACCTGCGTCCTGGGTCGCACTTTTTTCCCCAAAAAGTGCGACCCGGCCGTAGAGATGAGGGAGGGGCTGTTTCTGGGGTGTTGGGCCCTAAACTGCAAATCTAATCCACCAAAATGCAAGAGCAAGGTTAGGCCTCTTACCTCCAACTGACAGATCTCAAATCCAACTGTCAGTTTGTCCGCTACGTTCACCGCAAGATTTAGGGCCTTCTCTCCTCTCCACATTCACCACAACAACAATAGCAAATGAATGATTTTGGAGGGAAAACTACCTCATTAAAAGAGAACCCCTGTTTCTTCTTTCGACTGCTGCGACCACACCGTAGCCCCGTTTGACGAACCGTCAGCACTGCTGGTTAGATCTCACCGAGCTCTCAAATGGGTTTTAATTAGTTTTTGGTGATTTGACACTTCACCCGGACACATCTTTTCCATGAAAGGTCACTTCACCGCTCCTTAAAATCGAATTTCCTCACTTACGACACTTGTACTTGGGGCACCATATCGCTCCCTTACTTGTCCATGTTCGTGTCGATTTTCGTCATGAGTGCCCACCTTGTACTCATGCTTCCATGGCCCCCCATTGGGGCCTTCACTGTGTGGCAGCACTATCAAGTCGCCCTTGTTTAGAGCATTCAGGTTGAGTCATCATTGCATTCATGGAGTCCATCCTGCGTCCTTTTACACCCCACTATAGCCCTCCATTCTTCTTTGCTTGGTTCCTCTCTTGTGTCGCATATCATGACCTTCAGCCCCACTGTCCCCTGTCCCTGTCGATATTGTGTCAGTCGCTGCCATGTCATTCATGCCCTTTATGCTCTAACAAGGGAAGTCGTCCATTCGCCACTCCATCCTTCCCATTTCCACCATCATCATTAGTGTCAGTCTGTCCGTCGCTCTATTTTTCTTCTCTCATGCCTTAGTTGAGGATCTCTCATTGCCTCACCTACGGCGGACCTCCTTCTGTCGACATCAGCACATTTATTCCAGAAGCAAGGTCTAGAGGGCGGTGTACCTTGGTTCCAGCTTCCACTCTTGTTCGGTGCCTCGGATCAGGCAGGGGGATCTCTCATTTCCCTTTGACTTGATTGCTTCTCCAGCTCCTTTCAGCATGATCGAGATTCGTATACTGGACAGTCCAGTGACCCAGCAGCAGCTCTTGATGATTCCCGGGCGTGTGTGAGATGTCTCAGCCCTCATGAGGGGGTGGCCCCGCAGGTAGCCCCCCACATGCCCGGATGACCTCTTCATTGCAGCCTTTGATGCCGCTCCAGATTTTGATGATGTTGGCCTTAGCCACTTGCAACACCTCTATGATTTGCATGTATCAGTCAGATTTTGTGAGCCCTTCCCCATTTACAGGGGGCATTTGGGTTGTATTTATCTCATGTACTCAGATATTATTGTACTAGTCCTGGCTGTTATCCCAGGCACAGCATGTATGTGAGACTCTTCATGGTATTTTTATCTGGCCCTTGATTATGCCAGCTGTACTCTATGGTTCGGTCCCTTGTTTACTGGACACACTATTCTTTTGTACTTTGTCACGGCGGGCATAGGTATACCTCCCCCGCCGCCTTCAGCACAGGTACCCTCTCATAAAAGAGACTTGTTGCACCTACGAGTCTCGTCTCCTCAGGGTCTAGTCCTTCAGCACACTATCTACCTCACAGTTCTCTCTCTGATACCCCTTTTTGTTGTCTAGTGATTATGTTCTTACAACGTACTTCGGTCCTACGATTTGCTCCCGACACTCGCACGCTGGGGGGCAATCTGTTACACCATTTTTTGGTCATCTAACCTTTCATCATTATATGGACCCAAGTACACCATGTAAGACCAGTTTTACCCCAAGTAAAACTGCTTTCACTATGTTAATTAGGAAACCCCAAAAGGAATAATTAATTAAACCATAATTTAATTATTATTCCCAGTCATGTTTAACCTAAAAACAAAGAAATTAATGAGATAAACCCATAGTTATCTTATTATTTTCTAGGAATAATCATTTAAATAATATTCCTTGTTAAATATGACCAAATCAACCACCATTAATTAAATAAATCATTATTTATTTGATTATATCCCAACCACTTCCTTAAAAAGATAAATAAATCATTTATTTATTTATTTTTCACTAATCAAGGGATTTGACCCAAGTCAAACACCCTTTTCCTCCAACAAATAATAATAAAATATTCCATAGAGGTGGATCTAGATGTGATTAACATTATTTTAATCATGCACCAAGATCTAGAAGGACCCAATATTTTGTTATAAATAGGAGGGTTTTCCCCATCATTCTTCACCTTTTGTTGCCTATTAGATCACTCTGGATCTATACACTTGGTCTCATTTTTCTACCATTTGCTCCCATTGAGCTCTACTTTCTGCATTGGGTTTTCTACATCTACAAGAGAGAGAAAGCTTAGATATGAAGTGCTGAGGACTACAAAGAACCCATCCCATTGAGGAGATCTGGATACACCTTCTTGTTTCCTCCCAGGTGCCCTGTAATATAAAAATTCAAAAAATCGTGTTCTTGTCTTGTCTGTTGGATGCATGGAGCAAACTCTTTACTTTACTGCTTAATGTCTTTCCATTTATAGATCTGTTTGTTGCAGCATTTTAACTACTAATCGAAGATCTGAAGATGTTTGGCAGCCTCTATTGTTGTTAGGGCTATTAGTTATGCGTAGCTAAAGTGGTTCTTTTTCGTACACTTCGACGAAGAATTCATACTAACATATATGACCCAACCTCCTGTGCCATAACTCACCGACATCCCGGCCCACAACATCATATTATTTAATTCTCAATGTTGCACAACCATATACATCAATCTTGTAGAGGTTCTTCACACGAAACCCGATATTCTTTACCTGTCATGTGGATTTGTGAAGAAGGAACGCCTTTCCTTCAATGAAAACCACACCATATCCAAGATCCTCCAACATAGAAACTAAAACTCAATTCTTTTTCAAACCTGGTACATGCATGACATATTTTAATATGAAAGTTTTACATGAATCTCAATAGCGATATACCTCTCATCATCAACCATATTGATGTGCATATGAAGATCCTTCTCCTACAATATACTAAAGAGTTCTTTGTTTCCAGTCATGTGGAAAGATGCTCCACTATACAAGTACCACATAGATCCCATCACAATTGACAACATGCATGCGATGAGAGAGAATTCCATCTCAAACTATGAGGTTGGAGCTTCAACCACTGTAGCTCCCGGAGCCTTCTTGTTGTTCTTCTTCTTTTATGGACAATTTGTGGCATAGTGTCCATGATCATGATAGTTGAAATATTTCACCTTTGACATGTCTTGCTTCTTGCCTTCTTTGCTGGTATCAGATTTTGAATAGGACTTATTTCCTTTCCCCTTATTTTCCTTACTAGCCAAGGAACAATTTTCCTCATCATCAGTTTTGGATGATGATCCATCCCTGGTATTCCGCCGAAACTCTTCTATTCTAAATCCGACCATAGTCACTCCCAATTTGGTAACTACTCCCTCCCATTCATAGAGTCCTGGTAACTATGCCATCTCTTGGGAAGAACTAGAAGTGCTAGGCTCACCAAGTCATGATCAACTACAATAATCCCAACACTTTAAAACTCATCTCGAAATTGAGTGAACTTGGTCAAATGTTTCTGGATTATGTCGCCCTTCTCCATTTTAATTTTCATAAGCTTTTCCTTGAGTGCCAATTTTTTTTGGTCACTACTGCTTTGAAACAGATCTGTCAAGGCCTTCCACGTAGCATATGGATTTTCCTTGCCATGGAGACTTCAGAAAATATGGTCTCGAACTCCCTCTAATAATATCCTCCTCGCCTTTACAACATTCTTCCTCCATGTTTAATGTTGCGTAGCATTTTCCTGATTGGGTTCAAGAATATCAGTTTCAATGAACTCCTTCAACCCATTATCCTCTAACACTACCTCCATCTTATCCTAAAATGCAATATATTTCGAATTTCCCTTGAGTTCATATTCAAGTTTGAAGCCAATGAAAGATATCATGTTCAGCTGCTAGCTCCAAAGAATGTGTCTACAAATTTGAATACTATTCAACGCAAACTCAACTTATTATCCACTATTGTGATTCCTAACGCTCCGATACCATGTAGAAATTATACTAATGGATTCAATCCAATCATGTAATGTACTAAAATAAGGTATTGAATCCTTCTACAATATTTGCTGAATATAAAACACGATCGCTTAATCACATGCAGTAAGAGAAAGAAGTAAATCAATTTCACAACACGAGATATTACTGGGGAAAGAAACTACTCAAAACCCTTCTATATCTATTGTATAATAAGCCAAGGAATCATGAAACAATACAATGCATTCTTTCTCACAAACATCTCATGCACTCTACCAATTGTCTCACTTTGATCTAGGAAAAATTGGACAAAAAATAGCCAATTTCCTGCCCAACTTCAACCTGCCTTTCTCACACAATTCCTAGGAAAATAAATCCCTATTAAATAGGAATTCCAACCTTCCTTGACTGCATAATCCTTCGTGGGTATCTTGTGGCTTTATAACTACACCTAGGCAGTTCGCTAATAATACAACTGATAATTATCTTCCCTTTAACCTTTATCTCAACTGGGTCTTCATCATAATTGACATGCATGCAACTAATAATAATGAATCATCATTATTTGATAGATCACTACTTGTGAATTAAATCTCATTTATTTCACTTGACCTCTCACTAGCTCATCACTTAGTTAGAACTAGTTAAAATGATTTTAACTCAATTATTTTGAGTTAACTGATTACACTCACACCACACTAGTACATTAATTGGAACTGGACCCCCAAAATAATAGAATCACTCTACATGCCTCACCTTTGACCCTTAAATCAAAATTATTAGATAACTCAGTCTTTCTGGCTTAGTTAACCGATACAATTTTTTATGAGATAAGATTACAATTTATCGTCTAATTTATTTAAGGGAAAAATAAATTAGACACACATTTTCTTGTTGTTTTTCAATAGAAAGTATACATAGAGAATTAAAAGAAAAATTTGCATGGAGAACATTATACAGATGCATTATGGTGTTTAGACACACTGTGGCTTGAAGACATGCAAGAAAAAAATTTTGAGCTGTGAAAATGGATGAACATAAATAAAGAATAAAAAATTCATTTTGAAATAGTGCTCGCCATGTACGAATACTCCAATGACTGAGCGATATGATTGTATAATACAGACAGAGGATGTGAAATTTGTAAAACAAATAGATTTTCAATGTGTGTGGAAAAGTGATGAGGAGCCTCGAGATTCAACATTGTTCTGACTGAGAGTAGAACTGACCTCAAGGCTATGAGAACCTAACATAACCATCAACTCGGGCTGAAGTGCCTCAACAACTTTGGTAGTTACAACTCATCAGAAGATAGATCATCGAAGATTGGTGGCTTAGAAAAATCAACAGCTAGAAATTCATAATCATGACTAAATGAATCAATGAAAAGGTCACAAGAGACACGATAAAAAAGCTCAAGATCACAAAAAAAGGAATCCTCATGATTTGATGAATCGTAAATAGGAGAATATTGAAAACAAGAAATTCCACCCTCTAAGTTTTTAGAAATATGAGATGAGATATTGGGAAAATCAAGAAGAGAAAATTTTTCGTCTTCGAATTCGGATGAAAAACTGACATTCCATGTAATCTAAGAATGATCTAAAGTGGTAAAATCATCAAAAACTATTTTTTCACAAGATTCAACAAGAATGAGAGAATATTGGAAAATGTCAAGATCATGCGGAAGATGTGCGAAAGGAGAAGAATCTTCCTTCATCACAGATTCTTGTTCAGATTTGGACTGCCAAACATAATCATCGTAAATGATATAAAAAGTTGTCTTCTCAACACTGACTCCATTCAGGATTTGATCCTCATGAACATCACAAGAAAGGTTTGAAATAGGTGAGCACAAATCCAGAGGACCAGAGGAACCAAAGGATGGAGGATGAGGAGATAACACTTCATCGTAACCATCATATTCATAATCCAAACCTGTGCTGAAATTCTGAGTATGTGGGGTGGGGAAAGATGGTTGTAGATCAACGGATGAATTCTCAATTTCTCCCACCTCAACCTGCAGAACTAGAGTAGTTTGATAAGAAGGGGACGAAGGGTCACTCTGAACAACAACTTCATCCATTGCAGATTTAGAAAGCTCTAATATCGATGTATATTGGGGGAGGTTCAAAAGATTCAAGTTCATGCATATTATTCAAAATGTGAACAATATATGGGAATCTCCTTAACAAGAAATTCCAATCAACCTCATCTCCAAGAAATTCAAAGAAAATATGAATTAAATGATCGTGAAAATCCTCAAGTGATTCATCAGGTGATTTTCACAATCGTAAAATTTTCTTTCACACAGATTTTTGATCATACATATTAAAAGCATGAAACAGTTTCATGACAAGATATTCGAAAGAGTGTATAGACGCATCACACAATGTGTTACACCATTCCCTTATGTTCCTTTCGAACGTGAGAATGAAAAACATATGACCAACATCCTGACAATGGATGTTGTGTTTTATGCAGAATTTGAGAAAATGAGAGGTGTGCTCAAATAAGGTTGTTTCATCCTCACCATTGAATTTCATATTTGACAAGTCATCAATAATTATCACCAAAAATTTCAGATTTGTGGGTTTAGAAATCATGTCGCGGTTATGATTTGGGGAGAAACCATAAATGAATTTGAAAAATGAAACAAACTTCATGGGTTTAGCTTGTCATCTAGCCCTCCTTGTAGCCCCATAAATGTTGATGGTGCTTGACCTGTGAAAATTTAGGAGATCTCCTTGATATGAAGTCCCAACTAGCCCTCACACTGTTTGGAGTAGGAGTTCCAAAGGTGGGGTGTTAATGATATGTCCTGGTTTCAAATACGCATAAAGTGGTACACGGTGTATTTGGTGAGAAAAAGTGTGTGACCCTACATAAAGTCAAGTACGATGCATGAAGGTTCCAACACATGAAGGGAAAAGGAAGTGAGTACCTTAGAAGCCTATAATAGTAAGCAACTTGAAAGGACCACATGAGCATAATGAAATCACCAGATAATATGCGAAATAGTTCACAATTTCACCATGAATAATTAATACAACAACAAACATTCAACAAGATTTGTACCAATGCAAACGAAGTAGTTCATATGCATAGGTGTCAGTTAAATAATATACATTGAAAATACAACAATAATAGTCCTAATATATGCACAACATATGCATGAACACATGTCGGCTCTGAGTTTTATTAAAAGTGATAGTTCCAATTATACATACACCATTGACAAACCACTAGCACTAATAGTGGAACGTGAAGTCAACAACACCTTCTCCTCCAAAGAATTATACTCCCTCTATGTTGCGGAGAATCGAAGGCTCTCACAAAACTCCCAAGCTCTTTCTAACCCTAAGCCTATCCAAGAGCTTGGCTTCCAAAAACCCTTTACATGAGTTATGAGTATATATTTATAACAAAGGGGGTGACTCTTCACATGCCCCTTTGTGACTCTTGGAATCCCCTCATGACTCTTCAAATTATTTACAAAATGAATCCTTACATTACATAATGACTCTTCAAATTCCAATATTGACACTAGGAATTTCACTTTACAAATAATTACAAATAATTTACATTTTACACTCATACCCATATAAGAAAAAATAGGGTAGAGACAACTTGATAGCCTAACAAGACAAAACACTGTTATTTTTGAGTTTGGGGAAAATCTAGATCAATAACTTCTACTTGATGCTTCTCGGTCACATATTGGTGCCAATCTCAGTATTGTGCAATGACATCCCCAAACTACATGATGGTGTCTCGCTAGAAGCAGACTCTAGCCTCCATAACATCATGGTACAATGATTTGGAACCAATATTAACTCATTTCTCAACCATGAGTAACATTATTCTAATCTAGACAAGAACATCGATGCAGTTCTAAATGTTTTGTCTTTTCAGATCCAAATCATCCTTGGCATCAATTTCTCTCACCTGATCCAAGTACTCTTCGATCTCCTTCCTGACTTGGTGTCTGCGTTTGGCTTCGACGAGTGAGATAACTGACATGATCTTGTTTGTTTTCACCAAGAAATCAAAACTATTATATAATTGTATATATGAGGCCTGAATACTGCCAATGAATGAGGCGAGATGCTTTTTTTTATGAATAAACATTCAAACTCTTGTTTTCTCCAGCTCTGCCTACAGTTTCATTTTATTTAACAAGTTAAGTAGTGCCCCTTTGTATCGCATTGTCCATTCATGCACAGAAATGATGGCAGCTTGCACATTCTTGAGAGTTTTGATAAATTATTTTCTCTACTGCTGCAATCCATGCAAGTGGAAAAATTACTTATGTATGGTTATAAGCTCCTCATATAGGTCTTGCATGGTCTCCCCAAGTGTATATACTTCACCAAGTATTACTTCTCTCATCTCCTCAAAGTAGACATGTGTGGAAGCTGTGTTTTGTGTTGTTGGGCGAAGTTGTTCTATCTCTTGTTAGGCAACCTGTATGTTCTGTGTCAATTTTTATTCTTGATTGTCGAATACTGAGCATTTGATCTTGATGACCCTGCAAAGGAAAATTTGGCTTTGGAAATGGAATTCATATTCTTCTTGGTGTCCACCACTATCACCTTCTCTCTGAAAAATGAAAGCGATGCGAGGTCATCCGGAAAGTGGTTTCTTCCCACTTGTACAATCTTATTCTGGAGTTCATCGTATGAAATATTGTACACATCCATTACTAGATCATCATTAAGAGGAACAACTTCCTCTTCCTCACTCAGGAATAACTCAACTGTTGGAGGTGGTGGAGACGAAGTAATGACCTATTGTGCCCTTGGAATTAGGTCGACATCCTGATTCTATGGCTCCAGTTCCTTCTCCATGTCCACAATCTCGATCAATTCTTCAATCTGGTGAGCAAGCTCCTGATCCTACATATGTCCACTCTCCCCTCTATTGTTGGCTAGTTTTGTTCTTTCTCCTCATCATGCTCCTACATTGTTTCTTCTAATATTTCACATTTCCTTTCTTATTATTGCTTTTTTTTGTCTTCTTATTAGTGATTCTACTTTTATTATTTCATTCTCCTCCACTAATCCTCTCTTCTCATCTGTTCTTCTCTCTACATCCTATGTATCCTTTTTTCCTAATTTTCTAAATTTATTTTCATAACAAGTGGATCCACTTTCATGTTACTACTTATTTATCCCCTCGACTATCAACACATGGTTTCTTCCTTCTGCTGGCACTGCTTCTGGAGTTGTTGCCTTCTACGAAGTGGCCTGTAAAGTACTTGTTATACTGACTGGATCATGGGGTTGGGAGGCATTTTAGAAATTCTTCCATTTATCCTCTTCTGGCCAATGAAATCTCCTACTGAGCAACTGATAGTGTATATCGCACAGTGCTATTTGCAAATACCATGATGATCATCACATCAATGTGTGAAACAATCCAACTAATGACATATGGACATGGGAAGGCTGGATATCTGCATGAAAACCAATGTAATCCCAACAACTGAACACTGAGGTATAACTGTCATTCCTCTAGATATTACTTGGTGTTATTTGCTGAGAAAGCATCCTTAGATATCTTCCATGTTAGATCTGTCTCCTTTTCCACAAACAATTGAGTGACTGCATAAATTAGAAAGTTAATTTGTGTTTACTCAATTGCTTCCTTAGTACTGATTTCAGTGGTATATTTTGAAGAAGATATATTGGATGTGATGGTAACACTGACTACTAGAGATAAGTGATCAATAACAGTGGTACCTATGGGACAAAAAAGGCACTCATGGCAAGCAAACATTAGCTTTCACAAATCTATCTTCAAAGAAAGATCAGGCATCAAACTGACAAATTAGAGAGAAGGATTGTACAATTTTATGGATAAAGTGAGGGATATTGGTTGTGTGAACCATGCATTGGGAAGTCCCAAAATCCAATGGTGCAACCTGAAGTTTGAGAATACGAAATGAATGGTTCAACTTGGGCAGTGACTGCGAGAGACTGCACATTGCGCAATATTAGTGGCCATGGTGACATACTGAGCCCTGGAACCAATGCCTAGTTGGGCCATCTTGTACTACAAATTTCACATTATTAGAGTCCAATCTCTCAGATTGAGCCTCAGACTTCTGTAATGCCCAGCTGGGCAAGGTGAAAACTGGCCAAGGGAAAATTCAAATCTATCTAGTCCAACTATATTTATGTTATATGCGTGAAGAAATGTTAGCTCTAATTACATATTATAATTCAAAGTTCCATTCATACATACAACATGATAAACCACTTTCTCTAAAAAGGGAACATGAAGTCAAAAACACCTACTCCTCCAAAATAAGTATACTCCCTCTATGCTACGAAGAAGCCAAGTCTGACACAAAACTCCCAAGCCTTCTCTAAGCCTAAGCCTAGCCAAAATCTTGGCTCCCAAAATCTGCTTACAAGAGTTGTGAGGATATATTTATAACCAAAGGGGGGTGAATCTTCGCATGCCCCCTTGGTGACTCTTGGAATCCCCTCATGACTCCTCATATTACATATGACTCTTCACATTCCATCATGGACACATGGAATTTCACTCATTTAATAATTACAAATAATATTACAATTTACACTTGTACCCATATAAGGCAAAATAAGGTAGAGAAAACTTGATAAACTAACAAGAAAAAATAATATGATGTTGGTTTTGGGGTGAAATCAAGTTGGGAATATCTTGGACTTGGTGTTTCTCAGTCACGTACTCATACCAAGCTTGGTATTGTACGTGGAATTTCCAAACTGCAAGACAATGTTATGCTGGAAGCACACCCTTTCCTCCAATGCATCGAGGTACAATATCTTGAAACCATTCTTCACATTTTCTTCAATAAGGTGAAACATGGATTTAGTCTGAGCCAAACCACCAATATAGATATGCAAGGTCTGTCTGTTGATATCCATGTCTTCTCGAGTGGCCTCGTGCTCCAGTTGCTTCAAGTGCCGATCAATATCATGTTGGACTTGTTGCTTGCACTTAGCCTCGATGAGAATACCAATTGATAGGATCTAGTGGGTTCTCACCATGAAATCTAACCTTCTTTATATTCGTTCATATGTGAATTGAATGCTTCCGATGAACGAGGAAAGTTGCTTGTTTTTTTGGATCAACATCTGAACTTTGGATTTCTCTAAATTTGTATGAGGCTTCATCTTATTTACCAATGTGAGTGGTGGGACCTTGTGTCGCATTTTCAACTCATGCATGATAGTGATTCCATTTTGTATATTCCTTACGATTTTTAAAAAGTCTCTGCTTTAATGTAGAAAGTCATTCAGTTGGAAAACTACCTTATGGAAAGTTACCAAATCCTCATAAATATCCCACATAGTGTCTCCAAGTGTTGATACTTCAACAAGTATTGCTGCTCTAATGTCCTCACGGTAGACCTGTGCAAACAATGTATTCTGCGATGTTGCACAAATTTACGCATTCTCTTGCCAAAGTGTGTGAATTTTCTGTACTAACTACTTGTTCTTAGAAAGAAAAAAATGGGTGTTAGATTTAGTTGCTCTTGCAAAGGCCAAGCTGGCATCGGCATCGACATTCAGATTCCTACTAGTTTCTTCCATGATCACCCTTTCTCTCATGAATGCGGGTGATGCATGATCATCTGGGAAATGATTTCTTCTTTCTTCTACAATATTCTTCTACAAATCATCAAATGATAGATTGTACATGTCTATTAGCCTCTCTCACAAAACAATAATAAATCCAAAAATAAAAAATAAATTAAATATTAAAAGTTAAGAATTTATGCCTAACTCTTTAGTTTGGGTTGTTCCTCTAAGATAGAAGTTAGTTTAGGTAGCTCCTATATTGGTGTGTGTTTGGTTGAGAAATTATCTCAACAAGGTGTTCAATATAGCACATACTATCTTGAGACACTGTCTCCTCATCTATTTAATTGTAAAATTACATACTTTTAATAATGAGAAAATATGTGAGGAAGTTATGAGGCTGAAGCCTTTTCCACCATTATTTGGTGTCTGGTTTATTATGTGTGTTTTATGTATTTGTCTGAGTTAATTTGATTTCCAATATGTGGTATCAGAGCTGTGTTGAAGCTTTGAAGCAGAAATTGGGCAGCACATGAGGAAGTCGAGCTGTATTGGAGGATTGAAGTAAGGGTGAGTCGATTGGTAGTGTTACGAAAAAATTTATTGGCAACATTAACACTTTGAAGTTGCGGCCAAGGTATAGACACAGGTATGATAATTGGAGCCATAGTCGGAGCCACAGGCCGGCGTACCGGCATTACCTTTCTGGGTGATAGAAGTAATGTCGTGGTCGATGGAGCTCGAGGCACCAGCAAACATTACCGTGGGTGTTGAAATAAACGAAATCAAATTATTTTTGGTGCGATTTAAAGTGCTGCCATACTTTATATACAAAACGTGACAGTAACAGAGTCAAAGGAAATCGTGAGTAGCTGTTTAAATCAAACTCAGAACCTGATCGCCGGATGAAAAGCCACAAGTAAACATAGAAGTTGTGGAACACCAAACTATGAAGCTTCGGGCATGCAGAATTGAATTGATTCACTTGCGGAATTCATGTATGGGTGTAAAACCATGAAGAAACATAGGAGCCACGAGTTGGATGGACCATGTCCTGTATTAATGAGGTATGGTAAACAACACATCTATTTAACAATACCACGACTGCTTTCAATGACTTTAAGAGCCTCTACTGCAAGTTGTATATAAATGCAGTATTACATTTTCGTGATTATTATCAATCTTTACCATACTGTGCCAACAACACATGCACATGCTTACTTAATACAAGACAACATCTGAGTAGATTTTCTACCATTTTAGAAGGACAGATGCTGAGCATACATGGATTAGAAAAGGTTAAGGCACCCTTTACAATTAATAATTGAAAGAAAGGATAAAAAAATCTACAAACTAATACATCAGTAACCAGCTACATCACATAGGCCTTCCTGGTGCAAATCTACGCTGCAGGTCATTTAATACACGAGTCACTTGAGACAGTCGAGGATCACTTTTAGGGATATACCTTTCCTTTAAGCCTTTATAATATGCTTTCACAGCACTTAACGTTGGAACAAATCCATGAGACTGCAATGTATCCCATATGTAATTTTTTGTTGTAAATTCTCCAAATGTTTCCCCTGATGCAGCTATTAGGATTTCACTCCCTATTCTCGCATTGAGGAACCACCCCCTTGCAGTCATTTTTTGCAATATTGTACACATCCATTACAAGATCATCATTAAGAGGAACAACTTCCTCTTCCTCACTCAGGAATAACTCAAATGTTGGAGGTGGTGGAGACGAAGTAATGACCTATTGTGCCCTTGGCATTAGGTCGACATCCTGATTCTATGGCTCCAGTTCCTCCTCCATGTCCACAATCTCGATCAATTCTTCAATCTGGTGAGCAAGCTCCTGATCCTACATATGTCCACTCTCCCCTCTATTGTTGGTTGGTTTTGTTCTTTCTCCTCATCATGCTCCTACATTGTTTCTTCTACTATTTCACATTTCCTTTCTTATTATTGCTTTTGTTTGTCTTCTTGTTAGTGATTCTACTTTTATTATTCCATTCTCCTCCACTGATCCTCTCTTCTCATCTGTTCTTCTCTCTACATCCTATGTATCCTTTTTTCCTAATATTCTAAATTCATTTTCATAACAAGTGGATCCACTTTCATGTTACTACTTATTTATCCCCTCGACTGTCAACACATGGTTTCTCCCTTCTGCTGGCACTGATTCTGGAGTTGCTACCTTCTACGGAGTGGCCTGTGATGTACCTGTTATACTAACCGGATCATGGGGTTGGAAGGAATTGTAGAAATTCTTCCATTTATCCTCTTCTGGCCAATGAAATCTCCTACTGAGCAACTGATAGTGTATATCGCACAGTGGTATTTGCAAATACCATGATGATCATCACATCAATGTGTGAAACAATCCAACTAATGACATATGGACATGGGAAGGCTGGATATCTGCATGAAAACCTATGTAATCCCAACAATTGAACACTGAGGTATAGCTGTCATTCCTCTAGATATTACTTGGTGTTATTTGTTGAGAAAGCATCCTTAGATATCTTCCATGTTAGATCTGACTCCTTTTCCACAAACAATTGAGTGATTGCATACATTAGAAACTTAATTTGTGTTTACTCAATTGCTTCCTTAGTACTGATTTTAGTGGTATATTTTGAAGAAGATATATTGGATGTGATGGTAACAATGACTACTAGAGATAAGTGATCAATAACAGTGGTACCTATGGGACAAAAAATGCACTTATGGCAAGCAAACATTAGCTTTCGCAAATCTATCTTCAAAGAAAGATCAGGCAACAAACTGACAAACTAGAGAGAAGGATTGTGCAATTTTATGGATAAAGTGAGGGATATTGGTTGTGGGAACCATGCATTGGGAAGTCCCAAAATCCAACGGTGCAACCTGAAGCTTGAGACTACGAAATGAATGGTTCAACCTAGGCAGTGACTGCGAGAGACTGCACATTGTGCAATATTAGTGGCCATGGTGACATACTGAGCCCTGGAACCAATGCCTAGTTGGGCCATCTTGTACTAAAAATTTCACATTATTAGAGTCCAATCTCTCAGCTTGAGCCTCAGACTTCCGTAATGCCCAGCTGGGCAAGGTGAAAACTAGCCAAGGGAAAATTCAAATGTATCTAGTCCAACTATATTTACATTATATGCGTGAAGAAATGTCAACTCTAATTATATATTATAATTCAAAGTTCCATTCATACATACAACATGATAAATCACTTTCTCTAAAAAGGGAACATGAAGTCAAAAACACCTACTCCTCCAAAATGAGTATACTCCCTCTATGCTACGAAGAAGCCAAGTCTGACACAAAACTCCCAAGCCTTCTCTAAGCCTAAGCCTAGCCAAAATCTTGGCTCCAAAAATCTGCTTACAAGAGTTGTGAGGATATATTTATAACCAAAGGGGGGTGAATATTCGCATGCCCCCTTGGTGACTCTTGGACTCCCTTCATGACTCCTCACATTACATATGACTCTTCACATTCCATCATGGACACATGGAATTTCACTCATTTAATAATTACAAATAATATTACAATTTACACTTGTACCCATATAAGACAAAATAGGGTAGAGAAAACTTGATAAACTAACAAGACAAAATAATATGATGTTGGTTTTGGGGTGAAATCAAGCTGGGCATCTTGGACTTGGTGTTTCTCAGTCACGTACTTATACCAAGCTTGGTATTGTACGATGGAATTCCCAAACTGCAAGACAGTGTTATGCTGGAAGCACACCCTTTCCTCCAATGCATCCAGGTACAATATCTTGAAACCATTCTTCACATTTTCTTCAATCAGGTGCAACATGGATTTAGTCTGAGCCAAACCACCAATATAGATATGCAAGGTCTGTCTGTTGATATCCATGTCCTCTCGAGTGGCCTCGTGCTCTAGTTGCTTCAAGTACTGATCAATATCATGTTGGACTTGTTGCTTGCACTTAGCCTCGATGAGAATACCAATTGATAGGATCTAGTGGGTTCTCACCATGAAATATAACCTTCTGTATATTCATTCATATGCAAATTGAATGCTTCCGATGAACGAGGAAAGTTGCTTGTTTTTTTGGATCAAGATCTGAACTTTGGATTTCTCTAAATCTATATGAGGCTTCATCTTATTTACCAATGTGAGTTGTGGGACCTTGTGTCGCATTGTCAACTCATGCACGATAGTGATTCCATTTTGTATATTCCTTATGATTTTGAAAAATTCTCTGCTTTAATGTAGAAAGTCATTCAGTTGGAAAACTACCTTATGGACAACTACCAAATCCTCATAAATATCCCACATAGTGTCTCCAAGTGTTAATACTTCAACAAGTATTGCTGCTCTAATGTCCTCACGGTAGACTTGTGCAAACAATGTATTCTGCGATGATGCACGGATTTACGCATTCTCTTGCCAAAGTGTGTGAATGTTCTGCACTAACTACTTGTTCTTAGAAAGAAAACAATGAGTGTTAGATTTAGTTGCTCTTGCAAAGGCCAAGCTGGCATCGACATTGGCATTTAGATTCCTACTAGTTTCTTCCATGATCACCCTTTCTCTCATGAACGCGGGTGATGCATGATCATCTAGGAAATGATTTCTTCTTCCTTGTACAATATTCTTCTACAACTCATCAAATGATAGATTATAAATGTCTATTAGCCTCTCTCACAAAACAATAATAAATCCAAAAATAAAAAATAAATTAAATATTAAAAGTTAAGAATTTATGCCTAACTCTTTAGTTTGGGTTTTTCCTCTAAGATAGAAGTTAGTTTAGGTAGCTCCTATATTGGTGTGTGTTTGGTTGAGAAATTATCTCAACAAGGTGTTCAATATATCACGTACTATCTTGAGACACTGTCTCCTCATCTATTTAATTGTAAAATTACATACTTTTAATAATGAGAAAATATGTGAGGAAGCTATGAGGCTGAAGCCTTTTCCACCATTATTTGGTGTCTGGTTTATTATGTGTGTTTTATGTATTTTTCTAAGTTAATTTGATTTCCAATATGTGGTATCAGAGCTGTGTTGAAGCTTTGAAGCAGAAATTGGGCAGTGCATGAGGAAGTCGAGCTGTATTGGAGGATTGAAGTAAGGGTGAGTCGATTGGTAGTGTTACGACAAAAATTATTGGCAACATTAACACTTTGAAGTTGCGGCCAAGGTATAGACATAGGTATGATAATTGGAGCCATAGCCAGAGCCACAGGCCGGCGTACCTGCATTACCTTGCTAGGTGATAGAAGTAATGTCGTGGTCGATGGAGCCCGAGGCACCAGCAAACATTACCATGGGCATTGAAATAAATGAAATCAAATTATTTGTGGTGCGATTTGAAGTGCTGCCATACTTTATTTACAAAACGTGACAGTAACAGAGTTAAAGGAAATCGTGAGTAGCTGTTTAAATCAAACGCAGAACCTGATCGCCGGATGGAAAGCCACAAGTAAACGTAGAAGTTGTGGAACACCGAACTGTGAAGCTTCGGGCATGCGGACTTGAATCAATTCACTTGCACAATTCGTGTATGGGTGTACAACCACGAAGAAACATAGGAGCCACGAGTTGGATGGACCATTTCCTGTATTAATGAGGTATGGTAAACAACAAATTTATTTAACAATACCACGACTGCTTTCAATGACTTTAAGAGCCTCTACTGCAAGTTGTATATAAATGCAGTAGTACATTTTGGTGATTATTATCAATATTTACCATACTGTGCCAACAACACATGCACATGCTTACTTAATACAAGACAACATTTGAGTAGATTTTCTACCATTTTAGAAGGACAGATGCTGAGCATACATGGATTAGAAAAGGTTAAGGCACCCTTTACAACTAATAATTGAAAAAAAAGTTAAAAAAATCTACAAACTAATACATCAGTAACCAGCTACGTCAATAGGCCTTCCTGGTGCAAATCTACGTTGCAGGTCATTTAATACATGAGTCACTTGAGACAGTCGAGGATCAATTTTAGGGATATACCTTTCGTTTAAGCCTTTATAATATGCTTTCATAGCACTTAACGTCGGAACAAATCCACGAGACTGCAATGTATCCCATATGTAATTTGTTGTTGTAAATCCTCCAAACGTTTCCCCTGATGCAGCTATTAGGAGTTCACTCCCTATTCTCGCATTGAGGAACCACCCCCTTGCAGTCATTTTTTGCAATATATCTTGTGTTATCTCCATTCCATTGGGAGTGTATCCAGTCATAGCCCCTGTACCAGTGTAGTATAGAATTCCAGTGCAAGAGGTTTCCCAGAGCTGATGTAGGCATAAAATATTTTTTGAGCTCCTTTAATATCCCTGCAACGTAGGCAACACCGCATTACTTGTGTCACACAAAAGAGATTAGTTGCATAACCATCTTGCTTCAGCATTTCCGAAATTGTTTCTACAACCTCTTTACTTTCCAGATCAGCACAAGCATGAAGAGCAGTATGATAAAAATTTAATTTCCTATTAATGTAACTCCGATGTACAATCTGAGCAGTAGGAATGTTGTACAGTTATTCCTCGGTCACACCTTTTTTGTGGAGTAATAATTTTGATGTTTCAAAGTTTTGTAATTTGGAGAGATAAGTTTGTTTAAAAAAAAAAAAACAAAAAAAAGGGTGGAGTGAGATTTTTTTAAGTGAAATTCTATTTGTAATTTTGGAGCAATAAGTGATTTTGTGGAGTGATAAGGATTCATTTTTTTTGTAAATTTGGAGTGATCAAAAGAAAGCTCATTGGTGTAGGAGGTTGAGTTTGTTTTTGAAGTCATTTTTTCTTCCAAGAAGTTCTGGAACTTTGATTCCATGAAGATGTTGTGAAGCTGAGTGATTATGTACTCCAAAGTTTAATAAAGATATCATTTTTTGGTGATTGTATCCTAGATCTGCCTGAAATTGAATAAAGGGATCTTAGGTACACCTTGTGTGTTTGTGATGGTGAGTGTTTTTATGGCTTCATGTTTTTTGCTTATGATTTGTGTCTAGTTTTGACACATAAATGATCTCATTTAATGCACTCATAAAGTTCAATGCAAGCAAGCACAACACTTGTAACGAAGTAGCTTCAAGGAAGGATAATTAAGTTCAACACATGCATTTGCGCCACTACAACAAATAATCAAAGTTTTCAACATCGACATTCTACTTGAACAAGAAAATTCGCTCAATACAATCAAGTTTATGAATTTGGAAACTCTAGCATTTCAAAGCAAAGTCTACATCAACGTTCTTGCAAATACATTTAAGAAAGTGTAATCAAATTCATTGTTTTGAGTGAATCATTAAAAATTTATTATTAATGAATTTTTAAGAGGACAAGTGAATTCATTATTTTAAGTGAATCATTAGAATCATTGTAAGCTTTCTTGGGTGCATTTTCGACAGTGTTTGACACCCTTCCTTTAAGAAAAATCAAGTGAGTGCACGAGTTTTAACTCTAAAGCAACCAAGAAACAAGCTCACATCTCCTACAAGCGAGCATAAGTATTCATTCAAGAAATTTGCATCAAGTCAGTACAAAGTTGCAGCAAGCGAGCGTGAGTTCCAGTAAACTTGAAACGAGAGAAACAAGTTTCACCAAACAAAAGATCCAGCAAATTCTGAAGAAAGCAAGCATGAGTATTCATTCAAGTGAGAGTGAAGTAATCTAGCAAGTCAAGTGAGCATTCAAGCAAAGTGATCGTCATCAAGCGAGCGTGAATACAAGAGTTCAAGCAAGAAAATTCTACAATTCTAGAAAGTGTTCCAAGCAAGCGCAATAAGCAAAAAATCAAGCGAGCGTGCCATTCAAGCCACATAGCAAGCGAGCCTGTCATTCAAGTAACAAAATCAATTGAAACAGTTCACAACACAACATCTACGACAAGAGAGCCTAAATTCAAGAGAGAAAGTTCAAATGGCACAACACATTCAGCTGTTAAACATTCTTCACAATTTGATCATCTCAGGTGATGAAGACATGGTGCAAATCAGCAAAGAAACTCTTGCCGATCTTTCCCGGCATCTACAACAAAAAAATGAAACTATTGAGTTTCTTCAAATAGAGTCGCAACTCCAAAGAAATGAGTTGCAAGAAAAGAGTGATAGGCTTTCAAGTCTTTGAACCATCCAGATGATAAGTAATTCATCCAAATAGCTTCAAGTGTTGAAGTTATTCCAATTCCACTTTCTTCCAAGCCGATCATCAAGCCATGGGAAGAAATTCAAAATAACAAGAGTCGACGAGGCTTAGGATATGTCAATGATGAAAAAAACCTGCATATCCCATATTATTCCAAGAAAATTAAGTTTGTCAGTGCACGATTTATTAAACAAATCACCTCAGCACATTCAGAGAAAGTTGCAGACAAACAGAAATTCACGCAACCTAAAGTTGAAGTCAAACTAAGATGTTCTCATTGTCATAGAACTGGTGATATGGAAGATCAATGTTTTGATCTCCATCCTTGTCACCATTGTGGCAAGCCCAATCATTCCTTAGAGAAATGTCGCAACCACCAACAATCAACCAGATTGAAGATACATTATGATAGGATCGATCCTTGGGAATGGTCATCCACAATCAAAATATTGTCTCAGTTCTACAACCGAATACAATCACACATAGTGCAGTCAACAATGAAAAGAAGATTGTACTCTCATGCAGTTGAACAGGGGAGTACACTGGTGTAAAACTCCGACACCTGAAAGGGGGGAGTTCAAGAATACTTTCCAGAGAAGTGTCTCTCCTTTTAGCTGACAAAGGGGGGAAAATGTCAATGAAATTGACAATGGTTGTCAGATTGAAAGTCTCGACAAAACCAGCAAAAGCAGCCAGTGGGAAGCTTCCATAGCCAGTGGGCATCAAAAAATTCACCAGTGGGCAGTCGACAACAAAGAAGCAGTGAGCAGTTTTCAATACAACAAAAGCAACATAGAGTTGTTTTTGACATCATCAACCAGGGGACTTTCAACAAATTTTGTCAGTGGACAAAGGATGATGATTTCACGTAAAGGATAGATGGATCCTTTTGCAAATTGGCACGTGATGGAGTTTTCAAGAAAAATTCAGAGATGAATCAGACATGCTGCTGACTCATGGTCTCTTCAGATTGCAGTTTTTCAGCATCCAACTTTGGCGGTTTTTCAGGCAATGTTTTTGAGGATCAACATGAGAACTTGGAAGATGGTTCCTCGTTCTTATTTTGGATTTATCATTGAAGGGGGGAATGTTAACCTCTCTCACAAAAAAATAATAAATCCAAAAATAAAAAAATAAATTAAATATTAAAAGTTAGGATTTTATGCCTAACTCTTTAGTTTGGGTTGTTCCTCTAAGATAGGAGTTAGTTTAGGTAGCTCCTATATTGGTGTGTGTTTGGTTGAGAAATTATCTCAACAAGGTGTTCAAGATAGCATGTAATATATTGAGACACTGTCTCCTCATATATTTAATTATAAAATTACATTCTTTTAATAATGAGAGAATATGTGAGGAAGCCGAGAGGCTGAAGCCTTTTTTTCCATTATTTGGTGTCTCGTTTATTATGTGTGTTTTATGTATTTGTCTAAGTTAATTTGATTTCCAATAATGTCCATGACTGAATCATCATCAAGGGTAATCTCCTCTCCTTCCTCACTCGGTGATTTCTCTGTGGATGGAAGTGGTGGAGTCGGAGCGGTGGCCTAAGGTGCATTGGGCATCAAGTCCACATCTTCATCTAGCAGATCCATTCCCACTTCCATGTATGTGATATTGATCAATTGTTCAAGCTCTTGAGAAAAATCTTGTTCCTGCATATGTTTGCTTAATCATTCTATTGTCGACTGATCCTGTACCTGTTCTTCAACTTGTTTGGGTGTCATCTCTGCTACTGTGGAACCTTTCATTTCTTCCTCTCCCTTCCTCTATCTCTCCTCTTTCTCTCTTCTCATTAACTCTCGTTCTTAATTCAAATCTTATTCTACTCTCTACGATATTTGTACTAATTCTTGTAAGTTTTTGTTTTCTCTCTTCCTCTGCTCTACTCTTTGGTGCCTTTGATCCCTCTTGGCTTCAATCGTCAGAGCTACCTTTTCGGTAAGAGGATATTCTTTCATTTTCCATCTTTGTTCCTCTTACGTATGATCTTCTAATTCCTCTTTCCTTTGTCACATTTCAGACCGTTGCTTCTTGTTGTTGCTGCTGATTCTGGAACTGTTGCCACCTATGAGCCAACTTGAGAAGTCCCAGTCATATGGATCCTCTCAAGCTGTCATAAATATTTATAACAAATCTTCCATGGTTCCTCCTCCTACCAATGATGTATCCTACTGGCCTATTTGAATAACACTCTTGCACAATTTTCTTTGCAAATTCCCCTCGGATCATATGGATTGTAACTATTGGTGTCAAACTCAAATTTGACCATGTCTTTGCTTTTGACATCGATGACCTTAATATTATTAATCTTGTATAATCTTAACTGCAAAGGAATAGTTGGCCATGGGGCTTTTTTTTTCCTATGCAAATGAAAATCATGTGGAGAGGTGATAAGATAGCTCTTGCATGACCAATTTTTCTTTGTCATATCTCGGTAAAGGATGCAGTGAATTATGACCATTGAACACTCTGATCAATGTGCCATCGAGTAAGGTGAACCAATCAGTGATCTCTGATATCGCCTCCATAGCTACTAGGGACATGCAAGGTGGGTCCTCATAAAATATGAGCCTGTAGAGCGGGATAATTAAATTATGAGTAAGTTGTTGCATGACTCCATGATGACTGCAATCTAAGAGTAGCTTGCAATAGATATGTATGGAAGTGTTTTTCAGTGTTCGTTTCCAGTTCATACTAGGGAACTTATTCTACACACAGATTGCATTGAGTAAGTATGTAGGAATGTAGAAGCGTGCTTGCTCTCTGTTGGGTGGATTGCATGCATTTGTCACATGAACTCTCAGCTAATGAGCTAATAGGTCTAACCAGTTGAACGACTTCCCCTCATTCACTACCTGATTCAAAAAGATAGCTGACCCCTTAGGAAAGATCTATGTGTCTGATTGGCCATAGATTATATAAGCTAGCATGACCAAAATCTGATAATATTTCATGAGATTTTTTTTGTTTATACATGTGGGTGGATATATGTATAAACTTTGTTGGCTCCTTCACCCAATTCTTGATGATATCTCTCATGTTTGTATAACTATGAGTGGTATAGAACAATGAGTCCCTGTTCTTCACTGGCTCCAAAAGATGATACATCTACTTGAAGTCTTCTGTCAGGAATTTAGAAAGCTTCTCACTACTAGTGTTGTTTAGTGTCATGGTTGTCACATCAATGTTTGAAAAAACCTAGCTGATCACATAGGCACATGAGAATGATGGATATCTGCATGAAATATTGTAAAGCTTTGACTACATAATGTTGAGATTATGCTTGAAATTCCTTTGTGAATTCATCCTTGATCTGCTGCCAAGTAAGTTTTGATTTTTTCTCTATGAAAAGTTGAGTGTCCGACTAAACTTGCACATTAAATGGGACTTTCTCAGCTGCTTCCCAAGTACTTCTTTCAATGGCTTCCTTTGAGGCAGCTCTCTTTGATGCAATTGTGAATTTTGTACTAGAGAGTTACTCAAAAATCGATGTACTTGTGGGAAAGGAAAGACATTGATGGAAATAAAGGGTCAGTTATCAGCAAAATAACTCTTAGGACATGTTCATGTAGCACAAAAGGCAACTAAAAGGAAGGATTGTGCAATTTTGGGTGACAAGAGGGTCTGGTTGGCTGGGAAAACTATGTACTGTGCAGTCCTAGCACTCAGTGATGAAGCCTGTGGTCTAAAAATGTGCAATGCGTAGTTCAGCCTAAGCAGTGGGCCTGGAGAAATTTCACATTCTGCAGTCTCTATGGCGAAGGTGGCTGAATGAGTTCTAGAATTGCACGATGTGTAGTGAGGAAAACTACTACTACACATTGCGCAATTCCAGGAGCCAAGCTTGAGGCTTAAGCTCCCAGATTGCACAATGCTTAGCTAGGAAAAGTAAGTTCTGGCCAAGGGAAAGGGAAATATGCCCAAGGGAAGTGTGAAAAACAAGAAGATATGAGAGACGGTGAAGGCATGAATGTAGATCTGACTAAGTGTTGATAAAATAAAGTAAATCGAGTGCAGAAATTGAATAAACAAGAAGTAATTGGGATCGGTGAGGAGAGTCATCAGAACGATGACCATCGATGCAAAAAGGAAGAAACCGATGCGACACTTGGGAAAGGAAAAGAAAAAATTAAAACAACACTTCTATAGGCTAAAGCATGTAAAAATTCCAGAATGCATGCAAAGAAACAATCAAAACAACACTCATGCAAGCCAAATGGAAAAAACAACATAAAACACAACTAAAAGAGATAAATGCAAAAATCCCCCAGAAAAGTGACAACGATCACATCGAGGGTTCCTTGATCTCCTCGGGAATTCTAGAGCTTGAAGATCGAATTTAAGAATGAGCTCTAGGTGCATCGAGTAAATAGATTTGAGAAATTAGGGTTTATGATGCACATGCCACAAATCAAGGGAAAAGCAACACTTAGAGGCTATTTCTAAAAATAGCAAGTGTGCCTCCTTCAAGATGCTAAAAATGGATTCCTAGGTTTTATGGATGATTTTTCGTATTTATTTATTTTCTACTTTTTTCCAGGAAAACTTGTCGCACACCTCACCAAGAAAGATTACAGTTCTTGGGAACTGGCAACTCCTAACTTAGTGCACTACGTAGTTTCTAAGCTTTATGAGTGATTGCACAATTTCTGGCCTCAGTGCTAGACTTTGTGTCATGATTGTGCAGTTCCCGAGCTCAATGTTGGGTTGTTATTCATGACTGCACAATTATGATCAACAAATACAATACTAGCTTCAAGAATTTTGCAGTTTCTGGAGGCAAGCCCTGAACTGTTATGCACGACTTAGGCAAGACTTTAACTTGTGACTTAGAAGAATTGCTAGGTGGAAAAGAAGATGAACACAAGAAAAAATGAAATATAAACATCAATAAAATCCCACATACCTTATAGCAGTGCAAGGTATGCTCTTGTGAAGGGAAGTGAAGCTCCAAAATCTAAGTAATGGAAAAATTTTGCAGGGTGGTTGTAGCCACTACAACATTGGCGACACACTGGTAGAACTCCATCTCTCTGAATGAATGTCATCTTCATGTAAAATTGGGTCTCACCCTTCTAGAGGTATTTTTCAATTCATTGATGATCAAAAATCCCTCACTTAGTCTGAGTTGAAAACATAGCCCCTTCCATCCTCTTCATTGGTGAAACAGTAACCAAGCCAAGTCATGCTACGTTTTTTCGACTGGGGATGAGGAGTATTTATATGCACAATTATAATAAATTTTCAAAGTCTTTATTTTCATCTCTGGAATTTCTCCACTGCGAGTAGACCTGGACAGTACCCTGATGGAGTCACTTAAGAAACACAAACATTACTCTACTGTCGGCGAGCCTGGATAGTACCCTGGTGGAGTTTCTTTCTTCACCTCTCTGCGCAGGAAGCCTTTCTCTTATTTTTCTCTTTATTTCATTTTTTCATTTTCATTTTTTTTATTTGTTTAAAGAACTGTGCATAGGCACTTATTTATTTCATGGGGCAGAAGAGGAATTATAACTTATTGAGAGCATAAGAGGTTGTTCCTTCAGAGAAGTATGTCTATTTACTCCTATGAAATATTTTTTAATATTTTCCTCCCCTCCCTACTCTACTATACTAGAGTGACAAGGATTAACCGAATATATAAAGAACCGATTAGAGTAGGCGGAACTAGTTAAAACCTAAACATCATGATTTCACTGTGACTCTCTTTGATAAGGAACACATTTTCCATCTGAGTATCATCAACCAAAATAAAATAGAAATATTCACGCAAATATAGGGAATATCCATAAAAACAAGTGTTGGTAGAAGAACAACTTTACTCTTGGATTTCACCATGCTTTTTTCAGAAGCCAAGCATGGTCTCATGTGAAAACTAGACTAAGACTGAAAACAAACAAAAAAAGAAAATAAGCAAGATTTTAAATCAAATCATGAAATAAAATCAAAGCAAATAACAATGAAAATCATACACTACTCCTACTCCTAACCTAAGGAGAAGGTAGGCAAACTCACATAAAGTGATACTTCCATTGCAGCCACCGATGCATTGGTAGGCCTACGTGGGAAAGGGAATACATGTAAAGAAGGATACACAAGTATATCAACATACAAAAAATACAAGACATTGCAAACCAAAATTTTCAAAGTTTGAATTCGCACACATAAAAGAAATGGCGAAAAGCACACGGAAAAAAATTCGCGGATGTATCATAGTGTCGTCACACATCGCAAACCAAAGGCTTGAAAACAAAAACTTTTGAAATGTGAGAGTGAGAAAATATCACACAAACATAAAGAAATAAATAAATTTATGTTTAACCACAATGCTCACCAAATATGACTACTCTAATGATTGAGTGATAGGATAGTGAAAAACGGATGGAGGATGCAAAAATTGTAATTCAGAAATATTTTCAACATGTACAGGAGAGTGATGAGGACCCTAAAGAAATTAAAAATTCTTCTGATTAGAGGTGGGAATGACCTCAAGGCTATGAGAACCTGACATAACCATTAGCTTGGGCTGAAGTGCCTCGGAAACCTGAGGAAGATCCCACTCATTAGAATATAGATAATCAAAGAACATTGGCTCGAAAAAATAAATAACAGGAAAATAAAAATCGTGACCAATTGTAAGAGTGAAAAGGTCATGACAACCATGATAAAAAAGTTCAAGATCGCAAACAGAGGTATCCTCATGATTCGATGAATCATATAGAGGGGAAGATGGTAAATGAGAAATTTCACCCTCTATGTTTCTAGAAAGGTATGATGCGAGATTGGGGAGATCAGAGATGGAAGATTCATCCTCTTCACATTTAAATGAAAAAATTGCATTCCACGAGTTCTGTGAATGATCAGAAGTATTAAAAATGTCAGAAACTAAATTTTCACATGATTCAATAGGAATGACAGAATCGTAGATGGTGTCATGATAATGCGAAAGAGTTGCGAAAGGAAGAGGGTCATCCTTCATCGTAGATTCTTGTTCAATCATATTCTTCGCCAGATGCTCATCGTAAATGACATCGTATTTTCGATGGACAATGAAAAATCCACCCAACACGTTATCCTCATGAACATCAAAATAAATATTTGGAACATCAGAACACACAAAATAAAAATTCAGAGGTTCAGAGGGACCAAAGGGTGGAGGATGATGATAAAACTCTTCAACACACTCACAAGGCTGGTAGTCCAAAATTGTGTAGGGATCCTGAGTATGCGGGGTGGGAAAAGATGTTGGTTCTAGAAAAAAATGCCTTTTGAATCTTTCCCACCACATCCCGTGCTAGTAAATTTGTTAGATAAAAAATAGACGAAAGGTTGCTTGGAACAACACCTATGTCCGTCGCATTTTTAGAGGCTTTACGCATGAGGTTTTCTGGGTGTGATTTAAGCGATTTAAATTCATGCACAGTAAGTGAAATGTGAAAAATATCTAAAAATATTATAGTTAAGTAATCCCAATCAAATACTTATTCTGGAAATTCAAAACATAGATGTAATTAATGATTCAAAAAATGGTGTAGAGATTCATCAGGTGATTTTCGTAATTCTGAAATTCTGTTACAGAGGAGTTTGTAGTCAAATTCATCAATAGCTTGAAATAGTTTTGTGACAAACTGTTTGAAAGAGTGGAATGAGGCATCGGGAAATGTGTAACACCATTGCCTTATGTGCCCTTCGAACGTGAAAATTAACAACCAACAACCAACATCCTCAAATGGGATGTTGCGCTATGTGAAAAATTGAACAAAAAAATATGTGTTCTCAATAATGGTTGTTTCACCTTCGCCATTGAATTTTAGATTCAACAATTCATTGATGATATCAGCCAACGCAAGAAAATTGATTTTTCTGGAAAAACATGTTATGTGTATGATTTGGGAAGAAGTCATAAAAAGTAAGTGCATAAATTCAAAACACACTTCAAGGGATCAACTTGTCATCTAGGCTTCCTTCTAGTGCTAGAAATGTTGATGGTGACGGATCCACCAACATTCAGGGGATCTCCGCGATATGAAGTCCCAACTAGACCTCACGCTATTTGGAGTAGGAGCCGCAACAGTGGGGTGTTTAATGATATGCATTTTATTGAAAAATTCATAGAGTGGTGTACGGTGTATTTGGTTAAAGCAAGTGTGTGACCCTATGGAAAGTCAATATGATGCATGAGCGGTTCTAACAACAAAGGTGGGAAGGAAGTGTGCCCCTCAGAAGCCTGTAATAGTAAGAATCTTGAAAGGAACACATGGGCTGAAAATAAATCACGCAAACTAACAAGAAGAATAGTCCACAAGTTAAAGGTGACGAATAAAAACATAATCACACATTCAACATGATTCGCACAAATGAAAATGAAATATTTCATAAGCATATGTGTAAGCTAAACAACATACATTGCAAACATAACCATATTATTCCAATGACATTTACAATATATGCATGAACACGTGCCAACTGTGATGATATATTATAAGTGAAAGTTCCACTCATACATACAACATGACGAACCACTTTCCTAAATAGTGGAATGTGAAGTCAACAACACCTGATCCTTCAAAATAAGTATACTCCCTCTATGCTAGGGAGTAGCCAAGGCTAACACAAAACTCCCAAGCCTTCTCTAAGCCTCAGCTTGACCAAAATCTTGCCTCCCAAAAGCCTCTTACAAGATTTATGAGGATATATTTATAACCAAAGGGGGGTAACTCTTGGAATTCCCCCTTGGTGACTCTTGGACTCCCCTCATGACTCCTCACATTACATATGACTCTTCACATTCCATCATGGACACATGGAATTTCACTCATTTAATAATTAAAAATAATATTACAATTTACACTCATACCCATATAAGACAAATTAGGGTAGAGACAACTTGAAAACCTAACAAGACAAAATATTATGATGTTGGTGTTGGGGTGAACACAAGTTGGGCATCTTGGACTTGGTGTTTCTCGATCACGTACTCATACCAAGCTTGGTATTTTGTGATGGTCTCCCCAAACTGCAAGATAGTGTTAGGCTGGAAGTGGACTCTTGCCTCCAATGCATCTACATACAATCTCTTGGAACTGGTCTTCACATCTTCTTCAATCAGGTGCACCATGGTTTTAATATGAACCAAACCACCAATTTAGCTATGCGAGGTCTATTTGTTGATATCCATTTCCTCTCAAGTGGTATCCTACTCTAGCTGCTTCAAGTACTGATAAATCCCCTATCGGACTTGCTACTTGCACTTAGCCTTGGTGAGTGTACCAATTGATGGGATTTGGTGGGTTCTCACCATGAAATCCAAGTTTCCATTGTTATGTAGGTAAATCCTCTCTGTGGACAAAGATGATCCCTCTAGCCTTAGAGTGGGTCTAGAAACAAAGGGACATGCTAAAGTGTTGCTTCGTAATTATTGAATGAAAAAAAGACATGATATATTGACCTACTTGGAGTCCAACGCTATCGTCATTGCTGTAGTGGTGGTGGCCTCTCGCTCTTGCCTCGGCAAGTCACAATACTTCCACCATTACGCTTGGATACCTACACATAGAAAAAGAAATAAGAACATCATTCAAGATAACAACATTTAATTCATAACTATTAGCGAGTCAAAGAGGTCTAAACATATTGCATTAAACAAACATCGTAACAAAAAAGTGGAACCAAACAATAGTCATGTATATAAATGAATATAAGGAAGAGTTACAACCAATGCTTTGACGTCGCAATCTCCTCCAGCAGGGTTTAGGCGAAGAGCATCTCAGATGCTCACCAAGGAATTTAGATGGGATGAAGGCATGGACTCAAGCTCTCTCAGAATTCATGGACTCAAGCTTCCTCAACGTAATTCCTTCTTATTCTATCTTCTCTAGTCATTCAACTATAGTATGTTTAATTCTCCAAGTTCAGCTAGCTTGTTCTAAGAGAGATAGGTTATTTTATAGTGGAAAAGGAGGAGGTTAGGATCCCTACAAAGGTGGGTGGGAGGCCTATCCTTTAGGGAGTTCCCATAAGAGGTGGAAAACATAAACCTAAAGGAGGTAGTCCATGGTTTATTAGTTCAACCACTCCCAATGACTCATCCTCGAGGTGGTTGGAGTGGAATCTCCGCCTCTATTTTTAAAAAGCATTCCATAAACAGGTTGGCGCAGGTGGAAAACTGGGACAGAGTGCTAGCTGGCATGGGGTCTAGTGTTAATCTTCCTCTTTGGCATGAGGGCATAACTAACTACCCTCGCTAAGGCAAAAACAAGGGTTTTTGAGTCTCTGCTCAGGGAATTGTCAATAGAAGGAATGTTACTCTCATGTAAAGGGACACAATGACGGTATTTGCAAGGCATGACACTACTTATTGATCATGGATATTACCCTCCAATGGGAGATATGGGGATTGCAGGGACAATGACAAAATGCTGTGTAACAGATGCCCCCTAAAGCATGAGGTCCGAGGGAGAGGGAGGGGCGAAATGCTTTATGAGAATGTGTTTGAACCAAACACCGCTGTTGGAAAACTTGAAATCACGAATACAAATAATGTTTCTAATACATGAACATGTGTTATGGGTGCAACCATCCATAATAGAGTATATATAGAAATGGAGATCCGAGGTATGGACACAGCCATCCAGCTGTAAGGATCAACAAATAGACTCAGGTATGGTCCCAGCCATCCGATCAAAAGAGTCATGATAATCCACCAAAATCAGCAACCTGGATTTTATCAGAAAAAATCCAGGGTCTTGGGCTCCATCACGACTTGAACAAGTACAATTTCAAGCATGCGAATATATGAGTTGAAGTCCAACATGCAATAAAATCACCTGATTACCAGCCAATGATGAAAGTTGTTAATAGGCATGAGAGAAACCACCAATAATGACAATGGCTCTCAAGGTAAAACCGGTACAATCCATGGAATATGAACAGTGATCTGGCATCCAACATCCGCAGAATCACTCGATCGAAGGCCAATGATGTGGACCTTACGTTGAATGCGAAAAACATGCCATTAAGGCATGCAAGCTCCAAGGTACGAGAATAGAGTCTCTCGATCAAATTCCTGGATAATGAGCTGAAGTAAACAGGAAGTGAACCGATCAAAGGTGGGTCATAATTTTTCCCACATCATCGATACAAGACAGAGGAACATGATAGTAGTGAAACAGGACCAACAAAGAATCAGAGGGAGGTTGAAAATTGCAGAGCAAACTTCTCTTGAACATATCAGCAACACGACATTAGATTTGGCAGTATTTGACATCAAAGGATCTGAGGTCATGATGGCATGGCAAAGAGTAGATGAGAGGTCAAAAGACATTACCCAAACCCATGGAGGCAAAAATGATGAAATGAGATGTTCCCAACCCGACACAAATGCAGACAAGTGCCATGTTCAAGAGCCACATACTACCAACATAAATAAAACTTGGTTCCATTTTCCCCCACCATTTCTAGCGAGTACTCCAATTATTTTTTAAAACAAGCTTAAAGGGGATAACATATTCTTGTGTTGTAAGTCTGTCCTTCGGAAAAATCCAACCTAGTACATTTTACGTGCCCTAGGAGGGAGGAACTCGAGTAACGTCATGACAATGAAATCCGATGTCATCAGGGTTTAACGAGTGTGACAAAGGGAGAACTCGACATATTTTCATGTTTAGAGAGTCAGAAAAGAGCTGAAAGATGACTCTAGTAGTGAATTTTTCGTGTTTTTACCGAGTCCGAAAAAGTATAAAATTTAACTCGTTACTCCATCACTATGTCTTGAAAACCTGTTGCTGCACAAGAGACATGTGTAAAACCTATTTTTCGAAAATAACATAATAAAATAATTGAAAAACATGTCTTAAAACCTAATTAGGGTTGTAAAAAGTTATAAAATGCCAAAAAGGGTAAAAATAATTACTTTTCACTTTTTACCTCTTATGGAGAAAATAATTACCCATTTTATTGTGTGATTTTGCGGCGACAATAGCGGACAATACAACAGACCAATCTCAAATCCGTCAGTTCCAGGTAAGATCCAAGATCTCTCCCTTTATTTTGAGTCATTTCTTACTACCTACAACTTCCAATTTTGAATTATGGGGGAGGAAATATGAAAATTAGGGCATGGCGGTTGGCGTGGGTTTCGGGCACGAAGTCGCGCTAACCGCCCAATTTTTTACACTAGGGCATGCCCATTGGTGCGACAGTTTGGGAAACAGTCATGCCAACGACACGAATAATTTTTGTGCAAAATGAAAATCACAAACCCCAATCATTCACAAAATTAAGTTTCAAAAAAAGGCAAATACCATTCATATGAATGTGTTTACAAGTAGAAAGCGGAAAAATGGTGATAGAATGGAAATAATGGGAACACAGTGAAGAAGACGAGCTTGCCATGGAAAATGATAGATGCATGGAAGCTCTCAGGGACTGTGGACTGAAGAAGTTCTTCTTGACACCATGTCTCCATGCTCAACCACAGATGTTACAATATTTGATCAGCATATGGGATGATGACCAAGAAAAGTTCATCCTTCGAGATCAGGAACTTGAGATTGATGTTTCTGACATCTACTTTATGAAAGGATTGTCCTGGAGGGGAGTAGCACCGATCCTAACTAGTACTCGGCCTTTCATGGAGAGCATTTCCATGGTAATGGACAGAGTATGTCGAGGGGCACGGAAAGGAACATGAAGTGGGAAAGTTGATATCCAAACTATCCCAGACCTATCACTAAAAGTTGTGTTACATACCATCACATGAGTTGCGGGATCGCAAGCACCGCACGAAGCAACAAAAACAAAGTTTCTTATTGTTGTAAACTTCTTGACACTGATCATCTACAACTGGGCAGAGCTGTGACAATAAACATGAAACACTAGCTAACAAAATGAAAGAAGGGAAAAATGAAGAAATTTGGTTATGGGTCTATCCTGGTATCGTTCTTCTTGGAACGACTACCAATTTTTCAGCGTCAGGAGGTCATAGTCCCAACACCACCGGCGGGAGAACCACAAATGGCTTGATGGGCCGCTCTAATGCCAAGGGTAGGGGGCGGTCATCAGATGTCCTAGAGACCGAAGTTTTTTTATTGGCTCCACCAACAGTTAATCGTCATGGAGGACTGGCCCTACTCTGGTACAAATTTTACTTGTGATCCAGACCTTCCACTCCCAGAGGGAGAGGATTGGGATGAAGATTTGGGTAAGACTCATTTTTAATTTTCACGAGTATTATGAATTTTTTGTTTATGTATGTTCTGACATTAAATCCATGTATTTGTAGATATCGGCCTAGAGAGACCCGCGGGCATGTCTCTGATAGCGAGGTGAATTCCTTGTGATTTCGACCCTCATGGTGAGGGAAGCGAGGAAGAGGAGCTCGTGCGCAACCTAGAGGGCATCACACATGGAGTCCTGCATTATGCACGATTCAACGATGTTCCTTGCGCCTGCTAGAGACATATCATCGGGGTGCCAAGCCGTATTCACTGCTACTGAGGTGACTTGTACGGGCAGTGACATGCTATCATGAGCATTACGTCGATTAGACACCTAGGCTTTATATTTTCATTTTTGAGAGACATGGTGTCTCAGGATGTAACATAAACACACATATTTTTTGAATGTATGATGCACACTGATGCAAACATGCAACATATATATATATATATACATATATATACATATATATATATATATATATATATATATATATACACACACACACATCTATTTTCCTACATGGATCGTTTTCACATGATGATGATTTTTCAAGTTACGCAAATGTCTATCTAATACAATGTTAGCCACTGTATCAGTTAATGCATTCATTCATGTAGGAATATGTTGATATGTGATAAAATCAAAATGTCTTTCCAACAAACGAATACATAAATACAATCTCAAAATGTGTGGATTTCTAACTGAATAATGACCATTGAGTTGCAGAACAACAAGCTGTGAATCTAGTTTACAAGAAATGCACGTATGCCGAGATTGATTTCCTCGGTTAATAGTTCAAGGACATCACTATATTCAGCGACATTGTTTGTAGTTCATCCTAAACAAATACCTTGCAGTTCTATCAACTCACCAGTAGGATCATATATTACCCAGGCTACTGAAGACAAATTCCTAGTACTGCGGGAAGCACCATCCGCAAAACCGACATAAGGAGAATTAGACATCTGCAAAAAATGAGCAAAACACCTATGTACATGTAAAAAAATGAGAAAAACACCTATGTACATAAATCTTGCATGAATGACTCACGCATAATAAATTTTAAGAGACAACCCATTTCTGGGTTGTTTTAAAGGATGACCTTCGTAATCAATGAGCTCATAGGCCCCGTTCTGCAATACGCATTTAACAATGCAAGGCCCATGCCACATGGGTTGAAATTTACCTACCCCCAGCTTATCATGAGCTTGGTCATACAGGACGGTGAGATCTCCTTCAACAAAAGAACGAGGGGAAACTGATTGGTCAAAATGAGCTTTGACCCTCTTTTTCTGTATTTCAATAACCAGAGCAGCAGAGTGGCGGGTTTCATCCAAACTTTAGAGATAAAGGAGACACTCTTATTCTAGTGAAGTGTTTGGCAGTAATTCAACAACCAACTTGAGCGAAGGTATTTCACATTCAATTATAAGAGTAGCTTCCAGACCATAAACCAACTGAAAAGGGGTGAATCCGGTTGCACTCTTAACTGAGGTTCGGTATGCCAAAAGAGCTGAAAATAACATGAGATGGAAATTGGATTTATGGGTCCTAATCGTACATTGAAGCATGGTAACAAGAACTTTTTTCACAGCCTCAACTTGGCCATTGGCCTGAGGATAGTACGGCGTTGAGTTGTCATGACGCAGACCCAACTTAGAAGTCAACTTGGTCACAATGTAATGCCAAAAATGGGAACCATGATCAGTAATGATGGATTAAGGGACACCAAACCTAGCAATGATGTGATTGAATATGAATTGAGTAGCTGTCTTACCGTTAGAAGCAAGTGTAGGCATTGCTTCTTCCCATTTAGTGAAGTAGTTCACGGCTACGATAATATAAGCATGCCCCTCGACTGAGTGATGGTTACAATTCATAAAATCGATGCCCCAATTTACAAAGGGACCAAAGGTAATGATAGGATGAAGAGGAACAGGTGACACATGCATCTTGCATTGATAAACCTGGAAATCATGACATTTACGAATTGCGACAATGCAACCTTTGAAGATAGAAGGCTAGAAATAACCAGCACGAAGAATCTTTTGTGTAGTGGCATAACCAGACATGTGACCGCCACAGGCACCACTGTGAAAATCATTGAGAAATTTCTTAGCTTCCTCAAGGGTCAAACATTGATGGAGAATGGAATCCACTACGACACGATAGAGGGTATCCTTGACTATATGATAAGGTTGCGACTAATGACGGATGCGTCGGCGAGCATCCTTTGTCAACTTAGATCTGAAAATAGAAGTCTGGGGATAAACAATGACATCACCGTACCATGGATCGAGGGTGCTAATCAAGAAAAGCTTGTCGTCTGGAATTTATTCCTCATAATGATACGGAGGAGAGTCTGAAGGGAGGGAACAAATCAAATCAGCAAAGACTAATGACTTCTTCGACTTGGCAGCAGTAAATTCCAAATTGAACTCTTAGAGGATGACAATCCACTTTGAGTATTTCCCCCCCAGCAATTGTTGAGAAAATATATAGGTCATGGGGTAGCAATCGAAAATCACAGTCACTGTACGAAAAAGAATATAATGACAAAAACGCTGAATGACTTGAACTACAGCTAACACTAACTTCTCGACATGTGCATAGCGCATCTCAGGGTCGAGAAGGTTATGAGACAAGTAATAAATAACATGCTCATTACCGTCATCGTCATCTTGTACCAGAACAATGGAAATCGTACTGAAAGCGACGGCTAAATAAAGGGAAAAATCACGATGATAGTTAGGAGGACACAACAGAGGAGCGTTGACAAGCAATGTCTTAAGGGCCTCAAAATAATTTTAAGCAATCTCATCCCAATATAATGGGATGCCCTGCTTTAATAATCGCGTGTATCCTCTAGCCACTTCTGCATAGTTAGGTATAAAACGGTGTAGAAAATTAGCCTTACCTTGCAAACTCTGCAACTGATGTAATGAGGAGGGAAAGGGGAGATTGATAATAGGCTCAACCTTGAGTGGATCAAGGCAAATTCCATCTTTGGATACGATAGACCCTAAGATTTTACTAGAATTAATGCAGAAGATGCACTTGTGCGGATTAAGCCGAATATTGTAATGTCGAAAATGAAGAAAAATCTCATGAAGATGGTCAGGATGGTACATGCACGTAGCTAAATGAGCGGGAAGGTCATCCAGATAAGGCTAAACGATATGTCGAATATCGTGAAAAGCATACGACATCACTCGCTAAAACGTAGCCCCAACATTCTTTAATCCAAAAGGGAGCTTCTTATATGTGAAAGTACCCCAAGGACAGATAAAGGAAGTCTTATGTTGATCAGTTGGGAGAATTTTAATCTGATTATAACCAGAAAAACCATCCATTAGGGAAAAAATCTCACTCCCGGCACAGTCATCAATGATTTGATCGATAAAGGGAGTAGGATAATTATCCTTAGGACAAGCTTAATTAATATCATGATAATCAACACAAACGTGAATAGTTCCATGTTTCTTATCTACAGGAACAATATTAGAGACCCATTCGGTCAAAGGAATCAGATAAATAAAACCAGCTCGAAGAAGTTTTTCAACTTCAGCGTTAATGGCAGGAGCTTTTCAAGGGTGCATCGGACGAAGACGTCGAGAAATAGGTTTCGAACCGGGATAAGTAGGAGTTTCATGCACCACTATACTAGGATCAATGTCGGGCATTGTTAGCCCCCTAATTTTCTCTCTTTTTTCCATTTTCCCCTTCCTAAATCATAACCATTTACCTCTGTTTTACCTCTTTTTATGCACCCTCATCTTGCACCAGTCCAAGCACGATGACATATTTCGTATAAAATTTATTTTTCATATTTTTAATTCAAATTAGCATTTATTAATTATTTACTACATGATTTTTTACTTTTAATCACTATTTGTAACTTATCGATATCTCCAATGCTTATTTGGTATTTAGAGTACTTACCGTGACCGTTGATCCTAGTGCAGGATCAGATCTTGCACCGTTGCCAACACATCAAATCCTTCCAGCAGATCTGAACCTCCCTTATCACCACCTCATTTTGAGCCGCTTTAGCCACGACAAAAAGAGTGATCTAAAGGCAGCTGAGAACAAATCTGTAAAGAGCGAAAGCTGGAGATTGGCTACGACCAGTTCTGCTAACTGTCTAATTTTGAAGACCAAAAATCTAAATTCTGCATTTGGTTATGTAATTGGTTAAATGATCTATTTTTCCTTTAGCCAAAGATCTATATAATGTAGAATGTAAATAGGACTAAAAATAAAAATTTTGGATAGCAAAAGAGAATATAAACACAACCCAAGAGGCGGTAGCAGGTCGTTGCATTTTATTATCGCCCAAATCTGGGCTGGACGATGTATTAATGTATGTACTTGCCTCAGTGAATTAATAAAAGGGAGCTCCTCCTCATGTTTCACAAATTACATTTCTGTATTGAGTTGATGAATTTATTAAGGTACTGAGTAGCGTTTCTATTTAAGGGAAACGTGCTGGTTGGCTAGGGCCCAGCCAACCCAGCACGTTTACCCCATTTCTTGTTTTCTTGTAATTTGTGTTTACCTTGTCAAGTGTGATTTAATATTAAGCACATGTATTCCTGTCTGAGTGCAATCGGATCCATTGTGTGAAGTAGATAACTTTCCTTTTCCTACAATTTCCTTTCCTGCACTTGATTTCATATTGGTTTTCCTCAGCCTGATCCAAGCAGGAGAAATAACCCTGCACCAGTGCACGTTGGTGTGATATCTCTTTTTATTCAATTTTGTTTGATTGGTTTTCCCTACCTGATCCAAGCAGGAGGAATGAACCTACACCAGTGCACGTTGGTGTGATGCAACAAACTTTCTTAGTCTACTTTCCGCAATCTTCTTTCTTTCATTGAATTCTTATGACTAGATAAATGTATATTGATTGTTTCTTTATTCCTACACTTTTTTAAGATCAGAAACATTCACTTTTTATGTGTGCAATTTGAATTAATAGCGTAATAGCACTTGCAACAGTTAAGCACTCATTTTAAAAATTAAACGCTAAGTACAGGAAGCTCTGATCCGGTCCAAGAACTAGTTTCTTTCCACGGGATCTGAGTGCCTTGAACCTGGAACAGTTCAAGCCCTTGCATGAATTACAAAGCCTTTAGTAAAGAAACCATTTATATCTTCTGCATAAATCTCTGTTCCTGCACTAGTGCAAGCAGACTGTGAAAGTGCAGGACAGATTAGTGCAAGAAGGAAATCCCTAAAGGAGCATATTTAAGGGCCCATATGGTGAGACTGCTAAGTGTCTCTACTAAAGAAAAACACACACTTAGTAGTTAAACAATAATTAGTTAGAGTGATTACTTTTTATCTTTAATTCCCTCTTGCAAATGCATTCTTTCTTTTTCTAGTCCTAGATTATTTTGATGGTTCAAGTTGCCTTTTCTCTTTTTAATTTGATTCTACAATATTTCATTTAAAGAAAGTAGGGATTTATATTAGGAAGATTCATACCATCTCTGGCATTTCCTGTGCTTTGTCTCTAAGTTTACGGATCCCCCGGTTTGACAAATTAAGTGTTGAGGATTTTGCTTAAGTGTAATTCCTGCACCCAACATTTTGGTGTCGTTGCCGAGGAGGCGATTTGATTTGGTAAGAATTTTCTGATTATACAATAGAGGTAATTTTTCCTTTATTTTTGCAGTATTGTTTGGAAAATATTCTTTGAAGGAATTTTATTGGTGTTAATTTATTTATGACAACATTTTTACTAGAATTTGTTGTTATTTTCTTTTCTTGAAATGAATGCCTAGAAAAGGTAAGGGTTCGAAGCCAACTAAGGGCCAAAAGAATTTTGAAAAAAATTCTCATATTGGGTCTCCTTCTGTAAGCAGGAAGCCCAATCCAATTCAAACCCATCATGCATGAACAATCCACCTGGATTCTGGTGTCAACAGCTCAGGTGTGGATCAGCCTGTTGAGAGCAGTACAAGTAAAAGGGAAACAATGGTGGACTATGAAGATCATTTGGAAGGGACTGGTGAAAACTAGATAAGTAAAGAAAAATCCAATTTTGTGTTTCCAATTGTGGATCCTACTACTGTGGTGAAAATGAAGAACATTCCACCATCAACTCTCCCTCATTTCCATGGTAAAGTTCATGAAGATCCTGATTCTTTTCTATTTGAGTTTGATATTCTGTGTGGAAGTTATTATTATTCAACTGACGCTCAAAAGTTAATATTATTTCCTGTTACTCTCAAGGACTCAGCTCTACGCTGGTTTATGGGGTTAAGAGGAAACACTATAAACTCTTGGGATCAGATGAAGGGAGTGTTTTTGTCTAAATATCAAGAATATTGCAAAACTTGGGACATACAAGATGAGATTTTTACAATCATACAGGATGATGATGAAACTCTTGAAGATTACCTAGAAAGGTTTCTGTATATTTTACAAAGGTCGAAACTTAAGTTTGATCCTAGTACTATTAGAACCTTATTCTTAAGAGGACTTACTGATAATGCTAGAAATAATTTAAATCTGTTAGGACAAGGTGATATTTCTCAGCAAACTTTTGAACAAATTTGTGAATTATGCAGGAAATTTTCAAGAAATCTGTATAGATATGGTAGAGGAACTAGAAATAGAAATAGAAAAACTAAATCTACTAATGCTATGATTATTGGACTAGAATAAAATGGAAAACATGAAAATTTATATAATGAATACTGTTACCAAACAGTTAGACTCTTTGAAATTTCAGCAAAAAATTATGAAGGAATAAGAGTCATTATGTATTTTCTGTCCTAAATGTAGAGACAAGCATCCTCCTAAAGAGTGTCCTCTTAATTTGAAAGAAACTAATAAGTGTGCTATTTGTTGAGAATACCATGTCATGGAAAAATGTCCCTCTATACCTGGACTTAAAGCTGTATTTACAGGGGGACAGTCTGAAGCTGAATACTTGTATGTTATGGGAGCAAGAAGGAATTGAAGGCATGTCTCCTGAATTTTCTCCACACTATTTTGGTTATAATTCACATGCATATTCTTATCCTAACACTAATCAGCAGTGGCATTATGGGAATCAATATCAGCATGGGAAACTTTCTCAACCATGGCAACAAGGTTGGAAGGGGCCAACTCATTTTCCATATTCCCACCAGCCACCTATGCAGTCATATCCATCTATGCATACACCTTATTCAATGCCTCAACTTCCGAGTCAGTCTACTCCACTGTTGCCTTTACCTCTACCCTTTCGACCTCCTTAGTTGTCTGCTCATCCTATGCCCAATCCTAACAATAATAAATCAGTGAAAATGATCTGTGTAACAAACCCACCTTTACCATTCGAGTACCAGTCTATTCTAGTTGGGGTTCACGATATTCAATTAAGATCAGGAATGATTGTAACATCAGAAAATCAGAAGCAACCTATAGTGATTGTTGAAGAGAAAGGAGAAGAGGAAACTCTTAATCATTCTCCGGAAGCTATCACTAAGCAGCCCTTAACCTCTGAATCCTTGCCATATTCTTCCAACCAGCCTCCCTTCCCAGAGAGGCTAGTAATGGAAAGAAGTGAGCCTATTTATGAGACTAGTTTGGCATTTGAGCTTCAGAATCTTTTCATTAAGATACCTTTTCTTCAAGCCATTGTTAGGTCCCTATATCACTAGTATAGCCCCTTATTATTGTTAGTGTAAACCCCTTATTGTTATTATTGTACCCTTGTAACCCCCATTTTGTTATTATTGTGCCCTTAAATTATTATTGTTAGGTCAGCTAGGATTACATTGTGGCTCACTAGGATTACATTATGGCCACATGGACTCCTATATATAGAAAGGAGGTTTTGTAAATTGTATCATCCAAGAATTGTTCATTTATGTAATGTATTGGAGGTTTCCCCCTCGAAGAGGCTCATTTCTAAGGCATTGATATCTCTTTTCTTCTCTTTTTGGAGCTGGTTACACAACATTTGGTATCAGAGGTTTGGATTCTAGGGTTTCGCTGCTCCAAACAGGTCATCGTGGCATTTTCGCTATAACGTTTTTTCTACGAAGTTTCAGAAGCTGAAATTTTTAGAGTGCAAAAAAAAAATCCTGAGGAAGCTTGTATAAAAATTTCAGAGTTTGGTTCGTAATAATTTCGGAGATATGATCTGTGGAAGTCAGGTATTTTTTCAGGCTCCTAAATAGGTCATCGTGGCATTTGCGCTATAAATTTTTTTCCACGAAGGTTCAGAATCTGAAATTCATATGGTATGAAGCTGAAATCCTGAGGAAATTCATCAAAAAATTTCAGAGCTTGGTTCGCAATATTTTTGGAGATATGATCTGTGGAAGGTAGTGCTTTTTCAGGCTCCTGAATTTCATCTCAAAGAGGTGATCGTGGGAAAAGCTCAATAACTCTCTCTCTGAAGATTGGATTGGAGTGCCGTCAAAAGTGGTCACAAGTACATGGCCTGTAGTTTCTTCGCTATCAATTTCAGAGACAAAGGACAAAACAGTGACACGTGGCAAGTCGTACAAGTTCGCTCTACTGAACCAGTCCAGAATTAGGTCATCGTGGGAGATTGGACACAACTTTGTCTTGGAGAATAAAAATCAGGTCAGACCTGTGGCATTTGAAAGAAGCTTTAGAGGGCTACTACAAGGCTTAATTTCAGATATCGAAGATTTTCAATTACAGAGATAATTCAATTTCAATATCGAGCTCCTAAAAGCTAGTAAAAGGTGTGTATTTTTTTTCCGAATTGCATAAGTCTTGTTTGAAGAATCAAGTTGAATTGATTCCAAGGGCATATTGTGGAATAGATATCAATATTGGATTCTAAAATGGCCCCTAAAAAGAATTCAACACCCATTAAGCCTTCAGAAGGCTCTACTATGACTCATGAAGATGAAGAATTGCAACATGATCTATCAAAATTACAAGAGTAAATGCAACAGTTTTCACTCTCGCAAAAAGAAACAAAAAATGAAATGGAAGTTTTGAAGAAAGGCATGGAAGTGAAGATGGACGGTTTGAAGAAAGGCGTGGAAGCTAAGATGGATGACATGAAAGACAACATGGACAACATGAAAAGTGATCTAAAAGCATACATGGAAGGCTTGATGACAAGCTTAAAACCAGAAATGATTCCTAATGGCGGAAATATAGGAGAAGAACCTCCTGATGAGAACAAAATAAATGATAATCGTGATTTCATAAACTCAAATGTTGGCGGTGTTAGACTCCTATACCAATAGGTGTCATATTTCATGATTTTCTGATTGAACTATGGAATATGTTCAAACCTTTTTCTTATGCAAAGGTGTTCCATATTCTTGAAAAACCAAAAAATCAAATAATTTAAAAAATGTAAAGAGGGTATACCCTAAAAGAAAAATCAAAGGGTAAAAAGAATAAAAATGGCCAAAAAGTAAAAGAAATGAACCCCATCAAAAAGAAAGGCCAAGGAAAGTGTGCAAGTCTAAATGCCACTAATTTTTACTCTGATGTAATAAACAAATTGTGTGCAACTTGTATTTTATGCCACAATTCATGAATAGTCAAACCGTTTAAGCTTGGCTAGTTCATTTTTCAATTTCATGTTGTAGAATAGAGAATAAATATCTGACCAAATAGTTTAATCTTGGCAGATAAGTAGATAGGTAGAGTTAATAAAAGGTGCTCAACAATTTAATCTGAGCCCTTGGATGCAATAAGTGTAGAATTAGATAGATTTGCCTTGTAAAAGAAAAGAAGATTGAAAAGGGTTTGCAAGTCTAAATGCACCCTAATAAAGAATAGAAAATGGTAGTGGTAGATAGGGTAGGTAGATGGTGTTACAAAGTTTTATCTGATGAATGATGCTGCTAAATGTTTTTAATCCTTTACTTTCATCACAAATACTGAAGCAGGAAATACACTAGAAAATCACAGCAAGCAAAGTCAAAATCATTAACTTCCTTCATCACTTTCCCCTTAAAAAGCTTTACTAATTTCCCCCAAAGTACTAAGGTTTTTGGAGATCAAAGGGGCTCAAGGAATTTCCTTGACTTTTGGAGGGACCGGACCCTCGGCCTAATGATCAAAAAGACCTAAGTGCTTGAGATAATTCATCATTATAATCATTCATCTTTAACCTTTTCCTAAGTAAAATCTCATTTTGCTTAGGAAAATTATGAAAAATTCCATAAAAATCCCTCAAAATAACTTACTATTCTAAGTTTAAGTGCTGAAGATGAGATATTGCAATTTTACTTCAGAAAATATCACTTTCTTAGATGAGCAAAGTGTTTTGAGTTCCATTGTCCCTTTCTCATATTAATGTTTAACTCTATTTTACTAAATCCCTAGTGAAATGCCCTATCCTAAGTATATAACTCCTTTTATATAAATATCCGAAAACCCCTCTATTATAAAGTTTAGCCGAAGTATTTATTTTCCCCGTGCATTCAAATAAAAACCCACTATACAAGCCCTTTGGTTGAATATATCGTTATACTATAGTCCCGCCCTATGGTAAATTAATTACATCGGTTAATTTATCATATAATAAAATAAAAACATATATACGAAAAACTTTAAACATATGATTTATATGTTTAACACAAAAATATAATTAAAACCCGAAGTTTTATTTTCAAAACCAAAACCTTGGAAAGATCCTATGCCACCGTGGCCCATCCACCTGGCATTCTACCCGACATTTCAACCATCCAACGAAACCCCGCCGCAACCCCTTTTTTCATTATAAATATGGGATTAATTAGTTATCTGAACTAATTAATAACCTTCCATTCACCAATTAAAAGCCTCCCGGGGTGATTAAATTAAACATTAATTGTTTCAAAACCCGACGGGCCCGCACCTTAAACCTTCGCTTACTCCATGTCCTTTTCCACCGTTGGATCGTCCCTCCGCAGATCGACGCTCCACGTCAATCCCGCTACCCATCCTTTGTCAGAGTTTTAACGTGCGGGGGATTGGTGGTATTTGACTAGTCACCCGTCCACGTGTCGATAACTTTGTGGAATCGCTGCCCTCGCAGTTAATACCGCCTTTGCTCGTAAGCGGTGCGGGGATTAGCGCTTACCGCTTACGGCTTACCGCCCGACCTTGCATACGTCAGCCCGTACATTGATGACGTCACTCATCGAAAAAATAAAAAACCCTTTTAACTTGTAAATAAAGCCAATTTTCATGTTTTTTCCGTTATTTTCGTTATTAAACGTGACTGTTCTCTCTGCTACGAATTTCAAATTTCCACCGAAATCCATTGTTCAATTTGATTTCGCTCCAGATTTCCGCCAAACCTGGGTTCAAGCATCCTCCTGCTACCGCCTGATACCTGCTAAAAGCCAACTTTCCTCCAAGAACAGGTATTTATCCTATAGCACTTTGAAATTCAAAAGAAATTCTGTTTTCCTCGTTTTCCACTGGATTAGTGATTAAATCTTATCACTGAGATCATTCCCTGAGGTTTTAAAACTATGAATTGTTCCCTTGAAACTGCAATTGTGTTAATTTCCTTCATTTAAATTGAAATTGCACCCGGCCTGTGAAGAAAACCCAGAAACTTCCGTTTTGAATCCACAAGTACCAAAATGGAAGCCCCGGCAGCCCTGAATGTGACTCCATTGAATGCCCCCCACAGAGAGTTAGAATATTTGCCTTTAGTAGATAAAGATTTTCAGATTAAAGATTTGCATTTTGATGAAAGTCCCCTTCTGAGTTATTTTCGCTGCAGAGACGAGTACTCAAAGGGGCAAGATCTCATTGGGTTGTGGGAATCCAATCTCCCAAGGTATCTCATCCCTTCAGTCATTTCCTTCCCAGAAATCATCCACTACTGGCATTCTAACTATGATTCAACTCAAAGAGCAGTAATGTCCCCTGACCAGAGTGTTATTTTCCACATTACTCCCCAGGCTATCAATGCAATGCTACATTTTGAACCAGGTCAAGAGCTAACTCCTTTGTCTATGGAAGAATTGCTTGAAAAATCTACTCGGTTGTCCCCTGAAGAGGTAATCAGAAGATCACATCCTTGGATAAACAGTCTTAATACTAGTCATAAGATTTGTTTACTCCAATATTGTTATCAAATCTATTAAAATAGAGGTTAGAAAGCATAACAACTAAAGAGTATCAATGGTTAAAGTGTATCAGGTAAAAGTCAGTGACAGTAAAAATGAAGTTACAGAGCAGTCAAAGGTAAACAGTAAAAGTAAATACAGAAGGCAGTAAAATGGTAAAAAGAGATGAGAATACTTTCACCAATAGTGAGGTTTGTCTAAAGTGAAAGTAAAACAGTCAAAAGAGCAAGAAAGTAAAAAGATGAAAATACATAACAAGAAGGAACATTTTTGCAGAAATTGCATATTTTAGTCATAGTTTTGCAGAAACTATTGTGATCAATCCAAGATGAATTTTACAAAACTGAAGGAGGTTTACGTTCTTAAGAGGATTATCTACAAAAACCTCTCTCACGTTTCTAACAGCTATTATGGTTTTGGAAATATTAAACAATGATGGAAAGCACTTTTTGCAGAAAATACCAGTTAAGTCATCATTTTGCAGAGAATATTGTGGCCAATCCGAAATACATCTTACAAAACTGAAGGAGGTTTTTGTTTCTAAGAGACCCATTTACAAAAACCTATCTCATTTTTTGGACATTGATTTCAGACTGAGAGATACATGCACATATTTAGAGGTTATTTTTCAGACTCTGTAAAACTCTGTTTTACACATCTTTTTGCAGAGCCTATTGCGCATAGCTGGAGAGGAATTTTAGGAAAGTGAAAGAGGTTTATCTCAAAAACATATTTATCTACAATAAAATCTTTCACTTTTTACATATCTATTACGGATTTAGAAATAAAAAGATATCATTGGACCCAAAGTTTGCAGAATTGTTGGAGCAGATTGCACAACGAAAGGAAGCAGTTAGTGACTTGGATGCCTCATCATCAACTAAGAGTTGGATCAAATTCTAATTCTCCTCTTTGTCATCACCTATCCATAGAAAATAGTGCCAAATAGATGCATTAGTTTGAGTTTTCTTTAATTAAGTTCTATTTATGTAAATAGTTGGAGAGATTTGTGAACCAATTTTGATATTTGTTTCAAGATATTTTAGTTTAGAATTTGTATAAATACTCCACTCTTGGAAGCATTTGGGGTGGATTCTATTACTCTACTGTAACATTGAGATTTTCGGAATAAAAGCATTTTGGAGAAATTTATTCGTGGCTTACTGGATGACGATTTAAAGCACTGGACTTGTTGCAGGATTCATGTGTTGGACTACAGTTCAATAAGTTTTTCTACCCTTTTGTCTGAAGTTTTATATTAGTTTATAATATCATCATATCCATTTCTGAATAATTTACATAAAGGATTGAATCAGAATTTACTTAATTGTACTCTGATTTCAGATGTGATTGTTCTTAATGTTTTCCTCTAAATTGGTTATAAGCATGAATTCTTAAATTCTCTTGCTTTGCTAATTTAAACATTGTTGATTACTATAACAAAGAATTCTTCATTGCTCTTTGTTTGTAGTCATCTCATTTCTTTCTTTTGAACATGGTGAAAGATTCTTAGCTGCCTTTCATCCCTTCAAGATCATCACATCCACTTTAAATTTTAAGGATTGTTCTCTGTCTAGCTATCTTGCCCTGTAATACCATCTTGTGTTTAGAATAGAAATCCAGTAAAGCCATCCTTTGACTCCATAGCCCAATGGACTGAAATCCCTCAACCTTGCCCTTAGTTTGTGGATTCCACCAATTTCCCAAAACAAACTCTTGAATCTATAACTAGCCTAAAACCTTCCAAGAACAAAGATAAATCATAAAGAGAGAGCCCTCTCTGGATGCAGATTGGCTAGATTCTGCATCTAAAAGGTTGGTTTGTGGTTACCTCGGGTATACTTTCCTCTTACGCAACTTCTAGGAAAACCCGAGTGATAACATAGTGGCGACCATACTGGGGATCTGAATCATTTTATTGATACTATTGTTTGATTTATAAGCTATGGACAGAGTCTGAAGATCAGCCAGGTAGCCTTTGAAATTGTTTTTGCTCTGCAATTGCAAAAGTAAATAAAAGTTGCTTCAGTCTATCTCTGATTTAGCTTATACATTGAACCTTAGTTTCAAATGTTTAATCAGACTCTCTAGTTTAATAAATCTTTGAGAAAATTTTAATTAAAAATCTTAAATTTCTTAAAGAAATCATAGAAGTTGTTTTGAAAATTCATAAAAAAAAAAATAATCATAAAATATTCAAAATTTGGTTTCCTGAAGAACTAACTTTTTCTTCAAAATTGTTTTACAGGTTTAGATCTGATCTATGATGGTGGACAGGGATCAGACACACAAAGGTTAAAATCATCCACCTGGTGACTCCAAATCAATTTCAGAATCAAGACTCCACTGGAGGAATGAACCTGGAAGAACAATATGGAAAGATCGGGCTTTCAACTTGGATCTTAATCCAAGACATTATGTTCTTTCACGTTAAGAATGGTTTTCAATATGTATTGTATTTTATATAAGGATCTAACTTGGTTTTATAGATAAAGTGGTTTTTCATTATGGCTGATTTTCAAGATGATCCAAGAATAAAACGAAGATATGCTCCCATGAGCAGAGATCACATACCTGGATTTCCACACAAACTACCGAAGGTAAATTGGGGTGAAAATCTGCCTATGTTTCAAGATGAGAATATTGATGATCCTTTACTACATCTCATTAAATTTCATATACACTTATCAAGATTGAAGGGTGATTGGCATGAGGATTGCCTCATGAAGATATTCATGGGAACCTTAGAAGGAAAAGCAAGGGAATGGTATGAAGCTCTCAAACCTGCAAGTTTGTTTTCTCTAAAAGATTTTCATAAGGTATTTTATGAGCATTAAAAAGAAGATTTTCCATCTTTATCATTAGCTGAAAATTGTTGTGATCAAGCTGAAGATCTTATACATTACCTTAAAAATATTGATGAAGATTTTGCAAATTGGTCTCCTAAAGATTTATTAGAAGAAGTCCAAAACTTTCATTCTCAAGTTAAATGTCATAATAATCAAGAGGAGTTAAACAAAGATGAAATAATCAATCAAGATCCACAAAGCCCCTCTGTATTAACAAATGATGTTTCATTTAATGTTTTGAATGGAATTAAAGAAAATAATCAACCTAATGATCAACTTTTAGATAAGGGAAAAAACAATTGTTATTTCAATCTAAGAATTCAGAGATTCCCACCCCCCCTCACCGAAGAAGAAATCAATTTGCTTCTAAACATGCAACCATCCTCAAAATATTTACATAATGAAGAAATTGTTTCTACTTCTTCTAATGTTGATGAATGCACAAAAGTTTTTATCCATGAAGGGACATAAGAACAAATTGATGCTCATGTTATTCTACCTTCCCAAAAAGGCGCATTGCTTAATATCACACCTATTGAACAAAATAATGATTTTCAAACAGAATGCAACCAATCTAATCAAGATATATTGGGATTGTTGGAAGAGAAATATGTTGATCCAATGTTTATAATTGATGACATTCCTTCTTCTAAAAATTTGCCTAAATATGATCGGTATGATCTCCCAATTCAAGATAATTTCACAAAACAATCACTAGCTATTTTTAGGGATGAGATATTAGAACTTCAGTTTGATGAGGATTTTCTAAGAGCTTTCTTTCTTCTCTTGAAATCAAGAAAATGTTCTCCTCAAGTTAAAAAATGGCTTCTTGATATAATTTCTGAACATTATGAAAAAAAAATCAAACTTTTGCATTCTCAAATTCAGTCATACAATTTCCGAAATCCTAAAGAATTATTTGAAAATCTTCCTTCTCCAAAGCAAGAGGAAATTGTACTATCTTTTGACCTGCATATTGAGGATGATTATTCTTTCAAACACAAGACTGAGGAAATAGTTTCAAGGATTAATATTCAGAATACAACTGAGCAACTAGTCATTGAAGGCCTAGAAACACAAATCATACATTATGCTTTTAATGATCCTATAACAAATTATATGGAGAATATTTTTACCTCAAAAATGCAAACATATTTTATCTATGAGGATCAAATATTTCAGCAATTGCCATTTCACATCTTATCATTGATTATAAAGGCACATGATCATAATATACTTCCAATTTTGATCACAAGCGATCAAGTTATCCATTTATTTTTATAGCTACTTGATTGGCTTCATTGGCATTTTTGTATTACCTGATTTAATAAGATTTTTAGTAGATTAGTGTAGGCAAATGAGTGCTAATAAGCTCATAATTTGGAGCATTTTTTTAGTTTTCAATTTTCAGCTAGTTTTTCATTAAGTTGGTTTGAAAATTTTTGTGTGTTGTTTTAGTTTCAGATCAGATTTCAGGTTGCAGAAAAAGGACTATATTCAATTCAAGATTTTCAACCACAACAAATGCATGTTTGGGATTGGAACAAGGCAGAACATTTCTAACTGGGAAACAAAGTTTTCAGTTTTGATTGGATGGTGACTTGCTGAAGTTGAAGCCCAAAGTGAAGGCCCTAAGCTTCATAAGTTTCACTATCATATGTACAATAAAGCTACCAGAAGAAGGAGATTACATGTTCAGTCTGAAGACATTTTGAGGCATCTGACCTACTGTTCTTGACTTTGCACAAAGAAAAGCCATCCCCAAGTGGAGCCAGTGTTAGACTCCTATACCAATAGGTGTCATTTTTCATGATTGTCTTATTAAACTATGCAATATGTTCAAACCTTTTTCTTGTGCAAAGGTGTTCCATATTCTTGAAAAATCAAAAAATCAAAAATTTTTAAAAAATGTAAAGAGGGTATACCCTAAAAGAGAAATCAAAGGGTGAAAAGAATAAAATGGTCAAAAAAGTGAAAGAAATGAACCCCAAACAAAAATAGACCAAGGAAAGTGTGCAAATCCAAATGCCACTACTATCTCATTTTTCTGTAATAAAGAAATTGTGTGCAGCTTGTCAAACTTTTGCCACAATTCATGAAGAGTCAAACTGTTTAAACTTGGCTCAGTCATTTTTCAATTTCATGTTGTAGATTAGAGAATAAACGTCTGACCAAACAGTTTAATCTTGGCAGATAAGTAGATAGGTAGAGTTAATAAAAGGTGCTCAACAGTTTAATTTGAGCCCTTGGATGTAATAAGGTTAGAATTAGATAGATTTTCCATTGAAAAGAAAAAAGAAGATTGATAAGGGTTTGCCAGTCCAAGTGCACCCTAATAAAGGAGAGAAAATGGTTGTATAAAGTAGGTAGGGTAGGTAGATGGTGTTGCAAAGTTTCATGTGATAAATGATGGTGTTAAATGTGTTTGATATTCTACTTTCATCACAAATTGAAAAGGAAGATGCTACATTGGAAAAATTCACAAAAAGCAAAGTCAAAATCATTAACTTCCCATCTCACTTTCTCCCTAAAAGTTTTACTAATTTCCCCAAAGTGAAAATTTATTTGAAGATTAAAGCGGCTCAAGGCATTTCCTTGACTTTTGGAGGGACTGGACCCTCGGCCTAATAATTGAAAAGACCTTAGTACTTAAGATTATTCATCATTATACTCATTCACTGTTAATCTTTTCCTAAGTAAAATCCCATTTTACTTAGGAAAATCATGCAAAATTCCATAATAATCCCTCAAAATTACTTACTATTCTAAGTTTAAGTGTTGAAGTTGAGATAATGCAATTAACTTCAGAAATCTTCACTTTCCTAGTTGTGAAAAGTATTTTGAGTTTCCCTTGCTTCCTTTGTCATATTAACATTTAACTTTAATTATTAAACCGTCATACAAATTACCTTTCCCTATATGTATAATTCCTCCTATGTAATATCCCCAAAACCCTCTGACTATAGATTTTTAGCCAAAGTATTTAAACCCATATAATAAAATCAAATTCCCCCATTATAAACCCCTTTGGCTAAAAACATATTTTTATGAACTATTCCCGCCCCCTATGGTTAATAAATTTCATTAATTTATTACCATATAATAAAAAATATTTGAAAAAAAGTTTAAACATATGTTTTTATGTTTTAACGAAGAATAAATAAATAAACCCCGAAGTTTTAAATCAAATCAAACTTCGAAAATTCACCCATTTCATCACCCCGACCCTTATTAAACCACCAAGATTAATTAATCATCCGGATTAATTAATAGTTTAACCTCCAATGAAAACTCTCCCGGAATGATTAACTTATAATTAATCGTGTCGGGCCGCGCATTAACTCCCCCGCCACTTCCCTTTCAGACCACCGTTCGATCCCTCCAGTCGAGATCTACGATCCACAATGATTCTGCTAGCCATCCTCTATACGATGATTAACGCGCGAAATCGTGGCGGTTTCCAAACAGTGCACTGGCCACGCGTCGTGCGCTGAATGGAATCGCTGCCAATTCGCGGAAAACCACCAACTCCCGAAAGCGGTGCGGAATTTACCGCTTATCGCCTGACCCCGGTGACGTGTCCTCTCGTACAATGATGACGTCATTCATAAAAAATAATAAAAAATTCCCCATTTTTACTTTTACGAATAAAACAAATTTCGCGCATTTTTTCATCATTCTGTGTGTTGAAAGCGACTGTGCCCTCTGTGCGAAGAAATTCAAAATCAATTGCCAAACTACTGTTCAACTGAATTCCTGTGAAAGTTACTTCCAGTCCAGTTTCCCAGCATCCATCTGCCGCCAGATGATACCTATTAATCACATTTTTTCCTCTAAAAAGAGGTATTTACTCCATTTCGCCCTGAACTCTGAAAGAAACTGAGTTTTCCTTGTTTTTCCACTGAAACGGTGTTAAATTTGATTGCTAAGTTCATTCCCTGATCCTGAAAACTGTAAATTGTGCCCCTGAACTTGCAATTGTACTAATTTCCCTCATCAAAACTTGCAAATTTGCGCCCCATTTTCATAAAAACCCCTGAATTTCCGTTTCTTTGAATACACCAGAACCAAAAAAAATGGAAGTTCCTGTAGCCTTGAATGTAGCTCCATTGAATGCCCGCCATAGAGATTTGGATTACTTATCATTAGTGGACAAAGATTTTCAAATAAAGGACTTGAATTTTACTGAAAATCCCCTTCAAATTTATTGTCGCTGTAGAGACAATTATTTGAATGGCTCAGATATTATTGGGTTATGGGAGTCTGGTCTTCCCCAGTACCTCTTTCCCTCTGTTCATATTTTCCCTGAAAAAATCCATCTTTGCCATGCCAATTATGATCCTAACCAGAGAGCAGTATTATCCCCAAACCAAGACATCCTTTGCCCAATTACTGCTCGGTCAATCAATGAGATGCTTCAATTTCAACCTGGTCAAGCCTTGACTCCCCATCCATAGGAGATATGCTTGAGAAATCTGCCAATTTATCTCATGAAGAGTTAAACCTTCACAGACTGATCTCATTCCACAGGTCTTTCAAAAAGCCTACAATCACCTCCCTGCAGACCTGGATTTCATTAACAAATTGTTTTATTTTAGCAGGTTACCATCAGAATATGGATTTGGACCAACAATTTCAATACTAGTTGACAAAATTGTTTGCTCCAAATTCTCAGATTTTAATTCAATATCTTCATTCAACAAACAGTTTGTATACAAAGTTAGAGAGAGATTAGAATGATGAAATGTGCACAGTGAATGGTAAAAGTGAAATGAGAAATTACAGGGATAGTAAAAGCATAACAGTTAAAGAGTATCAGTGGTTAAAGTGTATCAGGTAAAAGTCAGAGTGCAAGTTAAAATGAAGTTACAGAGCAGTCAAAGGTAAAATAGTAAAAGTAATTACAGAGGCAGTAAAATGGTAAAAAGAGATGAAAATACTTTCACCAACATTGAAGTTTATCTAAAGTGAAAGTAAAACAGTCAAAGGAACAAAAAAGTGAAAAGATGAAAAACACAACAAGAAGGAACATTTTTGCAGAAATTGCATGTTTTAGTCATAGTTTTGCAGAAACTATTGTGATCAATCCAAGATGAATTTTGCAAAACTGAAAGAGGTTTATGTTCTTAAGAGTACCATATACAAAAACCTCTCTCACTTTTCTAACAGCTATTATGGTTTTGGAAATATTAAACAATGTTGGAAAGCACTTTTTTCAGAAAATATCAGTTAAGTCATCATTTTGCAGAGGATATTGTGGTAAATAAAAAATACATCATAAAAAACTGAAGAAGGTTTGTGTTCCTAAGAGGCTCATCTACAAAAACCTATCTCACTTTTTGCACAGTGAGTTTAGAATGAGAGATACATACACATATTTATATGTTATTTTTCAGACTCTGTAAAACTCTGTTTTACACATATTTTTACAGAGCCTATTGTGCACAGCTGGAAAGGAATTTTAGGAAACGGAAAGAGGTTTATCTCACCAACATATTAATCCATAATAACCTCTTTCACTTTTTACATATATATTACGGATTGAGAAATAAAAATATATCATTGGACCCCAAGTTTGCAGAATTGTTGGAGCAGAATGCACAAAGAAAGGAAGCAGTTAGTGACTTGGATGCCTCATCATCAACTAAGAGTTGGATCAAATTCAAATTCTCCTCTTTGTCATCACCTATCCATACAAAATAGTGCCAAATAGATGAATTAGTTTGAGTGTCCTTTACTTAAGTTCTATTTATGTAAAATAGTTGGAGAGATTTGTGAACTAATCTTGATATTTTTTCAAGATATTTTAGTTTAGAATTTGTATAAATACTTCACTCTTGGAAGTATTTTGAGTGGATTCTACTACTTTGCTGTGACATTGATATTTTTGGAATAAAAGTGTTTTGGAGAAATTTACTTGTGGCTTGTTGGATGACAATTTGAAGCTCAGGACTTTTTGCAGGATTCATGTGTCGGACTGCAGTTCAATAAGTCTTTCTATCCTATGTTTTAAGTTTTATATCTGTTTATAATATCATTGTGTCCATTTCTGAATAATTGACATAAAAGAATAAATTAGAATTTACTTAATTGTACTCTGATTTCAGTTGTAATTATTCTTAATGTTTTCTTCTAAATTGGTTATAAGCAACGAATTCTTAATTGCTCTTGCTTCGCTAATTTAAACATTTTGATTACTATAGTAAAGAATTCTTCACTGCTCTTTATTTGTAATCATTCCATTTCTTTCTTTTGAACATGTTGAAAGATTCTTAACTGCCTTTCATCCCTTCAAAATCCATTCAATTCACTTTAAATTCTAAAATTGTTCTTTGTTTGGCTATCTTGCCCTGCAAAGCCATCTTGTGTGTAGAATAGAAATCCAGTAAAGCCATCCTTTGACTCCATAGCCCAATGGACTGAAAATATTCAACCTTGCCCTTAGTTGGCGAATTCCACCATTTTCAAACAAACTTTTGGATTTATAACTAGCCTAAAACTTTCTAAGAACAAAGATAAATTATAAAGAGAGAGCCCTCTCTGGATGCAGATTGGCTAGATTCTGCATCTGAAGGTTGGTTTGTGGTTACCTCGGGTATACTTTCCTTTTCCACAACTTCAAGGAAAACCTGAGTGATAACACATGGTACTACTACTGCCTAGGTGATCGTGGGTCAAATACATGATCAAACCGTCCACAGTAGACAACGTGCCTGGTAACTCCCCGAATACAGATTACTGCTGCCTAGGTGACCTTGGGTCAAAGACCCAATCAAACCATCTGCAGTAATTGATGTGGCTAATAACTCAAGAGAATGAGGTGACCAGGATCCCCTGTCCCTAGTTGGTGTATGGTGGCTTGGAGGGAGGATGGACAAATGGTTTTCTTTCTAGTGACCGTTGCTCCTCCTGCAGGTAAAGTATGGTACGAGGCTTGTCGCAGATAGATTAGATGGATGGATCCTCTCGATAGAATCGCTCGGCCGCGTGTAAGGCGTCCATATATGATGGTATTTCTGGACAATGGTGGGTATAATGCCCATAGGTGTCATAGAGAGCACATGCGTGATTGGTACGTAGTGGTTTGCCTGTATTTTTTGAGGCAGGTTCCTTTTTGCAGGAACGTGGCATTGAGGTGTCTGCTTCGGAGCCGAGGAGTGGTTTTAACTTGTCCAACTCTGGACATATGTGGGTAGGGTGTCCTATGACATCACATATAGTGCAGGCTGATGAATCCCTTTTCATGGTTGGGGTCACTGCTTTATCTCCTCATTTTGTGGTTTTGTTGGCTGTCATAACTGGTTTTGTAATGGGAACATCCCTTGCGGGGGTGGTTGCGACCGTTTTTTGGTTAGGTGGGGGCTCCTCTGGACTGAGGGGCTTTAACCCTACAAAAGTAATAATGGTGGCTCTTCTTCCGGAAGGGGGAATGAGGTACCAAAATAGGAATTCCAACAATATGTTGGGTAACACCAGTGTTTCCAAAACCTATTGGGAGATGAAGCTAGCTAAAGGGTAGAGGAAAGGGGTTTTGGAGGCGGCGTAGGCTAGAGAGATTGCCATTGTCAATGCCTCAGTTTCGTTACTACTTGAGTCCATGTCCTAACTAAACTCGGTGCTTAATGTGGACATCATGCACACTGGGGCCCCTGTGGCATCGAGCGATACCTCAAGGATAATGGGAGGATCCCCTAGGAATGACCCTAGGGCGAACGACAGTTTTAATTGGCCGGGGCCATATTCTTGGTACCATGAAAGACCATCGACGACTATATCTACATAGGGTATAATTACATCCATTTTGGTTAGGGGACGCTTCTCGCTATGTGTCAGCTAGTCTACGGTAATGATTCAATCCTCATGGGGGAACATCATAATGCAGAAGATGGAGGATGCTATGGCAGACATGGCATACATGTAACTCCGCCCGAGGAGTAAGTTGCAATCCAAGTGAGCGTCCAAGACTTCGATGTCTATGTGGACTGTCTTGCTAGCTAAGCAGGCTGGTACATTTTGGAAGAGGTCGATGGGAGTCGAGGGACGAACGTCGTACACTATGAGCGTGATGACAGAAGGTTTGAGTTCGGGGGATCCTATTTTCTGCCACACATTTTTTGACATGATGCATGTCGATGCACCCTCATCAATGACACATCGGTGAATAGTGATATTCTGGGCCGATACTGGTATCTGGAAGGTGACCATGGAAGGAGGCTTAGGGGTGGCCTTGTCTAAGTAAAAATCCATCATGCGCGTATGAGCGGGGTCGATAGTGCCTAAAGCAGAAATTAGGGCTTTTTGTTGCTTGGGGCACGACTGTAGTACTTCCAATGCAGACATAGTAAAGGGTGATTGAGCTAAATCATCCACGATGCTATAATTATGGGTCGCTTTGGAGTAGTTACTTGCTCACCTATTAGGTCCCTTTTCCATATTTGGCAATAGTTCTATAGGGATCTTTGGAAGGGTCAAAGGTACAGTCGGCATGCTAGTACTAGCCCATGACGTATTGGTGTCTGGTGGGGTGTCGTAGCTACAATTCCGAGTCTAGAAAAAATTTTCTTCCCTAGTCATGTAAATTTCATGGTTGCTTTTCCCGGAATCGTCTGGGTTTTGCTGTTGAGTGCTGACCATCCCTTGATGGGGTAAAGGTTCTTGCATCACCGCAGTTTGCTGGGAAGACCCTCCTTTTCCTCGGTTACTCTGTAGCTTTTTAAGCCCAGGGAGTTCGGGACAGTGGTGATTATAGTGCCCGTACTCACCACATATTGAACAAGAATGGTTTGTTCGTAGAGGTGGCCTTTTTCCTTGCCTTGGGGCAGTGCTTAGCTCCTAGTTCTACTTCCGGTTGGAGTTGACTCTAGCCTGGGATCGCGGTGGGTGTTGTTGGTTGTTGCCCCCCTGTCTAGGGTTCCATTTAGGCTTGTTTTTGTCTTCTTCTTAACCAAGTTAGGAGGGTAGTTTTCTTGATCATACTGGTGTGGTTGATTTTTGGATAGCTGCACAAAGTTCACCTGTGCATTGGTTTGTGTAGGTGGGTTGTGTGCTTGGGACTGAGCATAATGTTGTTCCGTGTTTGCACCTGGTCATTGGGGGGAGCTCTTCTGTTAGTGTTTCTTCCTACGTACTGGGTCCCCTCAGTCGGAGAATAAGGTCCTCCTTGGTAATACGCTTGCGCCCTACTAGTCAAATTTTGCTACGGCATCTGATGACTTTGAAATCTGGGTTGAGACACATTCTGGGTAGAATTATGTGTGTAACTGGGATTTTGACTACTGTTGCCTAGCAAACCTTGGGTCATTGATAAATTAGTCCGTCTGCAGAGTTAGACGTGCCTGGAAATTATTTATAAGTTTGCAGGCGCGAGGCGTTAGGCAAGATATTGTAGATGTATCCTAACTGCGTATAGATCAGTTCAAGCTGTTTGGATTTATTGATTGCATCCTCTTCAGATTTGGGGTTGTGTTGCACCGCATCCTTTGAAATCTCCGTCGTCAAAGTTTTCAAGGATAAATCTAAAAGGACTCGGTCGTTGAGTTTAGCTTTGCATAAACTGCGACGTCGCTTCCATTCATGGAGATGGTCTGAGATATGGATGGAGGGGGATTGTCTGAAATGAGTCAGTAATTCCATTCCTGAATCGTGGTGAATGGGAAACTAAAAGTATGTGAATAACGTGGTAGCGAGGGCACTAAAGGTTCCATGTGAAGCAGGCGGTTGCTCCACATAGCATTTTGCGGCTACTCCCATAAGAGTGCATTGCAATAGCCTTGACCAAATAGTATCATCAATGATGGTATTCGATGAGCACCACAGGTTAAAGGTCATTACATGATTACCTGGGTCTTCTGCTTTCTTACCTTCTAACTTTGTTATATCCGAAGGGAGATTCGTGGGCATGGGAGGCCAATTGGGGTCGTATATGATGGGGTCATTTTTGAGCTTGGTTAAATCATGTAGATTCAATGCGGCTAAGAAGGGTGACTAAGAGGTTGACGCCATGGCAACATGTGAAGACATGAAGTTCTGGTTAGAATGAGGGTTAGTCTATGACGTACCCTAATGTGAATTCAGCTGGCTTACCGTATGGGATAGGCTCCTCTGCCCCCTAGGGTATGAGGGGGGAGTGGTGTGCGATGTGTTGTTGGGGGACTGACTAGGGTTCCTAGCTAAGGTGGCTCCAAGAAAGGATGAACCAACGACTGTGGAGATGTTCCCTCTTTCATGCCTAAATGGCGAAAGACCTGGAACCCCTCCTGGTAATGGCGGGAGGTCCAAAATATGTCTGGACCGATGCGGTTCTGTTGGGACCATTTTAGTGTCGACTAGGTTAGGGTTTGGAAAAATTTGAGGGGATCGAGTCTATGATAACGACAAACTTATAGGCACATACATAAAACAAAGGGAAAATGAAATGAATTTTCCCTTTAACTTAATCTATGTGATCAATCAAGAAAAAAATGGTTTTGTTTGTTTGTGTGTGATACTCAAAATACTAGAAGACCTATTACATCCTCACACACTCCAAAGTAACTGGGCCTTGAGAATATTTCTTGTGAGTGCTAGCACAACGTCCCCTAAGATCTTGCGACGCCCCCAGTCAGCCAAAGAGAATCCACCAAGGTAAGGGTAGAGGGTCTAGTGCTTGCCTACACCGTCACCTATAGGGTAAAGGATGCCCTATTTTTTGGCCACTAAGAACCACTATCCCACGTGAGCATTAAAGTCTTGGGCTTCTTAGTAGTCAGCTAACAATACCGAGTATCATCTGAGTTAGGTAGCCCCAACTGATACTGCACGCACTGCGCCTAAGCTTAATCCCCTCTAAATCAGGTCTCTGCCGCACTCGGGTTTTATTTTCTGTGGGCTGATAGGTGGATTTTAAAGCTCCCTAAATGCACAAATTCTATGTTTCAATATGAAGTGTGATCAAGGTGGCTTATTGGATGCCTACCCCCTTGATCCTAACTTAATCTATAAATTCTTTTGTGGCCTGTGTGGGGAGAATCTAGTGAGTTGTTTTAAGTTAGTTTTAGGTGGCTTTCTTTGCTTAGTGGGTGAGTGTGTGTGAGAATATGGTGAAAAATATCATAGTTTGAACATATGGATATCAGTGATCCTTTACAAAAGACCCCTAGTTAAACTATGTGACGTTGTTCCTTGTTCAAATGGAAAAAATTTGTGGATGATGGGCCACTTCCAAATCTTCCTAGTTAATCTATGTGAGTAACTAAAGGGAGATGGCGAATTGTAAATGTAGAGCATTCATATGCTTGCCTAGGGTCACCAAATGGTGCAAAGGAAACATATATTACTTGCTCTAATCGGCGATTCAATCGTAGTCCCGCAATTTCCTAAATGGAAAAATTGATTTTAAGCTAAACAATTTCTACACTAGCTTATGCATGTGTGGTCTTGGGCCACTTACTTGGACTAGTTAAACTAAGTGTGCATGCTAGAATTTGCAAAAAACATAAATTTTTTGGAAAGCAATGGTTAATTCACCCCCTACTTAAACTATGTAAATTTTTTTGGCAAAAAACCAACTTAAATGAAAACTAACTCTATGCCTACAGAAACCAACAAAAAGTGAGTTCTCAAAAGCTGTGGGGTATCGACGCAAGTGTTGGAAAATACATTAGGCGCTGTTGAGCACACTTACAAGCAGAAAAATGCAGAACATAGGGAGAAAAATATTATTCTGCAATTTGTGCAAAAAGCCTTGACAGGTGTGCCTTCCTGCGCGCAGGTCAGTCCTAAACGCGTGCAATGCGTCTCTGTGAGGAAAAACTGCAGGCAAAAATCCTGCAAGTAAAATGATTAGGAGCTGCCTTCTTCAGACTGTCACTTCAGTGATTCTAGGGACTGTAATATGGATCAGAGGACTATCAGCTCCACTCCAGCATAGACAAAGGGTCTCCTGCAAAAGATGGTGCAACCACATAAACTTGGAACATGTTAGTGGAGTCACCAATCTTGTAGTGGTTTATTTGTCGCATGGGTGTATGAAATCGCACCAGCTTAAAGAGTGTGGTATACTCTTTAAACTATTGGTAACAGGCGGAAAGTGGGGGAGCTCAAAAGCATAACATTTAATGAAAAACAATATGCTAAAGTATGCTATGGTTAAACTAAAACAAGAACAAAAATATACAAAAGCTATAAAGAGAGTCAAAATGATAATAATGCAAACGATGGCTCGATGGCCTCTTCTTATTAAACGTTTGAAATGGAGAAGAAATTTTACCCACTTTCCAAAGGACCCCTAGGCAGTGGCTCCATGTCCCGATGCAAGGATGTTGCCTTCCAAGCTCTGCCTCTGATGCAGTCTCCCTCTCTCTCTCTACTATGGTGGACTAGGATGTTGGGTGGCCAACGATCGAGTCCTCTTTAGCTCCAGCTCTGGCTCACACACTGCTGGTGTTTCTTAGGAAACTTTGGCCAGCATAACAATGTGATCACCATTTCTTCATCTCTTGGTGGCTTTATATAGGTGAGTTTCAAATCCTCCTTCCCTCCCTTGGTACATGATGGATAGTGACCCAAGGGAGAGGTATGATTCCATTGTGTGCTAAAATATTCTTTTGTGTGCTTACATGGTGTCTAAGGAGGTGCTGGTGGCTGTCTTTAGGCGGATTTCACACAAGGAGTAATTGTCCTTTGCTTTGTGTGGTCCCGTAAAGTGACTTTTTGCCATTTTCAGGAATGGATGCTTATCGGGCAAAAAGGCACGCAGAAGGCGCGCTTCTCAAAGGATAAAGCACACAATTCAACATTTATGACTAGTTCAAATATGATTTTCTCAAAACCTTAGAGATTTTAAATACTTCTTGATTCCATAATGTGTTCTTGCCCTGTAAATCCTTAGGCTTGACATTAATTGATGTCATCTTCTGCTGTATGATTTTCCAGTGTTAATATTTTCCCCCTAATGTGTGAGGTATATGAAGAACTGCATAGCCGAAATACATTATAGTTTCTTTTTTGTATCGTACAGAGAGAGAGAGAGAGAGGCTTGCATGAATTTTGGAATTGACTACACCTTGCACCATTTCCGAGATAACCATGGCCTAAGGGCCCCCCCTGCAAGCAGACAAAATATACAACATATTTACAAAATTTCAACAAGGCGGGCATGTCCCATGCTCGTGATGCTATGGCTAGTTAAAAAAATTGACAAATACATCTGCTGTTTGTGCCACTACTATGGTAGTGATGCTGGTGGTTGTTGATGACAACTGCTGACGCCCTTAGGGGAATTTTTTCTTTAACGATAGGTGGAAAGTGGTACCCATATGTGTAATCTTGGTATGGCATATCACTGTGCAATGTATGCATATGTACTGGTTGGGACCTTCCTGTGTATGCATTGTTGTCAGAGACGCTTATGGAAGCACAGGTCTTTGACGGATCTAATCAAAGTGCAATGGTTGTAAGGTACGATACCATCGTGACCTGAAAGCTTTTGCTATAGCCGAATATCAGGAGGATCAATGACATTTGTGGATAATGATGTCTCCCACAGTGCCACCCGAGGATACCCCTTTACATGGGGAGGGGTAATCCAAGGTACCTATTCCTTTTTGGAAAAGAGGAGTCAAGGTCGAAAAAAAGGAAGCCTTAACCAAACCAAGGGTCGCCGACTTGAGGGGTCGGGGACCTAGATGTGATGGGTTTAACATAGGCATGTTGGTGAGAGGTGACTGAAAGTGGATGATGGGGATTCAGTGGCCCGAGGTCGAAGTATAATTTAGCAGCTTAGCGGCAGTCATAGTTATTTCTGAAGGGAAAATACCTAGAGTCGTTAGGACTTCTAGTGCAGGTGTGGACCGGCTATGAATGTCGTGATGGTGTGTGCATGGGGGTGAAATACTCCGACCAAGGGGAATGAGGGACTGCTGCCATGGGGGAAAAGGTTAAATATGAGGGTGAAGTGACAAAGGGAATCGTTTGCGGTTTTTGTGCACTTACCAAAATAATGGGGTTTGGTTTGTACAAAACACAGAGATGGGTACCCGAAAACATGAAAAGGGGGTCGCTCACTATTGGTGTGAGGATTGTGTTTTGCTGGGGGTAGGGGTCCCATTGGTTGGTCTCATGTGCAGGGTTGATGAAGTAGAAAATGTCGCAGATGGGATTATGTTGATGGAGGTATGGTGGGCCAAATGTGATGTGTGGAGGTGCGCTTTCAATCTGCTTTCTATAACCTGGTCGTCCAGGAAGAGGGTTTTGAGTTTTAATGGAAAACTTGACCTTATGCATGATGAATGGATGATAATGAGGTGCTTCCTAGACTTAAATGGTATGGCCATGGCATCAGTTGAAATGTGATATATGGTCTACTTTGTGTGACGAAGGCCATGGAGGGCAGGCTCTATCATGGAAATTTTTCTGATGTCAGGATATGCAATGTTTTCTGGGACACTAGCATGCTGGGGGTAGGATGATACCTACTCCGAAACCTTCAATGGATGGTGTTTTAAGTGGTTGCGGGTTCTTCCTGCAAATACAACTACCTCAAGTGAAAGCATCTTCTTTTCATCAAAAAATTATTGAAAGACATGAGCTTTAAAAAATAATAAGGGAGGGTGCATACCTGTCGGTGTTGAAAAATTTATTTTTTCAGGAGTGCGAATGTGTGGCATCAACTTTATTTTTAATGGAGTGTTGATCATAGTGATGCTTTCGGTCTGATGATCAGATACTCTAAGCTCCAATTTTTCCTTGAGAGTTTTACTTGGGTCCTAGTTTTGATTTCAGTTTGGGTTGCCCCCAGATTGAGATCATGGGGGCATTGCCGGTTACTGCCCCTTGTCTAGGATCTCCCTTTTGTTTGTTCCTTGGCTTATTTTTGCAGCATTTGGAGGATTGTCATAATTCTCCTGGTTGTATGGTTGTTGATGAGCCAAGGAAGGGTTGCACTAGATTAACCGGCACATTACATTGTGCCATTGGTTTGTTCTGTGCGGGAAACAAGGAATATGAGTTCTGGGCTGAATTTTATGATGGGTTGGTTGTGATACGTTTGAGGTAGAATCGTATAAGTATCCAAGATATTGATTACTGCTGCCTAGGTGTCCTTGGGCCAAAGACCCGATCGAACCATCTATAGAATCAACGTGCATGGTGCTACTGCTGCCTAGGTGATCTTGGGAAAAATACCCGATCAATCCGTCTGTAGAATCAATGTGCATGGTACTACTAATTCCTAGGTGATCGTGGGTCAAAGACTTGATCAAACCGTCTGCAGTAGGCGATGTGCCTGGTAACTCCCCGAATACAGATTACTGCTGCCTAGGTGACCTTGGGTCAAAGACCCAATCAAACTGTCTGCAGTAATGGATGCTCCTGACAACTCAAGAGGATGAGGCAACCAGGTTCCCCTGTCCCTGGTTGGTGTATGGTGGCTTGGGGGGAGGAGGGACAAATGGTTGTCTTTCTGGTGACTGTTGCTCCTCCTGTAGGTACAGTATGGTACGAGGCTTGTTGCCGATAGATTGGATGGAGGGATCCTCTTAATAGGATCACTCGACCTCATGTAAGGTGTCCCTATATGGTGGTATTTTCGGACAATGGTGGGTATAGTGCTCATAGGTATCACAGAGAATGCATGCATGATTGGTAAGTAGTGTTTTTCCTGTATTTGTTTAGGCAGGTTCCTTTTGCCAGGAACACGGCATTGAGGTGTCTGCTTCGGAGCCAAGGAGCATTTTTAACTCGTCCAACTCTAGACATATGTGGGTAGGGTGTCCTATGACATCACATATAGCACAAGTTGATGAACCCTTTTCATGGTGGGGGTCACCACTTTCTTTCCTCTTTTTGTGGTTTTCTTCGCTGTGATAATGAGTATTGTAATGGGAACTTACCTTGCGGGGGCGGTTCTGACCATTTCTTGGTTGGGTGGGGGATCCTCTAGACTGAGGGGCTTTAACCCTACAACAGTATTGTTGGTGGCTTCTATTATAGAAGGGGGAACGAGGTACCAAACCTGGAATGCCAACGATATGTTAGGTAACACCAGTGTTTCCAAAACCTGTTGGGAGACAAAGCTAGTTGGAGGGTAGAGGAAAGGGGTTTGGGAGGCGGCGTAGGCTAGAGGGGTTGTCGTGGCTGATGCCTCAATGTCGTTACTTCTTGAGTCCATGTCTTGACTAACCTCGGTGCTTTATGTGGACAAAATGCACACCGGTTCCCCTGTGTCATCGGGCGATACCTCTGGGATAATGGGAGGATCTCCTAGGAATGACCCAAGGACAGAAGATGGTTTGAATTGGATGGGGCCATATTCTTGGTACTGTGAAAGAGCATCGGTGGCTATATCTACATAGGGTATAATTGCATCTATTTTGGTTAGGGGACACTTCTCGCTGTGTGCTAGTTGGTCTACAGTAATGATTCGATCCTCGTGGGGAAATATCATAATGGGAAAGACGGAGGATGCTATGGCAGACATGGTGTACATGTAACTCCGCCCGAGGAGTATGTTGCAATCCAAGTGAGCATCCAAGACTTCAATGTCTATGTGGACCGTCTTGCTGACTAATCAAACCAGTACGTTTCGGAAGAGGCCGACGAGAGTCAATGGACCATTGTTGTACGCTCTGAGTGTGCTGACGGAAAGTTTGAGTTCAGGGGATCCTAATTTCTGGCACACATTTTTTGACATGATGCATGTCGATGCACCCTCGTCATTGACACATCGGTGAATAGTGATATTCTAGACCGATATTGGTATCTGGAAGGTGACCATAGAAGGAAACCTAGGGGTGGCTTTGTCTAAGTCAAAAGCCATCATGCACGTATCGGCGGGGTCGATAGTGCCTAAAGCGGAAAGTAGGGCTTTCTGTTGCTTGGGGCATGATTGCAATACTTCCAACACGGACATAGTAGTGGGTGATTGAGCTAAATCATCCACGATGCTAGAATTATGGGCCGCTTTGGAGTAGTTACCTTCTCGCCTATTAGGTCCCTTTACCATCTTTGGCAACGGTTTTATAGGGATATTTGGAATGGTAAAAGGTGCAGTCGGCATGCTAGTACTAGTACTTGACCTATTGGTTTCTGGTGGGGTGTTTTAGCCGCGATTCTGAGTCTGGAAAAACATTTCTTCCCCCGTCATGTAAATTTCATGGTTGCTTTTCCCAGAATCGTCTGGGTTTTGTTGTTGAGTGTTGACTGTCCCTTGATGGGGGAAAGGTTCTTGCATCACCGCAGTTTGCTGGGAAGACCTTGTTGTCCTTGGTTACTCTGTAGCTTTTTAAGACCAGGGATTTCGGGACAGTGGTGAGTATAGTGCCCGTACTCACCACATATTGAACAAGAATGGTTTGTTCATAGAGGTGGCCTTTTTCCTTGCCTTGGGGCAGTGCTTGGCTCCTTGTTCTAATTCCGATTGGAGTTACCTCTAGCCTGGGATCGCGGTGGGTGCTGTTGGTTGTTGCCCCCCTTTCTAGGGTTCCCTTTGGGCTTGTTTTTTTTATTCTTCTTAACCACGTTAGGAGGGTCTTTCTCCTGATCATGTTGGTGTGGTTGATTTTGAGACGACTGCAAAAATTTCACCTATGCATTGGTTTGCGTAGGTGGGTTGTGTGCTTGGGACTGAGCATAATGTTGTCCTATGTTTGCACCTGGCTGTTGGGGGAGAGATCTTCCATCAGTGTTTCTTCCTATGTACTGGGTCCCCTCAGCCAGAGGATAAGGTCCTCCTTGGTGTTACGCTTGCGCCCTATTAGTCAAATTTTGCTGCAGCATATGATGACTTTGAAATCTGGGTTGAGACACATTCTGGGTAGAATTATGTGTGTAACTGGGATTTTGACTGCTGCTACCTAGGCACGCTTGGGTCATTGACCCAATTAGTCCGTCTGCAGAGTTATACGTGCCTGGAAATTCTTGATAAGTTTTTAGGTGCGAGGCATTAGGCAAGATATTGTAGATGTATCCTAACTGTATATAGATCAGTTCACGCTACTGGGCTTTACATATTGCGTCCCCTTAGGATTTGGGGTTGCGTTGCACCACATCCTTTGAAATCTCCACCATCAGATTTTTCAAGAATAAATCTAAAAGGAATTGGTCGTCGAGTTTAGCTTTGCATAAACTGTGACACCACCTCCATTAATGGAGATGGTCTGATATATGGATGGAGGGGGATTGTCTGAAATGAGTCTGTAATTCCGTTCTCGAATTATGGTGAATCGGAAACTGAAAGTATGTGAGGAACACAGTAGCGAGAGCGCTAATGGTTCCATGTGAGGTAGGCGATTGCTCCACGTACCATTTTGTGGCTACTCCCGTAAGAGTGCGTTGAAATAGCCTCAATCGAATAGTATTGTCAATGATGCTATTCGATGAGCACCACATGTGAAAGGTCATTACATGATTACCTATTTCTTCCACTTGCTTACCTTCGAACTTTGGTATATCCAAAGGGAGCTTCATGGGCATGGGAGGCCAATTGGGGTCATGTGCGATGGGGTCATTCGTGAGCTTGGTTAAATCAGGTAGATTCAACGTGGCTAAGTAGGGTGACTGAGAGGTTGACACCATGGAAATGTGTGAAGACACAAAGTTCTGGTTAGAATGAGGGTTAGTCTGTGACGTACCCTGATGTGAATTCAGCTGGCTTCCCGTATGAGACGTGCTCCTCTGACCCCTAGGAGATGAGAGGGGAGTGGTGTGTTGTGTCTTGTTGGGGGACCAACTAGGGTTCCCAACTAAGGTTGCTCCAAGAAAGGATGAACCAACGACTGTGGCAATGTTCTGTCTTTCACGCCTAAATGGTAAAAGACCTGGAACCCCTCCTGGTAATGGGGGGAGGTCCAAAATACTTCTACACTTACAAGGTTCCATTGGGACCATTTTAGTGTCAACCAGGTTAGGTTTTGGAAAAATTTGAGGGGATCGAGTCTATGATCATGAAAAATTTATGGCCACATACATAAAACAAAGTGAAAATGAAATGAATTTTCCATTTAACTTAATCTATGTGATCAATCAAGCAAAAAATTGTTTTGTTTGTTTGCGCGTGATACTCAAAATCCTAGAAGACCTATTACGTCCTTACACACTCCAAAGTAGTTGGGCCTTGAGAATATTTCTTGCAAGTGCTGGCACAATGTCCTGTAAGAGTTGGCGACGCCCCCAGTCAGCCAAAGAGAATCCACCAAGGTAAGGGTAGAGGGTCTGGTTCTTGCCTGCACCATCACCTATAGGGTAAAGGATGCCCTAGTTTTTGGCCACTAAGAACCATTGTCCCATATGAGCGTTCGAGTCTTGGGCTTCTTGGTATTCAACTAACAATACCGAGTATCAGCTAGGTCAGGTAGCCCCAACTGATACCGCATGCACTGCGCCTAAGCCTAACCCCCTCTGAATCGGGTCTCTGTCATGCTCAGGTTTTCTTTTCCATGGGCTGATAGGTGGATTTTAAATCTCCCTAAATACACAACTTATATGTTTCAATATGAAGTGTGATCAAGGTGGCTTATTGGATGCCTACCCCCTTGATCCTAACTTAATCTATAAATTTGTTTGTGGCCCCCTATGGGGAGAATTTAGTGAGTTGTTTTAAGTTAGTTTTAGGTGGATTTCTTTGCTTAGTGGGTGAGTGTGTGTGAGCATATGGTGAAAAATCTCATAGTTTGAACATATGGATATCGGTGATCCTTTACAAAAGTCCCCTAGTTAAACTATGTGACGTTGTTCCTTGCTCAAATGGAAAACATTTGCGGATGATGGGCCACTTCCAAATCTTCCTAGTTAATCTATGTTGGTAACTAAAGGGAGATGGAAAATCAAAAATGTAGAACGTTCATATGCTTGCCTAGGGTCACCAAATGGTGCAAAGGCAGCAGAGATTACTTGCTCTAATCGGTGATTCAATCCTTGTCCCGCAATTTCCTAAATGCAAAAATTGAATTTAAGCTAAACAATTTCTACACTAGCTTATGCATGTGTGGTCTTGGGTCACTTACTTGGACTAGTTAAACTAAGCATGCATACCATAATTTGCAAAAAACATAAATTTTTCAGAAAGAAATGGTTAATTCTCCCCCTACTTAAACTATGTTAATTTTTTTTTGCAAAAAACCAACTTAAATGAAAACTAACTCTATGCCTACAGAAACTAGCAAAAAGTGAGTTCTCAGAAGCTATGGGGTATCAACACAAGTGTTGGTAGATACATTAGGGGATACCCAGCACACTAAGCAGAAAAATGCAGAATATAGGGAGAAAAATCTCAGCCTGCAATTGGCACGCAAAAAGCATTGACAGGTGTGCCTTCCTGCGCGTAGATCAGTCCTAAACGCGCACAATGCACCTCTGTGAGGAAAAACTGCGCACAAAAATCCTGCAAGTAAAATGATTAGGAGCTGCCTTCTTCAGTTTGTCACTTCAGTGAGTCTAGGGACTATAAGATGGATCAGAGGGCTATCAGCTCCACGCTAGCTTAGACAAAGGGTCTCCTACAAAAGATGGCACAACCACATAAACTTGGAACACATTAGTGGAGTCACCAATCCTATTGTGGTGTATTTGTGCACGGGTGTACGAAATCACACTAGCTTAAAGAGTGTGGTCTACTCTTTAAACTATTGGTAATAGGCATAAATTGGGGGAGCTAAAAAGCATAACATTTAATGAAAAACAATATGCTAAAGTATGCTCTGGTTAAATTGAAACTAAAAAACAAATATATAGAAGCTATAAAGAGATTAAAAACAATAATAATGCAAATGATGGTTCGATGGCCTCTTCTTATTAAGCGTTTTAAATGGAGAAGAAATTTTACCCACTTGCCAAAGGGTCCCTAGGCAGTGGCTTTAGGTCCTGATGCAAGGATGTTGCCTTCCAAGCTCTGCCTCTGGTGTAGTCTCCCTCTCTCTCTCTGCTGTGGTGGACTAGGATGTTGGGTGGCCAACGATCAAGTCCTCTTTAGCTCTAGCTCCGAGTCACACACTAGTGTTGTTGCTTGGGAAACTTTGGCCAGCATAACAATGTAATCACCATTTCTTCATCTCTTGGTGGATTTATATAGGTGAGTTTCAAATCCTCCTTCCCTCCCTTGGTACATGATGGATAGTGACCCAAGGGAGAGGTATGATTCCATTGTGTCCTCAAATATTCTTTTGTGTGCTCACATGGTGTCTAAGGAGGCGCGGGTGGCTGTCCTTAGGTGGCTTTCACACAAGGAGTAACTGTCCTTTGCTTGGTGTGGTCTTGGAAAGTGACATTTTTCCATTTCCAAGAATGCGCGCTTATTGGGTAAAAAGGCATGCAGAAGGCGCTCTTCTCGAAGGATAAAGTGCGCAATTTAGCATTTATGACTAGTTCAAATCTGATTTTCTCAAAACCTTAGAGATTTTAAATACTTATTGATTCCATAATGTGTTCCTGCCCTGTAAATCCTTAGGCTTGGCATTAATTGATGTCGTCTTCTGCTGTACGATTTTCCACTGTTAACACATTCCATTGGACAAAATAAAATAATAAAAGTTTCCAATTATTAAAGAAAAAGATCAAAGAACAACCTATTTTAGCACTTTTAGATTTCAATAAGTTGTTTCAGGTTGAGGTTGATTCCAGTGGAGCTATAATAGGAGCTATCTTAAGTCAAGAAGGAAAACCAGTTGCGTACTAGAGTGAAAAACTTAATGAGGTCAAGAAAAAATACTCTTCTTATGATAAAGAATGTTATACCATCATACTAACTCTAAAGAAATGGAGACATTATCTTATGCCAAAATATTTCATCCTCTACACAGATAATAATGCTTTATAGTGTATCAAAAATCAAACAAAATTGAGTCAAAGATATGTTAAATGGATTGAATTCTTAAAAAATTTCACATTTTTCATCAAGCATAAAAGTGGGCTATCAAACAAAGTGGTAGATGCATTAAACAGAATAAATTTAATTTTGCAAGAATTCCAAGTAAATGTCTTAGGATTTGATGAGCTAAAATATATGTATAAAGATGATCTAGATTTTAAAGAAGCTTATGAAAATTTTGAAAATCTTGTGAGTAGAGATATAACTCCATGGTTATACTACATGATATAGGATGGACTTCTGTTCAAAGGAAAAAAATCATGCATTCCAAGACGTCCGATGAGGGAAAATTTGTTGAAAGAAAAACATAGTGGAGGTTTAGCAGGTCATTTTGGGCAAGATAAAACTCTAGCATAGTTACAAGAAATTTATTATTGGCCTCACATGAATACAGATGTAAAGAAATTTTTTGAAAGATGAAGGATATGTCAATATGCAAAAGGAAGAAGTCAGAACATTAGGCTCTATCAACCCATATCAATACCAAATCGACCAGGGGATTCCATAAGCATGGATTTTGTACTAGTATTGCCTAAATCACAAAAAGGAAGTGACTAAATATTCGTTATTGTTGACAGATTCTCAAATATGGCACACTTTATAGCTTGTAAAAAGAAAAATGATGCAACTAACATAACAAACTTGTTCTTCAAAGAAATATCTAGATTGCATGGATTACCTACAAGTATTGTTTCTGACAGAGACGCTAGGCTTTTGGGTAATTCTGGAGAACTCTATGGAAAAATTTGGGAACCAATCTTAGTTTCAACTTTTCATTTCATCCCCAGACTGATGGTTGGACAAAGGTGGTAAATTGAAGCCTTGTAAATATCTTGAGAATTTTGGTAAGTGAACATACAAAATAATGAGATCAGGTACTTGCTCGGGCAGAATTTGCATATAACAATTCACCCACCAAAAGCACTGGATTGAGCCCATTTCAATTTTTTTATGGGATGCATCCAAGAGGAATTTATGAATTGAGGAATCTGGGAAACCAACAATTAAAAAGTGCAGATGGTGAATATTTTGCAACTAGTATGTAGGAAATATAAGACAAAGTCAAGCAACAATTACAAGAAAGCAACATCAAGTATAAACGAAGAGCAGATTCCAAAAGAAGACAACTGGACTTTGATGTTGGAGACCTGGTTATGGCACATATTCGGAAATAAATATTTCCTAAAGGGGAATATAATAAGTTAAAACTAAACAATATTGGACCATGCAAAATTTTAAGGAAATTTTCCTTGAATGATTATGAAATAGAACTACCCAAAGGTTTTGGAATTTCACCAATCTTTAATGTTTCATATCTTTACCCCAATAAGGAACCAACAAATGATCCTACAGATGTACATGTTAGAGACAAATTTCAATGGGAGAAACAACTATCTTCTGCACTAGCAAAGAATATTAAATCCATCATCAATTACAGAGTGGCTAAAAGGACCAGAAAGAAAGAATATATTCAATACTTGGTCAAATGGAAGAATCAACCAGTTGAGCATGATACTTGGATGAAAACAATAGAGATTTAAAAATATGGTACCAGTATTGAATAAATTCAAAAGAAAAACTTATGATTGTATTTTTTTTTCTTCCCCGGTAGTATGATGCAGGAGCATCACATATTTTAATTTGTTGTAATTATTTAATTTGGGAAATATGAAATTTTCTATATTTTATTAGTCATTCTATAATTAATTAGGATATTAGGAAGTTAGGATAGGTTCCTAAAGTTGAGAGGATAATTCTAAACTTCCTCCAAATATATAGGAAGAAGTTTCTCTTGAAGAGATTCAATAGCTTTCTTCCATCCTAAATAAATAGCCATGTAAGTGTTTGTAATGCTCAAGCTTTTGGACTGTGATTTGTTTAATGAAATTTAATTTTTTTAGTTGTTTGTTTCCTGCACCATTAGAGGTCACAAATAGAGAATTGGAGAGCATCCTCACCAAGTATTTTAGAAGCATCATGAGAGATTGGGCTGATAGATTAGTGGAGGCCAGTTGGGCCTATAACACCACTTGGAAGACAACCATGTTGATCAATGATTGTCATTGATGTCAACCCAAGCAACACTAGGGGCTACCCCAATATTGCATAGGAATTTTGACTTGAAAAATTACTCTATTATGAGTCAAGGATATTTTGGATGGTTTCTACTTGTCGAGATGTTTTCATTGATATATGGCATGCCATGTAATTCTTCACGGTTTGAGAGATATTCGTGTTTGAAGTTAGTAACCCCAGTTAGTGGGCTAAAAACCCATGGGGTTGTGGGATGACACCAATCGCTGGTTGTGGTCATTAAATTGTCAATAATTGATAATTTTTTAAGCTCCTAAAATCCCTCCACCATTCACTTATTGAATACCCTCTCAACCTAAGCATTTATATAAATTATGACCCTCATATCCTCCTCATGTAAGGATTTTGCTACTTATAACAGGCCATCATGGGATTTTTGCTATAACTGTTTTTATGAAAAGCTTCAGATTCTGAAACTAAAAACCCATTTGGGAAAAATATTGATGAAACAGGTGTCCGAATTTTAGATATTGGTTCAATATATTTTTGGAGATATGATCCAAGGAATTTAGGGTTTTTGCAGGCTCCCGAATTTCATGTCAAACAGGTGACCTTGGGAAAATCAGCATAAATTTCATTCTAATTATTGGATTCAAATTCTATAAAAAGTGACAGAAATAGGACAGGCTGTAGTTTTTTTTGTATCATTTTTGGGACCAAATATTGAAACAATGACACATGGAACTTCATAGAAGTTCACTCTACTGAACTAGTCTATAATCAGGTCATCGTAGGAGATTGGGCATAAATATTTCTTTAAGCATCCAATGTTGATCAAACCTATAGGGTTTGAAAGAGGACTCAGAGGGCTACCACAAGATGAAAATTCATACCTTGGAGATCTAAAATTACACAAATACAACAGATTCAATATCAATATTATAGAAGGAAAGAAAAAATATGAATTCAAGGATCACTACAGTAAGGAAAACACATCAACAATCAAGGGTAAGTATGCTACAACAAGTTATGTATTATTGGTGTTTGAATTTTAATTTGAATATAGTATCTGACATGTGTTTTTTTAGGACAGTGTAAGTATTTTGTTTGTATGTTTGATTGGGTTTTGTTCATAAATGTTGAACGTATTTACATTTTAATTTTGAATATTTCTATGACATATGGCTTGTAGGATAGTGTAGGTATTTTTTTTGTATATTGGTTTGGGTCTTGCATGTGTGGGAAGGAGGACACAATAGGACAACTCAGACACATGCTAGAAGGACAATGCAATACCAAAGTCCTATTACTTGAAGCAAGAACAACAATACCTCAACAACTGCTAGTGTTCAAAGAAGCAGTGTCAAGTCAAGTATCATGTCATGTCAAAAGTCAGTATTGTAAAAATCATCATTGTAAAATTGTAAAAGAGTCATTATTGTAAAAGAGTCAATCTTCCTAGAGTTTGAGAGGAATTGTTGGGAGGTATAATTGTCATTGTTGGATAATGTTATGGTTGGGTTGTAGGGTATAGTGTGATTGAATGATTGGTCTAGTTCAAGAAAATAATTTTGAATCATATTGTTTCGTGGATCATTGTCGTTGGTACGAGATTCCACACTCTTTTCTTATTTCTGATCATTATAGGGTGGTAGCGAGGTGTTAGGTTGGTGGATGAAGTCACCTACAGGTTGGAGCTTGTGAACACTTCAGGGTGGTAGGTTGGTCTAGGATGTTGGGGCATCCATTCAGTTGCATACTGAAGAAACTAGGGCATTGGGGTGTCCTTCCAGTGGGAGCTGGAGAAGAATGATTTTCTAGAATTCTAGGAATTTGTACCTTTCATTTTAGTTAGGGCTGAATATTAAAGAATTTATTAGAAAAACGTTCAGTGGTTTTTTACCCGGAGGGGGTTTTCCAAAATTTGTATGCCTATTGTGTTCTATTGTTTATTGTTGTTACTGGATAAACATCAATAATAATTTAAGATTAACTAATGCTCTGGAAATATTCAAAAAGTGTTAATTGTTAAGAAATAATGATTCATCCCCCTCTCAATATTTCCAACAATTGGTATCAGAGCTTGGTTCCTTCAATAGCAGTCTAACAACTGGAAGGAGGTCATGGAGTATACTAAGAATAGAGTTCCTTTGTTCAATGGAAATAACTATGCACTTTGGAGTGGAAGAATGTAGGTTCATTTGATGGTGCAAGGATACAAAGTATGGGAAATCGTTGAAAAGGCTTTACATCGACCTAGGATGAACAAGGAAATAAAAATATGGTATATGATGCAAGGGATAAATATATAATTATTATTGGGCTTATTGAATCTCTCTATCTTAAGGTAAATGAGCTGCAAAATTGTTAAAGAAGTATGGGGCAAGCTTGAGAATATATATGCAGGTGACTCAAACGTGAAAGAAGTAAAGGTTCAAATTTAAAAAATAAAAATTTGAGAAAATAAAAAGGAAGGAAGATGAAAATATTGTTGCATACTTATAGTGTGTTGATGAAATAAAAAATGCATTGGAAGATTTTGGAGAACCTATCGACACGAAAATTGTTGTTCGAAATATCCTTAGAACCTTGCCGGCAAGATTCAAACCAAAGGTATCTGTCTTGGAATATAGTTCAAATCTAGCCAATATTAGCAAAGATGAATTGCATGGAGTGCTTACGACATATGAAATGAGGATTGAAGAAGAGGATGACACATCTCACCTAGAAATAGCATTTTCCGCATCCAAGAAAACTAGTAAGGACAAGCATACTTCGAAAGCGAAAACTTGTAGTTGTAAGGAAGAAGATGAAGAAGATTTTTCAAATAAATAATTTTCCTACTTCACGTGAAAAATGAGAACAGGTACGGGGAAATTCAAAGGTAAAATTCCTTTGATATATTTTGATTGTGGTGAGGTTGGGTATTTTGCAGCCAAGTGTCCTCACAAAAATGAGGGTGCTACGAAAGGAAAGAAAGGTCAGATGAAGTTAAACAAGAAAGGAAAGAAGAAATGGTTTAATAAGAGTTTCTTCTCCAAAGAAGATAAATCCTCATCTGATGAAAACAGTGATAACAAAGAAGAGATGAAGAAGAAGATATGACTGAGGTTGAATTTCAAAACGAAGTGATCAGGGTTTTTTTTTTTTGTAAAATTAAGCAGATTGTATTAGTCTTTTTGTGTAAAATTACAGAGAGTCCTAGGAGTCAATGTGACCTCCCGGAGATGCAGCTGTCCATGTACAGATTCTCTTATGAGTGAGGCCGCGTGGCCCGTATACCTTTGCCTGTAGCTCCAGACACGTTGGCGCGCCCAGAAGGTCCGGTCAGCTCCAAACTGCGCCTTCTGAAGATGGTGATTTAGCATTCTGCCCTGTGGAATTTCGTTTCAGAGGCCTGTGAGATTGGATTCTGCATGAATTTGGTCGGTCCTGTAGGCTGCGTGTCTTGTTCGTGGTTTGGAGTTTACCATGATTTGCCATCGATTGAGATTGCCATCGATTGAATTTGCCGTGATCTGGAGTTAGCCATCGATTGAGGTTGCCATCGATTTGAGTTTTGCCATGATTGCCTGGAATAAGGACTCCTTATTGCTAGGCTTGCATTTGTAGATCCGCTTGTTGGAGATCTTGGCATTTGGCTTTGATTTCTCCCTCCTCCTGATCATGCCAGAGGCTGTGATACTCTGCCAGGTTGGATTCAATCCCTGCATTTGCCAGTGCATCGGCTAATTTGTTTGCTTTCCTTCGAACGACTTGGAAGGTGATCCCATTTCTGTTACAGAGTTGGTTTTGGAGATCTTTGAGTATTGCTGACAACCTCCAGCTTGGGGTGACTCTGTGCACCTGTGCACCCATCTGGAGTTTCCTAATCATTCGTATTATTATCTCTGAGTCACCCTCCACAATCAGAGGTGTGAGCCTGTATCTGTTTGCCAGTGTGAGGCCTTGGAGGAGGGCTATGAGTTCTGCAGCGTTGTTGGTATTCACTCCGAGGTTGCCATGGTAGATGAGGTGGATTGCTCCTGTGTGATCCCGTACTGCTCCCCCATAGCCTGCCATGCCCGGGTTTTGTCTTGAAGCCCCATCGAAGTTGAGCTTGAAGGTGTTGAAGGGGGGCAGAGTCCAATTGTCCTGCGCCATTGCGGTTGAGGTCTGGTTCCTTCCAGCAGAGTTGGTCTTTGTTTGTAGATGCAGGATCTGTATTATTCTTGTCTCGTTTGGTGAAGCATTGCCCTCTATCTTCTGAATGCCTTTAGCGTTGACTGTTTCTGTGATGAGCAGTCGAACCTTCCTTGTCAGCATGTGAACTCCTGTAGCTGTGTTTTTGAATATTCTTGCGTTTCGCTCTTTCCATAGGGTCCACACTATTGCGCCCGGAGCTAGATTCCAAGCACTGTTGACCAGGGGGTTGGAGGAGATGGAGGATCTCCACTGGCTTAAAGAAGATTGGATGGAGTTTCTGTCTCTATCTGTCTGTCTGAAGACCATGGCCATGTCATCCCACAGGGAGCAAGCCATGGGACAGGTATTGAGCAGGTGATTTAGCGTTTCCTCCCCATTCTCGCATAGCATACATCGAGAAGGGCCTACAAAACCGGGTTTCTGAAGGTTGTCCCATGTGAGAGCCCTGTTGTGCAGGACTAGCCAAGAGAAGAGTGTGATTTTTGGCCAAGTTCCTCTGCTCCACAGGGTATGCCATTTGTGGTCTGTTTGCTGGTCCGGGGTGGTTGCCAAGAGCTTATAAGCTTCTTTGAGGTTGAATGTGCCTTTGGGATTGCTTCCCCACCTAAGGATGTCCTCTTTGTTGGATCTGAGGATTTTCCTTTTGTCCAAGTCTTGTAGAAAAAGGTCTACATTCCCTGGGCCTGCTGGGGTATGCCATTGTTCTCTGGAGAGCCAGTTCTGCCATATGGTTGCTTCGTTTGCCGGTTGCCAGTAGTCTGCTATCGTTATTTTGCCTTCCTCCTTCATGGCGCTTTTCAGAGTATGCCAGTCTGGGTGTTCCAAGATTGGGAGTTGCTGCCAGGCATCTTCCCAGAATAGGGCTGTGTTGCCTTGGTGTACTTCCCAGAAGCTATGCTGCTGAACAATATGTCTATTTTCCCATGCTTTGTTCCAGATTAGGGATCCTTGAGTGGTGCCTATAAGCCGGATGAGGTCTTTATCCCTGATTTGGGTTGTATACTTCGCTTTCCACAGGGCACCCCAGAGGGAGTCAGGATTTTCAACCCATCTCCACCAGATTTTTGCAGCTACGGCCTTGCTTAATAGCTCAGGGTCTCGGAGGCCCAAACCTCCCTCCATTTTTGGTTTGCAGATGTCTGTCCACTTGAGGAGGGCCCATTTGGATTTCTTAGAGGGTCCATTCCAAAGAAAGGAGCGCTGAATGTTTCGGATGGTCTTGTAAGCCACCTTAGGGCCTGCAAGTGCTGAGAACATGTAGGCTGGCATGGTTTGAAGGATGGACTTTACCAATATCAATTTGCTGGCCATATTTAGAGCTCGGTGGGTCCAGCTGCTGAGCCTGGCTTTCATTTTGTTGAGGAGGGCTTCCCAGTTGCTCGATCTATAGGCATGTTCCGAAAGCGGAATGCCAAGGTATTTGGTAGGAAGGGAGTTCTTTTGAATATTTAGAATTCTGCTGAGATTTCTCTGTACAGGAATGGATGTGTTGAAGAAATTTTTTTTGGATTTGGTTAGATTGATTTCCATACCTGAGGCATCCGAGAAGGTTTTTAACACCGTGCTGATGGTTCGAGCTTCCTGTGCTGTGGGGGCTCCCATGAGCATGGTGTCGTCAACAAATTGCTGATGCGTTATAGTGGGTCCCTGTTGTACCGGTTTGATACCTTTGAGCTGGTTCTGCTGCTTTGCCTTGGTCAAGGATCTTCCTAGCCCTTCAGCCATTATGATGAAGAGAAAAGGAGACAGGGGGTCCCCTTGTCTAATGCCTCTGGATGGACTGAAGGGTTGTAGGGGTCCTCCATTAAGCAGGATAGAGAAGAAAGCACCTGAAACCAATGCCATTACCCAGTTTGTCCATAGCTCACTGAAGCCAAAAGCTTGGAGGACTGCTTTCATATATTTCCAGCTGATTCTGTCAAAGGCCCTGGATAGATCAAGCTGAATTAACATACCTGGAGATCTAGTTGTTTTGAGAGAGTGCAAAACTTCCTGGGTAAGGATTATGCTGTCAGTGATCTGCCTTCCTTCGACGTAGCCCGTTTGCTCTTGGGAAATGATTGAGGGGAGGACTGATTTGAGTCTATCAGCCATCAATTTGGAGAGGATTTTATAGAGGACATTGCAGAGGGCTATGGGGCGGAACTTGTCAGGGGAGTCAGCCTGGTTCGATTTGGGGATTAAGGTAAGGAAAGTAGCATTGATGGCAGGCAGGAATTTCTTGGTTCTGTGAAAGTTTCTGACGAGAACAAAAAGATCAGCTTTAATAATGGGCCAGCATGCCTTGAAGAATTCAATTGTAAATCCGTCAGGTCTGGGGGCCTTGTTCGTGGCCATGGAGAAGACGGTTTCTTCAATCTCCTACTCAGTGAACTCTCTTAGAAGGAGGGCATTTTGATCTTCTGTAACTAAGCTGGGTATGGCTCTCAAAATTTCCTGAATGGCTTGGGATCGATCTTGAAGAGGCTCTCTGAGAAGAGAGGTGAAATAGGAGTTTAGCTCAGATCCGATGTGATCCCGTGAGAAGACTTGATCGCCATCTGCGGTCTTGAGGGATAGGATGCGATTAAAAGCTCTGTTCTGTAAGGTGGACTTGTGAAAGAAGCTGGTGTTGCGCTCGCCCTGTTTTAACCATTGCACTCTCGATTTTTGTCTCCACAGTATCTCTTCCTGCTTTAATCTTTCTTCCCATTGCCTTTGCATAGTCGATTCTTGAGTGTTGCGCTCCTCAGTGGGCCCTTCTGTGATCAGAGTTTGCTGGAGATTCGCCATTTTTACCTCAAGTTCTCTTTTGGCTTGAAATATGTTGCCGAAGGTATCTTTGTTCCACTGTTTGAGATTGGTCTTTATAATCTTGAGCTTTTGTTGGATTATGAACATGATGTTGTCGCTTCTTATGGTGGTTTGATTCCACCAGTTTTGTATGTTCTCCATGAACGATGGGTGTTCTGTCCAGAAGGCTTCAAATCTAAAAGGTCTGTTTTGGGGTTTGTCCAAATTGGTGAAGTGGACCTGCACTGGCCAGTGATCAGATCCTCCAATGGGCAGAATGCTGGCCTCCATGTCTATGTTTTGTAACATAGTGGGTTCTGACATGAGGAATCTGTCAAGCCTTGAAGCTATCTGCCGGTTTCCTCCTTGCTTATTGTTCCAGGTGTGTAGACCATTGACGGTGGGGATGTCAATGAGTTTGGAAGCAGCAATAAAATTGTTGAATGCTTCCAAGTCCTTATCTAGTCTTCGTAGGCCTCCCTTTTTCTCTGCTAGATTGGTGATCATATTATAGTCTCCTCCTAAAAGCCAGTGATCTGCCCCATGGTGTTGTCTGACCTCATTTAGGTCAAGCAGCATCTCCAGCTTTTCCTGAAGTCGTTGGGGTCCATATACATTGGTAACGCAAATTGATTGTCTTGAGTCAGGCACGTTGAGAATCACCGATAGGGAGTGCTTGGTGGATAGAGCATTTTGTACTATGAATTTGCTTTTGTTCCAGAATGTGATCAACCCTCCTGCTTGCCCGATTGCATCGATGCTAATGCATTGATGACTGTTAGAAACGAGTTTTTTGAGAATTTCCATGCTTTTGGAAGAGCATTTGGATTCTTGCAGTAGGACAATGTCTGGGTGCTCTGAGAATAGGCGGTTTTTCAAGATCCTTCTCTTGGAGGTGCTGTTGAGCCCCCTGATGTTCCAGGTTGTGATTTTCATTGAGCAGTCTTTGGAGCAGAAAGGACGAATGCCCTGATTTTCCCCTCGTTGATTAGGCGTCTGCCCAGCTCTTGTATCTGTTGTCTTGTGGATTTGCGCCCTCTTTTCTTGCCTAGTCCCTGTGGTTTATATTGATCCAGATCCATGTTGGCTTGTATACCTTTTTTGCTGGTGTTTCCCCATTGCCTTTTGGCTGCATTCTGGTTGATGTATTCCAACTGCAAGTAGGCCATTTCTATCTTCTCCAAATGGTCTTGAGGAATGGCATCGACTCCCAATTTAGACCATTGCTCGTTGATCTTTTGAAGATCTAGATCCCCAAGGATCTCCTCCAAAGGGTTGTTTGAGGGGGATGTTGAGGGCTGATCTAAGTGCATTTCTGTGCTCTGCTGGGTTTGCTCAGGGGTTTGGCTGGTGGTAGGCTGTAGGGGAGAGGAGTGCTGTTGGTTCTGCGGTGTTTGGGCAAGGTTTGGGCCAGAGGTTGAGCTCGGAGCTTTGGGGGTAGGTGTGGGTTGGCTTGATTCAGGAAGATCAGGATGAATGGGGGCCTGAGGAGCTGATGGGTGATCCGATGAGTCAAGGTTGCCCAGAATTTCGAAGCTATTTTGCTGTGTGGAGGTCTTATTAGTGGGGGTACTGTTGGTGGGTTGTTTTGGAATCTTTTTGCTTCTCCTTCCTTTAGTCTTTCTTGAAGCTGGGGTAAAGCCAGGTACTGCAGTGGCCGCTTGTTCCTGTTGAGCTTTGGGCTGTGGTTGATTGACAGGGCATCCGTGGCTAAGATGTCCATGCTGGCGGCAGGTTCGGCATCTAAATGGGATGTTTTCATAGTCAATGGTTTGCTTCCAGTGCACTCCTCTGTGGATCAGCTCCATATGGCCTGGGAGGGGCCCTGAAATATCCAGGTAAACACAGATTCTAGCATAAGCAGTGTACTTACCTTGTGATGTTAGGTCTGAGGCTTTGATGAAGACTCCCAACTGGTTTCCAATGGCCTCCAGGATACGTTTGTGCCAGTAATCCACAGGCAGAGAGTGAAGGCGAATCCATACTGGAACTTTTTTGAAGTCCTCCTGTTCTGGAGCGAATTTTGGTCTCCAGTATGTGATGTATAGTCCGGCTGAGTTGTAGAAATATGGTCCTCCGTCGAAGATTCGATCTCTGTCATCCCTGTGGGCGAAGATGACGGTGAAAAAGCTCCTCGATCCCAGCTGGAGCTCGAAATCCCCTTTGGGTTTCCATTTCTGGTTTATCCACCAGCATAGGGCTTTTTCATTCAATCGGACCCCCATAAATCTGCAGATCAGGGCGTGTTTGCTCATGTGATCTCTGTATTCATCTATGCATGGATCTTCAATGATTAGTCTTGGTATTTCCTTCGAAATGGGCTTGCATGGGGACGATTTTTGCTTGCTGTTTCTATTGGGGATGTGCCCTGCCGACTCAGTTCCATTTGGCTCCGTTTCGTGGCTGATGCCATCAGATCTGGAGTTGGTAGGGAGGCCGGAGGTTCCCAAAGGGATGCTGCCAAAAACGAAGGGCGGAAAGGAAGAAGGGGGGGTCGGACCCCCCCCGGTGTTGTGCATGGATCGATTCAGGTGATGTCGCTGTTGCAGAGCTGACTAGAGGTGGGTGTAGTTGCAGGCAAGCTTGCCGAGCCAGGCTCAGGGTTTTTGCAGGGTTTCGATCCTCTGTCGCAGGCCCTTTTCCACCCAAGTGATCAGGGTTATTAAAGAGCTCAAGGTCGAGAAGAATCATGTCAACACTCTTGAAGACGAATTAAATATAGAAAGGGAACATGTCCTAAACCTTAAAATCAAGGTTGAAGAATAAAAATGAGTTGAAGAATTTCTAATGGAATAATTAAAGGAAAACAACAAGGAAAGCTAATCATTGGAAGATGAAATAGTTTCTCTTCGAAAACAAGTAAAAAATGGAAAAAATATTTAAAAATACACCAACATCTCCAAGGCATTGGAAGAAATCATCAACAATCAACGATCAAATAGTGACAAGACTGGTCTTGGTTACAAAGAAAAATTTGAAAAGGAGATAAGTCCTTCTATGACAACAAAAGAAGATGGATATGAAAAATCTAACAAGCAGGTAGACCTTCCAGCCAACTCGAGAGATGAAGACTCGTAGGAAGAACCATGGAAGAAAATTCCTCGAACAATATTTCCTCCCAGGTATCAACCTATCTTCTATGGTCATTGTTATTCATGTGGAAGGTTTGGGCATAGAGCTATAGAATGATGCACGTATGTTTGGAATAAATATAATTTTGGGAGAGCTTTCAGAAAAGGATATTTTGGAACTCAACAAAATATTAAAATATTTTATCACTTGAGAGATGATGTCAAATGTTACAAATGTAAAAATTTTGGACACTTGTCTAAAGATTGTAGACTTGGAATTTCCTGAAAGGAATTGTCTCAAAATCAGAATGAAAAAATATGGAACAAAAAGACTTAAAAATGTGCTATCGCTCTCAAGGTTCAAAGAAACAGAAATTTTTGGTATGTTGACAATGGTTGCTCAACTCATATGACTGGAGATAGGAATAAGTTCATATCCTTGAAGGAAAAGAAGGATGGAACAATGTATTTTGGAAATGACGGGCCTTCAAACGTCATAGGAGTAGGTACAATCACACTTGGAAGCAAGAATGCATTAGTGAAAGATGTGTTATTGGTCGAAAATATGAATCACAATTTGCTCAGTGTTGGAAAAATGTGCGATCAAGGACACATGATGTATTTAACTCTAAGAAATGTGAAATCAGGAAAGGAAATTTCGATAAAATTGTGGCTACAACAAGTAGAGCTCCAAATGACATATACATTTCATATGAGACACCTAAAGGGTGATTTTTGGAAAAAGACGAAAGTTGGTTATGGCACAAACGAATGGGACATATAAATTTTGACGATTTGGTCAGGATCAATAAGAATGAAGCATTAAGATAAATGACTAAAATTTCAAAACGCACTAATACAATATGTTAATCTTGTCGGCACAAAAAGTAGACAAAAGCTTAGTTCAATACAAAAGAACAATTTACATTACGTCCATTGGAATTAGTACATATTGATCTATGTGGTCCTATGAGAACAAAAGGTTTAGATGGATAATTATATTTTATGATAATGATATATGATTACACTATAATGAAAATTGTCGTCTTCTTAAAGAAAAAGACTGAGGCATTCGAATGTTTCAGAATATACAAGGAATTGGTCAAAAATGAAACTGATTTGAAGATCAAATGTATGAGATCAGATAATGACGTAGAATTCACTTCCAAGGTATTTCAATAGTACTGTGATGAAAATGGAATAAAAAGGCAATTCTCAACAATCAGAACACCATCACAAAATGAAGCTGTTGAAAGGAAAAACAGAACTATACAAGAAATGGCTAGAACACTGTTAAATGTTAAATGACTCAAAATTAGATGATAAATTATGGGTTCAAGCAATCGATACAACTGTATTCATTATAAACATAGATTTTCTAAGGAACAATTGTAACATGATTCCATACAAATTATGGAAAGGAAGACTAGGTAATGTCAAATACTTCAAAATATTTGGAAGCAAATGCTACATCAAAAGAGAAGATAAAAAATTGGGCAAGTTTGATTCCCGTGTCGATGAAGGTATTTTCGTTGGTTATTCACGCAAAAGGAAGGCTTATAGATGCTACAATATGAGGCAAAAAGAAATAGTGGAAAGAATAAACGTTACTTTTGAAGAAGATTGTGTTACAAAGGATGACGATGAGATTTTTCCTTCAAGAAAATCTGAGGGATTTGAGGGAGAATCTGTGAAGGGTGAAGAAGAATCTCCAGAACAAGACCAATCAAATAAGGAAACAACTGTCAACCAAGAGAAAATAAGAAATGATCAGCTAGATGTATAAGAAAATTCTCCAAAAGCTTTAAAATAATGGTGTCAAAATAATCATCCGTCAAATCAAATCATAGGCAAAATAAATGAAGGAATTGGAACCAGGGGAAGTCAACAACTTCGTTCATGTCAACAAGCCCACCTTTCTTTTTTAGCAACTTTTGAGCCTAGAAATTTTGAGGAAGCTATTCAAGATGAACACTGGGTAGAAGCTATGAATGAATAACTGGATCAAATTGAGAAGAACAATACTTGGGAATTGGTTCCATAACCAAAGGATAAAATTTTTATTGGATGTAAATGGGTCTTCATAAACAAATTGAATAGGATGGAAAGGTTACTAGGAATAAGGAAATATTAGTCTGCAAAGGATATGCACAAGTTGAAGGAATTGGTTTTGAAGAAACATTTACTCCCATTTCTAGAATGGAAGCTATCAGAATGTTTCTCGCTTATGCATGCTCGAAAAAAATCAAGGTCTACCAAATGGATGTAAACTCAGCCTTGCTAAATGGTGAATTGGAAGAAGAGGTTTACATTGAACAACTTGAACGTTTTCTGCTCTCTGAAAAGGAAGAATATGTTTTTAGATTAAAGAAGACACTATATGGTCTCAAGCAAGCTCCTAGACCTTGGTATGCTTGTCTTGATGGATATGTACATAAACAAGGATTCAAGAAAGGAAGCGCCAAAAAAAATCTCTATGTGAAAGTGGATCAGGATAACCTAACAATTATCGAGATATATGTAGATGATATAATTTTTGGAAGCAATGGTGACAGATTAAGTAAAAACGTTTCCACAAAGATGCAAAGTGAGTTTTAAATGTCCCAACTTGGCAAAATGACATACTTTCTAGGGCTTTAGATATCTCAGCAGGGTAAAGGAATATTTATATATCAAACCAAGTACATCAAGGAAATGCTCAGGAAATTCAAGATGGAATATTGCGAGCATGTCCTTACCCCAATGGTAACAGGTTGTAAGTTAAGTTTAGATGATTCTTCAAATGATGTGGACTAGAGGTTGTATAGATCTATGATTGGCAGTATTCTATATGTGATAGCTTCTTGGTCATACATAATGCATGCAGTTGGACAAGTAGAAATATTGCAAGAAGCACCAAAATAATCTCATATTATTGTCATCCAAAGAATTCTCCAATATCTTAAGGGTGCAACAAAATATGGTTTATTATATCCCAAAGGAAATAATCTAGTTATCCAAGCTTATACAGATGCATATTAGGTAAGAAGTGTTGACGATCGAAAGAGTACCAATGGAGCAGCATTCTATCTTGATGGTTTCCTTGTTTCATTGTTAAGTAAAAAGTACTCTTCATTCTCTTTATCCACATCAGAAGAAACATATATCACGAAAACAACTTGTTGTACTCAAGTTCTCTGGATGAAGCAAACTTTGCAAGATATTCAAGTCAAGTTTGATGAGACTATTCCCATCTATTGTGATAACACGAGTGCCATAAAAATCTCCAAGAATCCTATGATGCACTTCAAAACAAAGCACATTCCGATCAAATATCATTTCATTAGAGAGATGGTACCCGAAAATAATATCAAGCCTGAATATGTTGGCACAAAGGAAAAAATTGTTGACATCTTTACCAAACCATTACCTCGTGAAGCGTTTGAGTATCTTCGACTAAAGCTTGGGATTCTCCTAATTTCTCATTAAACTCTTTCTCTTATCTAAGTAAGTAAAAAAAGGGGGGGTGGAGTTGGGGTTTGTAAAGGTTCGCAAGATGACATTTTTCCAGGTGAGTTACCCTTTGCCATTGATGACAAAGGGGGACAAAATGCTGTAAGAAGACGTGTCATTATCACAGGGGGAGTTCTTGTGTTTCCATCAATGTCAAAGGTGGATATTGTTGATCGGTGGTTGTCATTGATGTCAACCAAAGAAACACCAGGGGCTACCTTGATCTTACATAGGAATTTTGACTTGACAACTTACTCTATTCCAAGTCAAGGATATTTTGGATGGTTTCTACTTGTCGAGATGTTTCTGTTGATATTGTTATCACCAAATTGATCTTCATATGTTGCTCATAAATAACTCTTTCAAACCACTTCTAACAGAAGATTATCCTCTTCAGTTTGAGAGGGCTCTCTCAAAGGGGATTTATGATTTTCAATAGAAATACTACTAGATGGCTAACTCTATGAACGGTGACTTGGTTTTTTTTTATTGCAGGTTGAAAAATGAAGGCTTGCTACCATTGGGATATGGATTCAACATCGGTGAAATTAGTGACAGTAATTATTCACATGGAAGCTGAGGCAAATAAAGGTTTTTAATAAGGATGATTCATGCACACAACATAAGGAAAAAATAACAATTTAACCCCTAAACGAAGTCAGAGCATGATAGCATGAATTCTGAGTAACTAGAGATAAAATTCACTGCAAGTGATTAGACATAAAATATATAGAGCAACAAAACATTAAACACCTCATTAGAATCTCAGGTTTGGAAGTAGAATGTCACTGTATATTACTAATAATGGAAAAACATAACAAGTAGCAATTTGGTGCAATATTCTCCAACCCTTTTATCTTCGATGTTCAACATATAAATAAGAATTCTTTACAATGCAAATGATCTGCCCAACTAGCTAGATCCTCGAACTCTAATCTTGGCACCTAATCATAACTAAAACTACTTTCTCAGAATAGAAAAAGGAAAATTGTCCTTTAAGATGTCACACTCCTAATAGGACTCTACTTCCTATTTATTACATTCAGTTTTCTTAACAGTAAAATAGTTACATGATAGAGATCACATTTTTGAGAGACAATTCACCATTACTAACATATTTAAAGTACCCCCTAGATTTAGGAAACACAGTCCTACTTTTCAGGAATGGATAATCTCTACTTTAATCATTGGTTTGCACGTTGAGCTAGATGTATGACACTTATTTTAAGTGATGAGTCTATGCTGGGATGGCCCACTGACAGGATGGATGTCCTCGAGATGGCTGGTGTGCTGTGGGAACCTCCAAAAATATTCAAAAAACCTCTCGCTACGAAATAGGACAGTTTAGGTAGTTTTGTGGCGTAGTTTCGTAGTGCATGAATTTTTTCCTTTTCATCCATCTCCCTACCACCTTTGCTAGTCAAGAAACTTCACTAAGCTAAAATATCTTAAAAACAAACAACGCCCCTCCTTAATCTTTCACAAAACTGAATTTCAAAGAAAAATAGCATCTTCAGAAATTTCGTAGCGTTTTTCTGGCTTCAAGCCCGAAGCACGCTACGAGACTGCCTAAAAAACCAGAATTTGTTGTTTTGTGACTGTCTTCAAAAATTTATCTCCTCGAGAAAAAATTAGGTTCTTTGAAAGCCATGAACCTCATCAAACATGTTTCCACTCAATTATTCAATATTTAGGCATTTCTTCTTCATTTACAATGAGTTGGCCTATAGGTTCTTCAACCACTCTCATCCTCAGCCCTTTCTTCTCCTGTTCAACTTGAATCAAGTCCAACTGCTCCTGAAGGTCTTCCACTTTATCTTTTAATGCTTTGTTTTTAGCTTGCAAGTATAAGTTCATCTTCGTGGTGTGTTTGACCACCCCTCTTAATGGCTAAGTCCTCTTCAACAATCTTTTGGCATTGTCCATAGATTTTGAGACACTTGAGATTTGACCTTCCCATATTTTCATCATTTGTTCAAATTGAACCTTCTTAGACCTGTGCTTCCTGCCTCTAACTTCAAATTTAAAATCTCTTTACCTACTTCCTTCAGCTATTCTTTGAGGGATTCTATTTATGATTTTTCAATTATTTTCTCTTTTCCCTTCCTCTGCCTGATAACAACTTCTTCCTCTGTTGATGGAGACAAATATATAATGCTTACTCGTTGTACAACTTCACTTATTTTCTTTGTCTTTTTGCTCTCCATGGCCTTCTTTGCATACCTGGTCATTGGCTTCCTCGGCTGAAATATAAAGCCAACATCTTCACCTACAAAATCTAATTTCTTAGCAGTCTTACCTTTCTTCAGTTTTCTTCCACCACCTTCAATATATTCTGCTTGCATTATTGGTCAATCTTCAATATCAATTGCATGAAGGATATCCTCTAGATTCTATTTGGCCAATGTCTAGCTTCTAGTCATCCTCTCACAACCTTTTTTTCCGACTTTATGTTTATTTTTTGTAGGTGTTGATTGAGGGGTGTTAGTCTCTTGTAGAGGTTCTACTCCTATGTCCATTGGTTCTGTAGGGGATGATATTTTTTCTTCTTCAAATTCTTCTGTCAGAGCTGGTGATGTAGTAGTTCTAGGTTTTGAGATTTTATTTGGAGTGACCACATCTATTTCATAACCACTCAGGAATAGAAAAGAAGTCCAATATTTGTTTAACCTTTTCAATTCTTCCAACACTAACAAATTTATTAGACCATGATGAAAAAGAGATGTCTCATTGCCTTCTAACTTGACTTGAACCCAATCTGAAATTTTCCCTAAACTCCTGTATAAATAGAAAGGTAAGTCAAGTGATATCTTACCTACAAAGTGCAGAAGGATTCTGAGATGGTACGAGTAAACCATGTGGAATATTCCTTCACAGGTGAAATATTTTTGAATGACCATCAGTAGTTTTGCATAATTCTCCTTCATAAAAATCCTAGGGATAGCATTAGTCAAATCAACTCCACTGTGTTCTTGCTTGAGAAACTACTTACAACCCTGAATTGTAAACTTTGTACCTTTAAACCACTCTTCACCACCTCTATGGATTCCTGTAGTTAACGATATTTTCTCTGGTGTCACTGTGAGATTCAGAATCCCAACCTTTGATGTTGTTCCTGTAAAGTTAGTGGCAAAATCCTTCGAAACTTGTGCATGGAAACTCTGCAACCTCTGGCAGAATTGCAAGAAGGCAGTCCTCCTGAAAACCTCCATAGCAGTAGGGTATTCATTGAGTAATTTTAAATCCATGGGTTCATGCCTACGATAATGACCACCTTTGTTCGTTTTGTTTCTTGCAACCATGGATTATTTATAGTCTTCACTACCTCGCTTGTTGATGACACCTGCAGAATTTGAATATGACATCAACCTGCTTGGATTTGATGAAGCAACTCTCCAGGGATCGACTCACATGCAAGTATAAACAATAATATGACAAAAGGATATTTTGGGGTAATGTTTAAAAGGTTAAATGACAGCTTGGGTTTTAATCATAGCACATGCAACCAAAAAGATTCATGGTTACCTCAAATATGGCTATATACATTTTAAAATTACCATAAAGACATTGAAAGACCTCCAACTTTACTCCTCTAATCATATACTGACACCTCACATCGCTCTGACAACCTTGGCTAAAAAAATGGAGTTTTGTAGAAAAGAAAGTTAGGCTGCTGACAAATTTTCTACGAAACTATTAGGCAGTTTTAAGGAAATCTGTGGATTTCCTTTGTAAATCGCTATGAAATTCTGAAAAACTGATAGGTGTGCACTTCTCATTATAAATGTGTGGGAATGAAAACTGACATGATATGGGAATGATTTCATTGAAGTGGAATGGATGGAGGTGCATATTAAACTTAGGATAGGCTTCAAAAAATACAAAAAATTCGTATATCACATTGAAATGGCTTAGGAGACCTCATCCATTTGGTGAATGACTTGAATGACCCTATCAAGGAAATTTTTACAACAAAATGAGTTATAAAAGTTGATCCATTTGGGATGTTGTGCCCTTGTGGTACACCAAAGAACCTGTAGTTCCAGTTCCATCCATATTTTTGAAAATAAAATTATGAAAATTTCCAAGCCTTCTTCAAACTCTTATGGCCTTCACCTTGGGCTCATGTTTGATGATCACTGCTGAAAAAACAAATCTGTACATACTGAAAGTATGCTCAGTCTACTTGAGCTTTTTCACACACAATCCTACCTACCCTAACAACTGCAATCTTCATGTTTTATTCAAGAAAAATGAAACCTCCAATAAAGCCAGTCAATGAGTTGATCTGATACTTGAACCCCTTGACTGGAATTGAACCAAAAACAAACTGTCTTCCGAAATGATAAATGTAAGAGAAGATGGGTCTTACTTTCACAATGAAAACATAACTGGAAATTTGGACTATAGAACTCTTCCATGTAGTTAGTGTTGGGGTTCCCATGTTTTGGCCAGATTGGCAAGACCAAAAGATGAGACAACATCAGAACCACTTTTGGGCCCTAGGATCTAGCCCTCCTGGACCCGGAGAGGGATCTCTCCAAATAGAGCTAAGAATGATATATCTATGAAGCTCAAAATGAGATGTTATGCTAGTTATGAAGCACAAGGGGTTTTAAATGATTTGGTTGAAGGGTTGCTGGGTTGGTCATGAGATCATGGACTGAGAAAGCAATGGGAGAAAAGGAACAAGGTAGCAGGACATTTCAGCAAAGAGGATAGGCCTAGACAGTGCCATCCATTGGGCTATGGAGTCAGGAAAGGAAATTACTTACATCCACTAGCCAAGGCTTTCAAAGGGCAAGTCATCTACACTAAAGGATCTTTTAGGCAGATGATGGAATGGAACATTAAGGACTGAAAGTGAAAGAAGGAAAGACAACCCAATTTCTGTCTATAGATCAGGTCAGAGATCATTTAACTCCAGACCTGCTTGGACATACTCAAAGGCATCTCTCAAAGAGACAAAGGGGCTGCTTATAGATCGGACCAGAGGTCATTTAACTCCAGGTCTACTTTAGCAACTCCAAGGGAAAGAACAGAGATAAATCTAACAAAGAAGCATCCAAGAAGCAAACCCCCAAGTTCATACATCAGCCAGTAGGAAATAACATCCGTTGCATTGGTTAAACCACGTGAATTCACTCTTAGACAACACACAAAGTAGAAAACATTAAAGGTAGGGAGAGCAGGAAACATAGGGAACCTAACAAGGGTGAATCCTATGTTATACTTCTGTTGCCTACCAGAAGAACATGAAACAACATGTAAATGAAATAAACAGAGCTAAGAAGAACATCACCAATAGCAATAGACCAGGATCCTGTGAAATGTGCTTTGATTAATTGATGCAAAACCAGTCATGTACAAAAAGCTCAATGGCTGTTACAGTCCAGACTTCTCCTCCCGGCCTATTACATACAACTACTCTGCAACTCCCTCCCATGACTATTCTAACAGTCAAGAATGAATCCCTCTAACAGCAACTTTCCCAACAACTGAACAACAACAACCTTTACATTATGTTCTCGGGGATTTCTTATAGCAGAAGAGAGAAAACAGAGGTAGATGAACATTGAATTGATCTCATTAAGACAGAATCGGCGGAAGTGTCCATGCCCATACTGCTTAATGGCTATCTGCAACGCTGTAGGTACTCTAAGACTGGTTCGGAGATCTCTGTCAGGTCAGATTTTGACCTCTGGTGTTTCGTGAAGTCCTTCTAGTGGTCTGGAACTCTGTGCTGCCTTCTGAAATGAATGAACTGGGTGGAAGGTCTGCAGGTCGCTCCATACTTCCTAACTGCTGCCTGACTGTCCTAAATGGGTTTCAGACAGTGCAATTAATCTTTTCAGGGCTCGAGGAGGCATGGAGATCGCTGTAGGAAGGTGTACTTCTGGAGTAAACGGACTCTGCTGTTAGGTGGCACAGTTATGACTCGCTGGTGCGCTCTTAGTCTTCAAACAGTGCCTTAATCCTTTGAATGCAGGGTTAACATTAATCTTCAATTGCAGGCTCGAATCCCCCTCCAATCCCGTCTCTGCTATCCCGTTTGGCCGCTGAATTGGCCTCTCTGTGCTATCTGCACAATTTAAAATAAACCTGTTTAAAGCTCGGGAAGCGGTGGCAGAATGCTGTGGAGGCAGAGGAATGGTGGCGGAATTGTGGAGAAACAATGGAAAGAATGCAAAGTGGCGGAGAAATGATTAACAACGTAAAAGCCCAACAATTAGCTTTGGGCGAATTACACAGGGAAACACAAAAAAACAATGCACGGAGGCGAGGATGTGGGACCCGGCGGAGGCGAAGGGAAAATAGATCTTGACCGTTAGATCCCAGATCCAATGGACGGTCAGGATCAAATTGGAGGATCGCAATCGGGGGAAGCAGGGGTGACACATTCGAAAATTTCCGATTGCGATCGGAGCGATGTTGCGATTAAGCACCAACCGTCGGATCTGGAAGGGAATGGGCGGCTAGGATTGAATCAAGAGACAGCGAGGAAGACTTGCGATTGTGATCGGAGGTCGGGGCGCGATTGAGCGCTGATCGTTGGATCTGGGAATCAGAGCAACGGTCCTCATTCAATCGGAGGGAGAAACGGGAGGGGCGATGGGCGATGATGTGATCAGCACTGAGCCGTTGGATCTGCGAGGGGAACGGACGACTATGATGTAATCGGGCAATCGCAATCAGAGGGGAACATGGGTGACACACATTGAAAGTTTCGATTGCGATTGGGCGGAGAGAGCGCTGACTCTTGGATCGGCTGGGAGATGGACGGTCGGGATTGAATCGGAGCATCGGGAGAAGGACTTGCGATCAGCGATCGGGTGGAGGGTGCGATTGAGCACTGGCCATCGGATCGCGGGACGAATCAACGGTGGAGAGAGAAATCGGGGGATCGGAAGACAGGGTTGCGATTAATCGGGGATCGGGGCGGAAGACTTGCGATCAATCGGAGGTCAGAGTGAAAGGCTTGCGATTGATCGGAGGGCACATACAACATATTGTGATTGCGATCGGGCGGGGGGCTGCGATTAGCGCTCCGCCGTCAGATCTTGTGATAGATCGACGGCCCAAAACTCATCGCGGGACTTATGTGTTTAAACAATCGCATCGGGGGTTTTTCGCTTTTACAAAGGATTTACACCCGCCCGACGGTTCCGATTGCGATTAGTGCCTGGGACTTAATCGCTTGGTCGCAGCACCGGGTCACATGTGGGGAAGTGGTTAAGGGGCTGGCGAAAAGGGGCTAGGCCTTATAATAAGGTCGGAAGGTGGGTTTTTTAACCCTTTTAATGGATTTTGGAGGTTTTAAAGGGAAACGATAGAGGGATAAGGGGGAAAAGTGGCCAACAAAGAGCAGGGGGAAGAAATTAAAGGGGACTTTGGGGGAATTTGAAGGGTAAGAAGGGAAATAAAATGGGAGAGAAAGGGGATAGAAAACAAAGGCTTTGGGGAATGAAATAAGAGGGAAAAAGGGGGCCTTTGGGCATTTCTTCACCAACAGAGAGGCTTTATAAGGGAAATCAGTAGAGGGGATACTATCAAAGGGCAAGGGCACAAGGAGGCTTCAAGGAGACTGTGTTTTCAGAGGAAATGCATTCCTTGAAGGCTCAAAAACAATTTAGCCCCCTATTGCTTGTCAAAAAGTTCATAGGGGGGCTAACAGTGGCTCCACATGGGGATGGCTTCTTCTTGAAGGAGTCAAGAATTCAGAAGATGATCTCTTGGTGTAGGCCAGATGCATGCTGCTTTAACCATCCATCTCTTTCTTTGATCTGCTGCCACAAGCTATGAAGACAACATATCAGTAGAAACACTTCCCAAACAACTACCTAGCCACACTATAGTCCTAACATTTTCTTCTGGGTGCATTTGGACTTGCTGACCCTTTTACATCATCAATTTTTACAAACAGGAAAAATAAACCTATTCTACTTCTACCCTTATTGCTCCATGAGACCAGATTAGACTGTTGGTCACATATACTTCTCTACCTACACTACTACCTGCTAGGATTAGACTGTCTAGCAGGTTTCTTCTCTACATTCTAAGACAGAAAATGAAATAACTAACTACATGCTCATAGATTGAGCTTTATTGAGCTTTTCTTACCTATGCTACTCTAACTGGAATATTTACAATCTAGCTTACAAACATGGTCTTCCAATGCAACCAGTCCATCAAGTGATCCCATGGCTGGTCCTTCTTGCTCAACTCCTTGAGCATGTTGGATAGGCAGGGCAGCTCCCACTCTTTTTGTTCAACAACAGCAGCCTTGAAAAGTTTTGTTTCTGCTTGCAACATGCTGCTGAGCAAGACCTTTGATCCTTCTTCAAATGTATGCAGGAAATGTGCATAAAGATCATGAAAAGATACCTGGCTATGAATGTTTGGCAGGCTGGCTTCGACCAGGATCTCTTCTTCTTCCACTGGATCAAGAAGAAGACTCTCTTGAGAAAGAGAATCTCCCTCATCTGCTTCACCTTCTGAACTGGAGGACTCATCATATATTGCAGTGTTGTCCTCTTGGAGCTCTGATGTATTCTGCTTTGGTGTGCTGAGCTCTGTGAAGAGATCCATGTATTCTCAAGCAGGGGTGTATTCCTTTGCTTCCCCTTTTTTAAGAGGATGCTCTTTGCTTTCATCCTGCTCGAGAACTTATTCTTCGCTTTCCTCCTCATATTTTGAAAGGAAAGGCTGCTAGTTTCCAGTTCCACTGATGATTTGTGGTAAAGCAGAACGGAGATTCAAAGAATATTCATCTGCTATTATACTATCATAGCTCTCTTCATCGGTGTCATAAATTTTCTGCATTGGCTCATTACTCTCTGGCAGTGAAAATGATTGATTCTCCTCCCATAAATCTACTAATGATGAACCTACTTGATCTTCTTCTGTTTGGAGAGCATCATCATCAGAGAGATCAAAAATAGGGAAATCATGAATGTAAGTAACGCTGCCAACTAGACATACTGGGTCACCAGCAGATTTTTCTTCACTCTGATTTACATTCGAGCTTCCCAAATCTGCACAACGAAGCTCATCAGATGAATTGGCAAGGGTTTCTGATCTGTAAAAAATTTCAGAGGCTGGCCGTCTATTGATGATTTGATCTATTTCTTCCTCTGACAAAGGGGAGGATGGCCTTGTGTTCCTTTGTGCATCAGTGCAGTAGCTCTCTGTTCCCTCTGAAGACTGGATTTGAGGCTGGATGTCAGCGTGAGCCTCAAATATAAGGGATGACAAATCAGCATTTGAGTTTTCAGGGATATCTTGAAGAACGTCCACAGTCTCTTGACTGCTTTCTTCATCAGTTGATTCATCTGCATTCTCGTGATAGCTAGGATGCATATGAAATTCTTGAATGGCTGTCAACAAATCTTCAGATTGTGTATTAACCAAATCCTCATCAATGTCTAACAGGTACTGTATAATATTTGGAGATTGATCACAACAGTCCCATGATAAGGGTGGAGAGTTTCCTTTATAATTCTTGTAAAATACTTGGTGCATGTCCTTCAAAGAAAACAAACTCCGAGGTTATAACCATTCATACCAATCCCTAGCCTTTCCTTCTAATGTTGCCATGAAAATTTTCATTAGGCAGTCTTCATGCCATTCAACTTTAAATTTCCACACATGTATATGAAACTTGATGAGATGTAGCAAGGGGTCCTCAGTGTTTTCACCTTGAAATATAGGCAGGTTTTTCAACCAGTCCACTTCAGGCATTTTGTGTGGAAATCCAGGGATATGCTCCCTGCTCATTGGGGCATATCTTCTCTGTATGCGTGGAAGCATGTTTGTAAATCAGAAAGAGGTCACTGTGTCTTTTCAACCAGTTCGGAGTCTTCTACCAGTGGAGTCATTTGGTCTTTGGCTTATAGGGAATGTGGAGTCGCCAGGTGGATGAATTTAACTATTTGAAGTAGGCTGTTGTCCACCACCAGCAATGAGAAGCCAATCTAACCAGAGATCTTGGGTCTATGAGTGCCTAAGGATGTTTGAGGTGAAATGCACTCAAATCCCCAGCGGAGTCGTTATGTTGGGGTTCCCATGTTTTGGCCAGATTGGCAAGACCAAAATATGAGACAACATCAGAACCACTTTGGGGCCCTAAGATCTAGCCCTCCTGGACCCGGAGAGGGATCTCTCCAAATAGAGCTAAGAATGATGTATCTTTGAAGCTCGAATTGAGATATTAGGCTAGTTATGAAGCACAAAGGGGGGTTTAAATAATTTGGTTGGAGGGTTGCTGGGTTGGTTAGGAGATCATGGACTGGGAAAGCAATGGGAGAAAAGGAACAAAGTAGCAGGATGTTTCAGCAAGGAGAATGGGCCAAGACAGTGCCATCCATTGGGCTATGGAGTCATGAAAGGAAATTACATGCAACAACTAGCCAAGGCTTTCAAAGGGCAAGTCATCTACACTAAAGGATATTTTTAGATAGATGATGGGATGAAACATTAAGGACTGAAAGTGAAAGAAGGAAAGACAACCCAATTTCTATCTATAGATCAGGTCAGAGGTCATTTAACTCCAGACCTGCTTGGACATACTCAAAGGCAGCTCTCAAAGAGACAAAGGGGCTGCTTATAGATCGGACTAGAGGTCATTTAACTCCAGGTCTGCTTTAGCAACTCCAAGGGAAAGAACAGAGATAAATCTAACAAAGAAGCATCCAAGAAGAAAACCCCCAAGTTCATACATCAGCCAACAGGTAATAACATCTGCTGCACTGGTTAAACCATGTGAATTCACTCTTAGATAGCACACAAAGCAGAAAACATTAAAGGTAGGGAGAGTAGGAAACATAGGGCACCTAACAAGGGTGAATCCTATGTTATACTTCTGTTGCCTACCAGAAGAACATGAAACAACATGTAAATGAAATAAACAGAGCTAAGAAGAACATCACCAATAGCAATAGACCAGGATCCTGTGAAATGTGCTTTGATTAATTGATGCAAAACCAGTCATGTACAAAAATCTCAATGGCTGTTACAGTCCAGACTTCTCCTCCCGGCCTATTACATTAAACTACTCTGAAACTCCCTCCCACGACTTTTCTAACAGTCAAGAATGAATCCCTCTAACAGCAACTTGCCCAACAACTGAACAAAAACAACCTTTACATTATGTTCTCGGGGATTTCTTATAGGAGAAGAGAGAAAACAGAGGTAGATGAACATTGAATTGATCTCATTAAGACAGAATCGGCGGAAGTGTCCACGCCCATACTGTTTAATGGCTATCTTCAACGCTGTAGGTACTCTAAGACTGGTTCGGAGATCTCTGTCAGGTCAGATTTTGACCTCTGGTGTTTCGTGAAGTCCTTCTAGTGGTCTGGAACTCTGTGTTGCCTTCTGAAATGAATGAACTGGGTGGAAGGTCTGCAGGTCGCTCCATACTTCCTAACTGCTGCCTAACTGTCCTAAATGGGTTTCAGACAATGCAATTAATCTTTTTAGGGCTCGAGGAGGCATGGAGATCGCTGTAGGAAGGTGTACGTCTGGAGTAAACACGCTCTGTTGTTAGGTGGCGCAGTTATGACTCGCTGGTGTGCTCTTAGTCTTCAAACAGTGCCTTAATCCTTTGAATGCAGGGTTAACGTTAATCTTCAATTGCAGGCTCGAATCCCCCTCCAATCCTGTCTCTGCTATCCCGTTTGGCCGCTGAATTGGCCTCTCTGTGCTATCTGCACAATTTAAAATAAACCTGTTTAAAGCCCGGGCAGCGGTGGAAGAATGCTGTGGAGGTAGAGGAATGGTGGCAGAATTGTGGAGAAACAATGGAAAGAATGCAAAGTGGCGGAGAAATGATTAACAACGTAAAAACCCAATAATTAGCTTTGGGCGAATTACACAGGGAAACACGAAAAAACAATGCACGGAGGCGTGGATGTGGGACCCGGTGGAGGTGGAGGGCAAATAGATCTTGACCGTTAGATCCCAAATCCAATGGACGGTCAGGATCAAATCGGAGGATCGCAATCGGGGGAAGCAGGGGTGACACATTCGAAAAGTTCCGATTGCGATCGGAGCGATGTTGCGATTAAGCGCCAACCGTCGGATCTGGAAGGGAATGGGCGGCTGGGATTGAATCGGGAGACAACGAGGAAGGCTTGCGATTGTGATCGGAGGTCGGGGCGCGATTGAGCACTGATCGTTGGATCTGGGAATCAGAGCAACGGTCCTCATTCAATCGGAGGGAGAAACGGGAGGGGCGATGGGCGATGATGCGATCAGCGTTGAGCCGTTGGATCTGCGAGGGGAACGGACGGCTATGATGTAATCGGGCAATCGCAATCGGAGGGGAACAACGGTGACACACATTGAAAGTTCTGATTGTGATTGGGCGGAGAGAGTGCTGACCGTTGGATCAGCTGGGAGATGGACGGTCGGGATTGAATCGGAGCATCGGGAGAAGGACTTGCGATCAGCGATCAGGCAGAGGGTGCGATTGAGCGCTGGCCGTCGGATCGCGGGACGAATCAACGGTGGAGAGAGCAATCGGGGGATCGGAAGACAGGGTTGCGATTGATCGGGGATCAGGGCGGAATACTTGCGATCAATTGGAGGTCAAAGTGAAAGGCTTGCGATTGATCGGAGGGCGAATACAACATATTGCGATTACGATCGGGCGGGGGGCTGCGATTAGCGCTCCGCCATCAGATCTTGTGATAGATCGACGACCCAAAACTCATCGCGGGACTTATGTGTTTAAACAATCGCATCGGGGGTTTTTTTCTTTTACAAAGGATTTACACCTGCCCGATGGTTCCGATTGCGATTAGCGCCTGGGACTTAAGCGCTTGGTCCCAGCGCCGGGTCACATGTGGGGAAGTGGTTAAGGGGCTGGCGAAAAGGGGCTAGGCCTTATAATAAGGTCGGAAGGTGGGTTTTTTAACCCTTTTAATGGATTTTGGAGGTTTTAAAGGGAAACGATAGAGGGATAAGGGGGAAAAGTGGCCAACAAAGAGCAGGGAGAAGTTAAAGGGGACTTTGGGGGAATTTGAAGGGTAAGAAGGGAAATAAAAGGGGAGAGAAAGGGGATAGAAAACAAAGGCTTTGGGGAATGAAATAAGAGGGAAAAAGGGGGCCTTTGGGCATTTCTTCACCAACAGAGAGGCTTTATAAGGGAAATCATCAGAGGGGATACTATCAAAGGGAAAAGGCACAAGGAGGCTTCAAGGAGACTGTGTTTTCAGAGGAAATGCATTCCTTGAAGGCTCAAAAACAATTTAGCCCCCTGTTGCTTGTCAAAAATTTCATAGGGGGGCTAACAGTTAGCTATAGGATCATAGAATGATCACGTGATCATGTCCTAAGTTGAAAAAATTCTCAAAATTGGAGTTTCTCAAAATCGGTTGAAACTAGAATGACTAGATAGGCCTCGTCGATACGATCTTGGCATCACGAGAGACACTCAAATATGACATTGTATGTGAAAGTTATGCAGGTTTGAATTTTACAATATCCTTCAAAAACTGAGTTTGACCAGAGTTGACTTTTGACTTTGGAATTATTAAAAAAAGAACATTATTTGGAATATTATGGGAATATTCCTCTAAATATTCACTGGAATATTCCATGGAATATTCCATAGGGGTGAATCAGTGGTTGACAAGTGTCAGTTTTCAGTTGGATGATTGGTTGACTTGGAAATTTTTTGACCAATAATAGGCTACCACGTGGCAGGCACGGAGGCTGCTACGTGGCCCCAGGTCAGGAAAATTTGGCATGTTAAAAATATTTTTATAAGTCCGTGGGTTTGAACCCCAGACCTCCCGCCAACTAACACACACGCCTACCGTTAGGCCACACCATTGGTTCTTAATATAAATGGAATCTGCATTTTATTTATGTGTTAAATAAAGTTCGGATGGCGGCCAAAGGGGGCTAGCCCCTAAGGGCCATCCCCATATACATATGACTCCGGGCCATGAACCATGGCCTTAAGGCCCAAAACCCACAGGTCTAAAAAGTTAACAGTTGCATGTGGCCACGCAGAGTTAACAAATAAAGCCACAGTTTAAACAGTTACGGTTTGGGTGGATAAAGTCGCGGTTTCGTTGGCGGCTAGGGTGGCGGTCTATGTGACCAGCCACCCCCAAAACATTTATTGCGAACTTAAATTGCCCATCTAAACTGGAGCGCACCACTATTTTCAACGGAATTTTCCAAGTTTGGCGGGGTTAACTCCAGTTAGCCCAAAATTAGTGGAGTTTTTTTAGTAATATTGGGAAAATACTGTTTTGATCATAACTTCTTCATTATTGAACCTTTTTGGATGAAATTTTAGTCAATTTAGACTATTTTGAGCATTCTAGAGCCATTGGGATAGGTTTTAGAGCCAAAATATTTGATATTTAGGTAATTTTGCTTTAGGGAAGCTTGGAGAGCCATCAGGGCCTAGAGGGAGTTGGAGTTGTTTTGGGCTATGCTTAACCATTTGAGGTGAAAAAAGAGCCAATTTATACTGATTTGTATGTTATGAAGTCATTTTCACAGCTGGTTTGGTCTTTTTAGGCCTTTTTCTAACTATATTACCAATTTGAGCATCATAATATATCAAGGACATGCCCATTGGGAACCTTGGACCTGGCAAATGTAGCCCAGGAGGGGTGAACTACTTCATCATGTTGCTATGTGTTTATGGTGAAGTTATTATGCTGTGTATTTCAGATTCAATTTGTTAAACAGTAAATTTAAACAACATACCTTCACACTTAAATTCATAAACAATTACCAAGAACACTTTGTTTTACTTGCAAGACCTTACAAACACTTTTCACACTTAATTTAATGGAAATGAATAATTTGAACAGTAGTACAAATAATTTCATTTACAGATCAAATGGTATTGGAGCTCAGTATTAGAGCCTTAGAAGCTAGAGTTTTACTCAGCATTTGTTTTTTGCAAAGATATAGTTGATTGTTTGCAAGTTTTGATGCTTACTAGGCTTAAACTCAAGAGAGGTGAAGGAAACTTGGTTAGTTCACAAACTAATCCATAACCAAGAAGGGTCATAGAACCACCTCCAAGATTCATAGAAGCAGCTTCAAGAATGTCTTCAAGAGAGGGAGAAGCTCCTGAAGATATGGATCCCAAGGAAGAAGAACGGGTATTCTGAAAATATTTCCTACACATGACAGAGATGGTGAGGATACACTACCAAGAAAGGAATGATAGGCTTGTTGGAGAAGGGTCTAAACATCCCAAGGAAGGAGAGGTATCTTCAAGAGGAAATAAAAGTGATGACAAGTCAAAGAAAGGACACGGAGGAAATGGTGATCCACCATCCCCATCTTCATCCTCTTCCTCTACATCGTCATCCTCAACTTCGGTGAATACATCTCACAAGTCTAAAACCACTGGTAAAAGTCCATTTTTAAAGATTTATGTCAAATTTTAGTTGACTATGTTTAACGGTGAAGTCAATGCAGAGAAACTTGACAATTGGATCAGAGAGTTGGAAGTTTACTTGAGGATACAAAACCTTCATGAAGACGACACCAAGATTCAGTTAGCCTCATTAAGAATGGAAGGATTAGCATTGGTATGGTGGGAAGCTAAGACCAAGGATGAAATTAAAAAACATGGTAAGATCACTTTATCATGGGTTGAATTTATTTCCGCAATTAAGCAACAATTTTATCCATTAGCTCATTGACAAAAGGCTATCATGAATTGGCAAAGTTTTAGACAACTTAAGGGAAAAAGTGTTCAAGATTACACTCAAGAGTTTAGAACAAGGGCTTTACTACTTGGAATTGATTTGCATAGTCAAGACACCTTGCTGAAATATATAGGTGGTTTACACGATTACCTTATACATACTATCCTTATGTTCAATCCTACTAGTCTAGACAAAGTTTGTGTACAAGCTATGCATTTAGAGGCTAGAGGGAAACAATATTTTGATGGGAATATGGATAGTGAATTCAAAGGAAAAGGGAGGAAAAGAAATGAAAACTCTAGGAAAGAAAAAGGAAAGTTTTTTTTGTAAAAACTGTTCCAAAACAAGCCACGATGAAGACCATTGCTGGAAGCTTCATTTGGAGCTGAAACCAGAGAAATTTAAAAACAAAGATAAGGCCAAAGAAAAGGGAAAAACTGTTGAAACTGTTGAACAAGACTTAGGGTCTGAATCAGCTAATGAAACTAAAAGGATGGCCATGGTACTAAAGAACATAAAGGGCAAAGAGGTTGTAAATGAAACAAATCCCATTTATAGCATGCTAAACTGTCACATAGAAGCTCAAAATGAAAAGAGGAGGATAGAGTTGTTTCATGTGAGGATAATAGCCAAACACACAAAGATAGACACACTATTTAATAGTGGGTCTCAAGCAAATCTCATCTTAGAAGACTTAGTCAAGAAGTTGAAACTTGATACCATTCCTCATCCAAAGCCATATCCACTTGGATGGATTTGCAAGGATGCTAATTTACAAGTCTCAAGAAAGTGCATGTTGCGCTTCACCATAACAACTCATTATGTTGATTGGGTTGAATTAGATGTGGTACCTCTTGATATTACACGTGTTGTGTTGGGTATTCCGTATTTATATGACAGAAAAACGATCTTCCATCGCCATGAGAACAAGTACCATTTGTTCAAAGATGGAAAAGAGTTTATTGTGAGAGCACATCGGAAGAAGCTAGAATCTTCTTTAGTCCATGCAGGGCAATTGAAAAGGCTTGTCAATGCAAGTCAAAATCTGACTTTGTTGATGGTTAAACAAAAATATTTTGTACATTCTCCTTTTCATGTTATTTCTGATGTGAATGATGATATGTTTCAGCTTGAAAGAAAGTCGTCTTTTGAAGATGACAAGATGTTGCAGAAAGTGCCTTTAGTTTCAATCAGTGCAAAGAACAAAGTGCTGGTGCAGAGTGGTGCAAGAATCCAAAAGATGGAAACGAATGCAAGCAAATAGGACACAAATTTCAGCATGGGTCAATGTTGGTTTCGGAATGGCAGGTTGGTATGGTGAGAAAACTTGGTCGGGATTTGGCACACATACATTTCTCATTTAGCAAAAATTCGCCATGTGAATAGTTGGCAAGGTGAACCTTATTTTCAGTCTTCTTTGAAGTTTGACCATTGTAGAAAAAATATGTATTCTACAAATTATATTTGCTGTTCTGTAAATTTCAAAAAATTTCATCATGACTCAGTCAATTTTAGCAACAGTCGGTCAGTGGATTCAAGGAACAATTTATCTTTTTATGATAAGCTCAATTTTATGAATTTTGGAAGATTTTAGTGGTTCAAGGTTGGAAGAGTGGAGAATCAGTCTCTTCATCTTCAATTTCTATAAATTAGAGAGCTTTTGGGGTCCAAAAGCTTCCCATTTGGGAGGTTGGATCAAGTGATCATGTCTTAAGTTGAAAAACTGCTCAAAATTGGTTGAAACTAGAACAACGGAATAGAACTCGTTGATACGATCTTGGCGCCACGAATGACACTCAAATCCAACATTGTATGTGAAAGTTATTCAGGTTTGAAGTTTACAATATCCTTCAAAAACTGAGTTTGACCAGAGTTGACTTTTGACTTTGGAATTATTAAAAAAAATAATATTCCTTGGAATATTCTAGGAATATTCTTCAAAATATTCCCTAGAATATTTTGTGGAATATTCCATAGGGGCGAATTAGTGGTTGAAAAGTGTCAGTTTTCAGTTGGACGATTGGCTGACTTGGAAATTTTTTGACCAATAATAGGCTGCCACGTGGTAGTCCCAGAGGCCACCACGTGGCCCCAAGTCGGGAAAATTTGACATGTTAAAAATATTTTTATAAGTCTGAGGGTTTGAACCTCAGACCTCTCACCAGCTAACACACGTGCTTATCATTAGGCCACAACGTTGGTTCTTAATATAAACAGAATCCACGTTTTATTTATGTGTTAAATAAAGTTCGGATGGCGGCCAAAGGGGGCCAGCCCCTAAGGGCCAGCCCGCTATACATACGACTCCGGGCCATGAACCATGGCCTTAAGGCCCAAAACCCATGGGTTTAAATGGTTAACATTTGCATGTGGCCACGCAGAGTTAACAAATAAAACCACGGTTTAAACAGTTACGGTTTGGGTGGATAAAGCCATGGTTCCGCCGACGGCTAGGGTGGCGGTCTATGTGACCAGCCACCCCCAAAACATTTATTGTAAACTTAAAATACCTAGCTAAACTAGATCATGCCACTATTTTCAGTGGAATTTTCCAAGCTTGGCGGGGTTAACTCCAGTTAGCCCAAAATTAGTTGAGTTTTTTTAGTAATATTGGGAAAAATACTATTTTGATCATAAATTCTTCAGTATTGAACCTTTTTGGATGAAATTTTAGTCAATTTATACTATTCTGAGCATTCTAGAGCCATTGGGATAGGTTTCAGAGCCAAAAAAGTTGATATTTAGGTACCTTTACTTCAGGTAAGCTTAGAGAGTCATCAAGTTCTAGAGGGAGTTGGAGCTGTTTTGGGCTATGCTTAACCATTTGAGGTGAAACAAAAGCCAATTTATACTGATTTCTATGTTATGAAGTCATTTTCACAGCTGGTTTGATATTTTTAGTCCTTTTTCTCACTGTATTACCAATTTTAGAATCATAATATATCAAGGACATGTCCATTGGGAGCCTTGGACCCAGCAGATGTAGCCCAGGAGGGGTGAACTGCCTCATCATGTTGTTGTGTGTTTATGGTGAAGTTATTCTGTTGTGTATTTCATATTCAAGTTGTTAAACAGTAACACTTAAATTCATAAACAGTTACCAAGAACACTTTTTTTTACTTGCAAGACCTTACAAACACTTTGCACACTTAATTTAATGGAAATGAATACTTTGAACAGCAGTACAAATACCTTGATTTTCAGATCATAGAAGACATAGTTTGTTTGATAATTCTCAAGACATTATGCAGTTTTAGACAACTCATATATGCTTTCTTTAGCAACATGAGATTTTAGTTGTGTGATATCAAACTGATTTTCAAGAACAAAGAATTCCTCCTCAATATCAAAATAAAAAGGTAGCTGCACCTTCTCTTTGTATTTTGGCATGAATTTTTTTTTGAAAAGACTGATCTTGACCATGAAGACTATAGGATTGAATTTGATCTTCTAAAACTTCCATTTATTTCTCTATATTTTTAGCAAATTCATTAAAAAATTGAATCGTATCTTCTAACTTGCACTCAAATGACTTTAAATAAGAATACAAGGTCGAAGAAAAATTTTCAACCACTTCCTCATTACTGTGATCATCATTCCATTGTTTAAAACCTTGAATGGAAGGAGAGTCTTCCACCAAATTTTTTCTTTCCATCCATCTTTCAAAACAATGAGCGAAAAATCTGTATGACTTAATATATCTGACAGGGAAACTTTCAATCCATTTTTTACATTTCCCTTGAAATGAATCATAGAACAATATGATGAAAATATCTTCATGTTTGACTCTAAGAAGCTGAGAAAATTCACATAAATATGATATATGCTTCAAGGTCAAACTCAAATATTCTCCATTAAATTTTGGACCATTCCTTAAAAAATATGCATCCTTGGGAAAAGGATTCGGGAAACCATAAATTTCTGAAAAATATGCACATGCATACCCCGAAACAAGAATGGGAGGATCTGGATTCTTCATAAGTCTAGTGGAATCACCATGAAGCTATGAATTTTTGAATTATTCAACAATGGAGTCACCAAGGTAGTTCTGCAGCCTTGAAAAATTCTAATCTTCTACCTCCAAAAGTTCAGCTTCACTGTTTGCATGAAAAATTCAGGAAGTATGTCTTCAGACTCCCAACAGATGCACCAAAATGTTATCAGAAAATTTACTTTTATAGGTTGTTCATCAATCAACTCAATGTAACTCTTTCAAACCACTTCTAAAAAAAAAATAGCCTCTTCAGTTTCAGAGGGCTCTCTCAAAGGGGATTTATGATTTTCAATATAAATACTACTAGATGGTTAACTCTATGAATTGTGACTTGGTTTTGTTTGATTGCAGGTTGAAAAATTAAGACTTGCTACCATTTGGATATGGAGTCAACATCAATGAACTTAGTGACAATAATTCTTCACATGGAAGCTGAGGAAAATAAAGGTTTTTAATAAGGATGATTCATACACACAACATTTGGAAAACAGAACAATTTAACCCCTAAAGGAAGTCAGAGCATGATAGCATGAATTCTGAGTAATTAGAGATAAAATTCACTAAAATTGATTAGACATAAAATATGTAGAGCAATAAAACATTAAACACCTCATTAGAATCTCAGGTTTGGAAGTAGAATTTCACTGTATATTACTGATAATGGAAAAACATAACAAGTAGAAATTTGGTGCAATATTCTGCAACCCTTTACTCTTCGATGTTCAGTATATAAACAAACATTATTTAAAATGAAAATGATTTTCCCAGATGGCTAGATCCTCAAACTACAATCTTGACAGCTAATCATAACTGAAACTACTTTATTGGAACAGAAAAAGTACAACTATCCTTTAAGAAGTCACACTCCTAATAGGACCCTACTTCCTATTTATTACGTTCATTTTTCCTAAAGTAAAATAGTTACATGATAGAGATCACATGTTTGAGAGAAAATTCACCATCGCTAACATATTTAAAGTACCCCCTAGATTTAAGAAACATAGTCCTATTTTTCAGGAATGGATAAACTCCACTTTAGTCATTGGTATGCATGTTGAGCTGGATGTGTGACACTTATGTTGAGTAATAATTCTATGTTGGGATGGCCCATTGAAAGGTTGGATGTCCTCCATATGGCTGGTGTGCTGCGGGAACCTCCAAAAATCTTCAAAAAACCTCTCGCTACAAAACATGGTAGTTTAGGCAATTTCGTAGTGTAGTTTTGTAGCGTATGAATTTTTTCCCTTTCATCCATCTCCCTGCCACCTTTGCTATTCAAGAACCTTCACTAAGAAAAAATATCTTAAAAACAAACAACCCCTTCCTTAATCTTTCACAAAAATAAATTTCAAAGAAAAATAGCATCTTCAGAAATTTTGTAGCGTTTTTCTCGCTTCAAGCCTGAAGCACGCTACAAAACTGCCTAAAAAACTAGAATTTGTTGTTTTTGTTACTGTCTTCAAAAATTAATCTCCTCGGGAAAAATTTAGGTTCTTTGAAAGCCATGAACCTCATCAAACATGTTTCCTCTCAATTCTTCATTCTTTAGGAGTTTCTTCTTCTTAATTTACAATGATTTGGCCTATAGGCTCTTCAACCACTCTCATCCTCAGCCCTTTCTTCTCCAGCTCAACTTGAATCAAGTCCAGCTGCTCCTGAAGGTCTTCCACTTGATACTTTAATGCTCTATTTTTAGCTTGCAAGTATAATTTCATCTTCCTGGTGTGTTTGACCACCCGTCTGAATGGTTGAGTCCTCTTCAACAACCTTTTGGCATTGTCCATAGATTTTGAGACACTTGATATTTGACCTTCCCATCTTTTCATATTTTGTTCAAATTGAACCTTCTCAAACCTGTGATTTTCTGCCTCTATCTTCAAATCTAATATCTCTTTACCTGCTTCCGTTAGTTGTTCTTTGAGGGATTCTATTTCTGATTTTCAATTATTTTCTCTTTTCCCTTTCTCTGCCTGATAAAAACTTCTTCCTCTGCTAATGGAGACAAATCTATGATAATTACTCGTTGTACAAATTCACTGATTTTCTCTGTCTTTTTTATCTCCATTGCCTTCTTTTCATACATGGTCATTGGCTTCCTTGGCTTGAATATAAAGCCAACATCTTCCCCTGCAAAATCTAATTTCTTAGCAGCCTTACCTTTCTTCAGTTTTCTTCCACTACCTTCAATGTCTTCTACTTGCACTATTGGTGACTCTTCAATATCAATTGCATGAAGGATATCCTCCAGATTCCCTTTCGCCAATGTCTAGCTTCTATTAATCCTCTTACTACCTTGTTTGCTAACTTTATGTTTCTATTTTGCAAGTGTTGCTTGAGGGGTGTCAGTCTCTTGCCGAGGTTCTACTCGTATGTCCATTGGTTCTACAGGGAATGATATTTTTTCTTCTTCAACTTCTTCTGTCATAGCTGGTGATGTAGTAGTTATGAGTTTTGATATTTTCTTTGGAGTGACCACATCTATTTCATAACCACTCATGAACAGAAAAGAAGTCCAATCTCTATTTAACCTTCTCAATTCTTCCAACACTAACAACTTTATTAGACCATGATGAAAAAGAGATGTCTCATTGCCTTCTGACTTGAATTGAACCCTATCTGTCATTTTCCCTAAACTCCTGTATAAATAGAAAGGTAATTCAAGTGATCTCTTACCTACAAAGTGTAGAAGGATTATGAGATGGTATGAGTATACCATGTGGAGTCTTCCTTCACAGGTGAAATTTTTTTGAATGACCATCAACAATTATTCATAATTATCCTTCATAAAAATCCTAGGGATAACATTAGTCAAATCAACTCCACTGTGTTCTTTCTTGATAAAATCCTTATAGCCTTGCATTGTAAACTTTGTACCTTTAAACCACTCTTCACCACCTCTAGGGATTCCTGTAGCTAATGTTATGCTCTCTAGTGTCACTGTGAGATTTATAATCCCAGCTGTTAGAGTCGGTCTTTATATCCCTCCGTCAGAGATCATTTCTCTTGATTGCATCTCATTTTTAGGTTTCTTGCTCAATTCACTCAGTTGCATTCCGCTAGGGGCATGCCATAATCTGATGGAAGGGCCTTGTCGTTTATCCCCCTCATGCCTTATCCTGTTGGCTTAGGTCTGTTTGTCAAATCAATTTTAAGGTTATTTACAGTCCTGTTTGATGTCTAGATCAAAAAAGAGTTATTTTAGTCATTAGGTCTAAGGTTTAATGCCAGCAGGCCAGAGGAAGGATAAGAATAAGTTTTCATCGCAAAAACCGTGTTTCACTTGCTTTTCTTGATCAGAGCAGCGGTCCAACGAGAAGGCGACAACTATGGTTTGGTTTCAGCTTTGATAGCTTTTGGATTGGTAAAAGAGACTCTTTTTATTTAGAAACCAAGGAGAAGTTGCTCGACTGGAGCCCAGAATTCACAGTAAAAACAGACAGCACAATGGAATTTAGAGAAAGAACAGAGAGTTGTTTATTTACAGCTATTTTTATACCTTACTGCTTTGAAAAGAAAGATAAATTATTGAATTTGAAGGTTGAACCTCATCAATATTTTCTGGATGTAATTGCAAATCATCTAAGTGTTGCAGATTCCTCTCATGTTTTGATCTCAAGGCCTCTTAGCAAGGTTTCCTTGGATGCCATATTTTACTTTCCAGTTTCGGATACTTTACCTTCGGTATCGTACCTATTTGGAAATTCTCCAATCAGTGAGAAACGTAAAGGAAGTCCGCACTGTCAATTGAAGTTTAATAAAATGGCATCTATCTTAGTAGGGAAAGAAGTACATGGTGATGCAATTTTGGCGGCTATTGGATCCTCATGGAAGTCACTGGGAACTATGTCGTGTGAAGATATTAGCCTTAGCAGCTATCACAGGATGCTACTCAATCGAGTCCGTTGGGGCAGTTACAAGATATCCAAAGATGCTATTTTGGAAGAAAAATTGCTAGCTTCTTTCACAACCCGATCAAACTGGCATGGAACACTACCGTGAGACCTTCTAAATAGTTTCTGTCACAACAATCACTTATCTGATCCAACATTCTCTCTATCAGAAGCAGATTCCATGGAAAAATTTCAGAATACAAATCAGACACAGCCAAGTCAAAGTGGGTTTTTAAATGCCACAGGAAATGATTCTGGAATGCTGGATGAGGTTATGAAAGAAATGGGTGAAGGCCTTGATGACATTCAATGTGGGGAATTGAATAATAAATCAACGGGTAGACGTCCTTACATATGTGTTATGAAAATACTGTCCAAGGATGGAGATTTAAAAATAGAATGGGTTGATCTAGGTTGTGGATCTGGAAGTGTATTTGATGCTTTGTTAGAGTAGAAAACTGACTTGGTATATATTGCTGGTGTCGACATTTCACAGAGAAGTCTTATTCATGCTGCTAAGGTTCTTCATTTAAAACTTGATGTGGGTCATAAGCCTCGATTAGCCACGGCCAGCTTCAAAAGTGCCTTTATATATGAAGGGTCAATCACTGAATTTGATCAACGGATTCATGGATTTGATGTTGCAACATGTATCGAGGTGATTGAACATATGGAGGAAGACCAAGCATACAAATTCGGAGAATGTGCATTGGGTACATTATGTCTGCGCATTTTGATGGTCTCCACACCGAACGTGGAGTACAATCCCATTATTCAGAGAACCAAAGTGAAAACATGGAGAAGCAAATTCAGTGTTTGGAGGTCGAAATTGTGTTGAAACAGAGCTGCGCGGCGCATAGAGCCGACGCAGTGCACTGGGCCTCCTTCCACAGTGCTTTTCTCCATTGACGTGGCGCATCTAGGAGGCACGACGCACAAGCCTGAAACTGAAATTTTCCACATGTCTTCTCCAAAATATCATTTCTTTTAGTTGCTCTATACTCAATGATCCTAGGAAATATATTAATGCTTTGTTTGACAACCATGTTGCATCTAGAGCTGCTACGTGTTAATGTATTGTCAAATTTTATCTAGATCAAGATTTTCATTCTGCTAAAAGTAGAAAAGTTACGAAGGCATTGAGTGAGGTGGATGAAGACTTTTCCTTTGGTTTGTTTTGCAAACTTTGAACATCCAGGATAAGGGAAGTGTTGGGAATCGTGTTAAGCCAATGGATATGTATTCGCTGGTATTGAAGAAGATATTGAGCTATTTTTGTTAAAAAGTTGGTTTTCATTCAAACGGCAATGTAAAGTGAAAAGTCAAAGACCAAAGCTTAAAATAAAGCATAGATATCTATCATGGTAGAGAAATAGGATTCGATTACCTATTTTTGACTTCAGTTGAAATTCAAAGGGTCTACGCTACAGTTTTAGCCTTTTAATTGGTCATCAGAGAAATTCAAGTGGAACGTTGTTCTCTCTTCAGAACAGATGATTGGTTCTTCAACTTTTGTTTGTTAATGATGATTAAACAATTCCTTATTTTGGTCGATCTATTTTCTCATAGTTGAGTTTATTTATTGTATTGAAAATCATTTGTAAAGGGTCTGAGTTCTGGGGAAAGGTGTGGAAGAATAACTCAGCGTTTGGCTGTACAGTTTTGGCAGAGAATTAATGAAAGGATGCAGCTCTGATTTATGAGATTCATGTGGTGTGAGTTTAGCATATGTCTTTTCTTTCTGTTTCATATGTATCTCATTATGTTTTACCATTCATTCATAATCATTTCTAGTTGAATTATTTTAAGTAAGAAAGGTAGAATCCAGTTTATTGCTCTGCCTTGGGAAAGTGTTCATGTTTCTGTATGTTTTCTTCTGTTGAAAAGGATTCATTATATATGCCCTTTTTGACCTCTCAACAGTCTTTCCACTTCATATTATTTCAAATTTGATTGCTAAACCTCTTGCCTATCTTGCCTCATGAGATATTCTGTGTCTTGGATTTAATCTCTCAGCTCATGTTGTTCTTTGTCCCATACATCCCTGAAACCCAGTCATTCATCAAAATACCTCTTTTATATTTATTTACTAGCCTAAAATCAGTATCCATTTTAAGTCATCTCAAGCCCCATCAAATATCTTTAATTGAGATTGACCCAGAGAGAGCCCTCTCCTGTCCTCGTAGGGCTAGCTACGAGGCTGAGCGTGGTTTGATGTTACCTCGAATTCTGCCTTCCTTCAGCCTGAGGTAGATTTGAGAGCTAACATAGTGGCGACCATACTGGGGAAGAACTGGTTTTTTTGTTAGTGTTATTTGATTTATAGCTACAGACGGAGCCTGAAGTCATGCCAGGTAGCCTTCGAACTGCTCTTGCTCTGCAAGTGGATAGTAGATAAACGCTGCTTCAGTCAATCTCTAGTTTAGCTTGTAGTCGTAACACTTAACTTATAACTTGCCCCAGTACATGTAATCAAGTTTAGATCTGATTGTTGACGGTGGACAACGATCAGACACCGCAAGGCTAAAATCATTCACCTGGCAACTCCACTCACTGAAAAATCCAGAAATTAATCTTTCATGGTGACTCCACTACAAGAATATCAGTAGCTTTAAGATCTTCAAGATGGACCGGGTTGCAAGAAGATATGCTCCCATGAGCCGAGATCACATCCCAGGTTTTCCAAATAAAATGCCCAAGGTGGATTGGCTTCAGAATTTGCCTATGTTCAGAAATGTGGAAGGTAATGACACTGCTCTTCATCTGGTAAAATTCCACATTCATATGCATAAATTGAAGATCGATTTTCCTGAAGACTGTTTGATGAAATGTTTTATGGCTACTCTGGAAGATGAAGCCCGATCTTGGTATGAAAGTTTGCCACCTACTTCTATTCATTGTCTTAAAGATTTTCATACAATATTCTTTGAAAGGTATAAAGAATCTTGTCCATCCTTAATATTAGTGTAGAATTGTTGTGAACATGTTAGTAGTTTCATTGAAGATCTTGAGAATTTTTATGGAGATAATGAATTGATGGACGGAGAAATCATGGAAGCATTGTACGAAAATTCATTTCAGTAGCACACAAAAATCCTATAGGACACTTATCAAGATCAGCAGGTTGAAGATTTCCATATGGCTGAAAATGATGAAAGAGAAAGTTTCGTTTCAGATCTATCCATAGAAGAAGACAGTATGCAGGGAAGTCAAGTTTCAATTTCAGAATGTGATAATGTCAAGTCAGCTATTTCAGATCTAGATTCAGATTGTGATGATCAAAAATACCTTGTGCTGAATCTCATGAAGGAGAGCTTTGCCATTGAGATCATAGACAAAGTTATTGATCCAAATGTTCTTATTGCATTAGAACAAAGCCTTCATGAGGAGGTAATCCAGTCAGTTCATGAAAAATGAGATGAGATCTTTGTTCAAGTAAGTGAAAAATTTTCTTTGGATGAATTTATGGTAGATGATAGAAATGATAGTGTTGGGTTTCAAGAATCCTCTTAAGTTTCTTTTCTTATGATTGATGAATGTAATGAGAAACATGATAATCTGGCTGTCATATCATATGAAGATGACCTACAATATATCCAGGCTACAGAAGATCAAAACATTCAGGACAACCATTCAGATTCTTCTTCCTATGTCTCTTGTTTTGAAATGTTTTTCCAAGAGGAGATCTTCTCATCTACTTGTTCAGAATTGTTGGAAGACCAGGAACATACTCTTACTGAAGTACATTATGAAGGAAGATCAGAACCAAAAGAAAAAGACACCTTGATCTTTCAGCAGGAGGAAAGACTTCATGTTTTTCACGATCCATTGGCAAATCTGTTGCAGTCAGTAGTGAAGGTGATTATTGCAGTATTCAGTGATGAAGGAGATCATGGTCGATTATATTTTTGGATGCCCAGTTACCAGTATTTATTGTTGACTAGGAGATCTGATCAGGAGAATCAATCAAGAAGGCATATGCTTGATTGGTTACATTGGCATTTTGATATAGTTTGATGGTATATTGTCTTGTAAGAAACAAAGGTGGTCATGTACTGCCATCAAGCTTTAAGTTTTAAGTTCAGGTCTTAGTAATTTTGAGTTAGTTTGTTAAAGTCAAGTTTTCAGTCATTTCAGTTTTAAAATTGAGTCAGTTTGAAGTCATATTTTCAGTCAATAAATCAGTTAACAGTCTGGTGTTGATTTGGACTCCATAGCCCAATGGACGAAGGCACTGTCTGCTCTCCCAAAGATTTGCAGTTCTTGGCACCTCCCAGGGAGCTACCATCCCCATTGGAGCCAATGTTAGAGTTGGTCTTTATATCCCTCCGTCAGAGATCATTTCTCTTGATTTCATCTCATTTTTAGGTGTCTTGCTCAATTCACTCAATTGCATTCCGCTAGGGACATGCCATAATCTGATGGAAGGGCATTGTCATTTATCCCCCTCATGCCTTATCTTGCTGGCTTAGGTCTGTTTGTCAAATCAATTTTAAGGTTATTTATAGTCTTGTTTGATGTCTAGGTCAGCAAAGAGTTATTTTAGTCATTAGGTCTAGGGATTAATGCCAGCAGACCAGAGGAAGGATCAGAATAAGTTTTCATCGCAAAAACTGTGTTTCACTTGCCTTTCTTGATCAGAGCAGCGGTCCAACGAGAAGGCGACAACTATGGTTTGGTTCCAGCTTCGATAGCTTTTGGATTGGTAAAAGAGACTCTTTTTCTTTAGAAACCAAGGAGAAGTTGCTCGAATGGAGCCCAGAATTCACAGTAAAAACAGATAGCACAATGGAATTTAGAGAAAGAACATAGAGTTGTTTATTTACAGCTATTTTTATACCTTACTACTTTGAAAAGAAAGCTAAATTATTGAATTTGAAGGTTGAACCTCATCAATATTTTCTGGATGTAATTGCAAATCATCTAAGTGTTGCAGATTCCTCTCATGTTTTGATCTCAAGGCCTCTTAGCAAGGTTTCCTTGGATGCCAGATTTTACTTTCCAGTTCCGGATACTTTAGCTTCGGTATCGTACCTATTTGGAAATTCTCCAATCAGTGAGAAACGTAAAGGAAGTCCGCACTGCCAATTGAAGTTTAATAAAAGGGCATCTATCTTAGTAGGGAAAGAAGTACATGGTGATGCAATTTTTGCAGCTGTTGGATCCTCATGGAAGTCACTGGGAACTATGTCGTGTGAAGATATTAGCCTTAGCAGCTATCACAGGATGCTACTCAATCGAGTCCCTTGGGGCAGTTACAAGATATCCGGAGATGCTATTTTGGCAGCAAAATTGCCAGCTTCTTTCACAACTCGATCAAACTGGCGTGGAACACTACCGTGAGACCTTCTAAATAGTTTCTTTCACAACAATTGCTTATCTGATCCGACATTCTCTCCATCAGAAGCAGATTCCATGGAAAAATTTCGGAATACAAATCAGACATAGCCAAGTCAAAGTGGGTTTTTAAATGCCACAGGAAATGAGTCTGGAATGCTGGACGAGGTTATGAAAGAAATGGGTGAAGGCCTTGATGACATTCAATGTGGGGAATTAAATAATAAATCAATGGGTAGACGTCCTTACAGATGTGCTGTGAAAAAACTGTCCAAGGATGGAGATTTAAAAATAGAATGGGTTGATCTAGGTTGTGGATCTGGCAGTATATTTGATGCTTTGTTAGAGCAGAAAACTGACTTGGTATATATTGCCGGTGTCAAAATTTCACAGAGAAGTCTTATTCGTGCTGCTAAGGTTCTTCATTTAAAACTTGATGTGGGTCATAAGCCTCGATTAGCCACGGCCACCTTCAAAAGTGCCTTTATATATGAAGGGTCAATCACTGAATTTGATCGGCAGATTCATGGATTTGATGTTGCAACATGTATCGAGGTGATTGAACATATGGAGGAAGACCAAGCATACAAATTTGGAGAATGTGCATTGGGTACATTGTGTCTGCGCGTTTTGATGGTATCCACACTGAACGTGGAGTACAATCCCATTCTTCAGAGAACCAAATTGAAAACGTGGAGAAGCAAATTCAGTGTTTGGAGGTCGAAATTCTGTTGAAACAGAGTTGCGTGGCGCATAGAGCCGACGTGGCACACTGGGCCTCCTACCACAGTGCTTTTCTCCATTGACACGGCGCATCCAGGAGGCGCGGCGCACTGGGTGTGCGCGTGGCGCACAATCCTGAAACTAAAATTTTCCGCCTGTCTTCTCCAAAATCTCATTTCTTTTAGTTGCTCCATGCTCAATGATCCTGAGAAATATATTAATGCTTTGTTTGACAACCATGTTGCATCTAGAGCTGCTACGTGTTAATGTATTGTCAAATTTTATCTAGATCAAGATTTTCGTTCTGCTAAAGGCAGAAAAGTTACCAAGGCATTGAGTGAGGTGGACGAAGACTTTTCCTTTGGTTCGTTTTGCAAACTTTGAACATCCAGGATAAGGGAAGTCTTGGGAATCGTGTTAAGCCAATGGATATGCATTCACTGGTATTGAAGAATATATTGAGCTATTTTTGTTAAAAAGTTGGTTTTCATTCAAATGGCAATGTAAAGTGAAAAGTCAAAGACTGGAGCTTAAAATAAAGCATAGATATCTATCATGGCAGAGAAATAGGATTCGATTACCTATTTTTGACTTTAGTTGCAATTCAAAGGGTCTACGCTACAGTTTTAGCCTTTTAATTGGTCATCAGAGAAATTCAAGTGGAACGTTGTTCTATCTTCAGAACAGATGATTGGCTCTTCAGCTTTTGTTTGTTAATGATGATTAAACAATTCCTTATTTTGGTCGATCTATTTTCTCATAGTTGAGTTTATTTATCATATTGAAAATCATTTTTAAAGGGTCTGAGTTCTGGGGAAAGGTGTGGAAGATTAGCTCAGAGTTTGGCTGTACAATTTTGGCAGAGAATTAATGAAAGGATGCAGCTCTAATTTATGAGATTCATGTGGTGTGAGTTTAGCATATGTCTTTTCTTTCTGTTTTATATGTAGCTCGTTATGTTTTACCGTTCATTCATAATCATTTCTAGTTGAATGCTTTTAAGTAAAAAAGGTAGAATCCAGTTTATTGCTCTGCCTTGGGAAAGTGTTCATGTTTCTGTATGTTTTCTTCTGTTGAAAAGGATTCATTATATATGTCCTTTTCGACCTCTCAACCGTATTTCCACTTCATATTATTTCAATTTTGATTTCTAAACCTCTTGCCTATCTTGCCTCATGAGATATTCTGTGTCTTGGATTTAATCTCTCAGCTCATGCTGTTCTTTGTCCCATTCATCCCTGAAACCCAGTCATTCATCAAAATACCTCTTTTATATTTATTTACTATCCTAAAATCAGTATCCATTTTAAGTCATCTCAAGCCCCATCGAATATCTTTAATTGAGATTGACCTGGAGAGAGCCCTCTCTTGTCCTCGTAGGGCTAGCTACGAGGCTGAGTGTGGTTTGATGTTACCTCGAATTCCACCTTCCTTCAGCCTAAGGTAGATTTGAGCTCTAACACTAGCCTTTGATGTTATTCGTGGAAAAATCCTTTGAAACTTGTGCATGGAAACCCTGCAACCTCTGGTAGAATTGCAAGCAACCAGCCCTCCTGAAAACCTCCATAGTAGTAGGGTCTTCATTGAGTAATTTTAAATCCATGGGTTCATACCTAAGACAATGGCCACCTTTGTTCGTTTTATTTCTTGCAGTCATTGGTGCTTTATAGTCTTTACTGCCTAGCTTTCTGATGACCATTAGGGGAATTTTGAGGTTTAAAATGGGCCTCATAAGGAAATTATAAAATAATAGTGGATATAATCAAATAATATTTGCTTACATCATCAAATTTAAGAGGGAAAAAAGGAAAAACTATTTTTCAACTCGTATTTTCAACTTATCTCACTATGGGTTTACTCAAATTTCAAGCGGAAACACTCGTTGGATGCAAAATTTGACTTTTCATCTACGGATTACCCATGTTGCAAACTTTTGATGGACATTGCTACACTAAAAATGAGAAATACATAAAAAACGTGATTGTAAACGCGTTTTTTAATGTATTTCTCATTTTTTGTGTAGCAGGGTCCATCGAAAGTATGAAATATGAGTACTCCTTGGATGAGGAATTAAATTTTGCATCCAACGAGCACTTCTTCTTGAAATTTGAGTAAAAACCTAGGGATATAAGTTGAAAATACGAGTTGAAAAAGTAGTTTTATTATTTTATTATTTTTTATTATTTTTACTTTTTTACTCCAAAAATGGTGAATCATCCCCCATGGTTGACATCATCATCTTGAATCTTATTGGTTCTTATAATTTTTTTTTTTGTACATTTTTCTTAGGAAGCCCATTTTAGACCTCAAAATTCCCCTAATGCACCTGCAGAATTTGAATTTGACAACAACCTCCTTAGATTTGATGAAGCAACTCTCTAGGGATCGACTCACATCCAAGGATAAACAATAATATGACAAAAGGTTGTTTTGGGGTAATGTTTAAAAGGTTAACTGACAGCTCGGGTTTTAATCATAGCACATGCAACCAAAATTATTCATGATTACCTCAAATACGACTGTGTACATTTTAAACTTACCATAACGACCTTGAAAGACCTCCCTCTTTACTCCTTTAATCATAAACTGACACCTCACATCACTCTGACAACCTTGGCTGAAAAAATACAGTTTCGTAGCGAAGATAGTTAGGTTGCTGACAGATTTGCTATGAAACTATTAGGCAATTTCGTAACGAAATCTGCAGATTTCCTTTGTAAATCACTACGAAATTCTGAAAAACTGACAGGTGTGCACTTTTGAGTTTAAATTCGTGGGAATGACAACTGACATGATATGGGACTAATTTGACTGAAGTGGCATGGATGGAGGTGCATTTAAACTTAGGATAGGCTTCAAAAAATATGAAAATTTCATATATCACATTGAAATGGATCAGGAGACCTCATCCATTTGGTGAATGACCTGCATGACCCTATCAAGGAAATTTTTACAACTAAATGAGTGATAATAGATATATGGCATGCCACGTAATTATTCATGGTTTGAGAGATATTCATGTTTGAAGTTAGTAACCCTAGTTAGTGGTCTAAATAAGATCGATTTGTGGTAATTGATACTCAATCTGTGTGAATTTGTGTGAAATAGATGTGGCACGTGTAGTTAGTTGTTAACTGAACAACATTCTTAGATAAGTGTGTTTCTAATCAGCAAATTGAATGTGTAAGTGTGTGTGGTATATTTAATTTCATATGCATTTGTGAGGTTTGTTAACAATAAATTTGGCCTTTAAATTACTCTGTTGAATGAGGAATTCATACACTGTATTATCTATGTTCTTTACATTTGAATGAGAATGAATATATATCTAGAGAACCATATTACACTTAATATTTTAATTACAATTTGCGTCAAATATTGTGTATTAGAAGGAGTCATTTACATTACAGGTTTGAGAATACAGAGTACTATGTATCAAGCCAAGAGAAGAGGGAAATTTCAGGTGGGCAGGGGGGGAAACCATCATCAGACATATGGTTCGATTTCTGGTCAAAGGAAGCCGAAATTCAAAATTCCTCCATCCGGGTTTTTTGCAAAGCTGGGTTTATTTAGGGAAACGTGAGTGGTTTTCCAAGAAAATCCTTGATTGAGTAGTTTCAAGATGATCTATAAACAATGTTTTTTTAGAGTCCGTGAGTGATAAAAATGGTTTCAGTTGTATACAACTTGTGAACGACATCAATTTGTGGTATCAGGGCCTTAACAATGTTTTTCTCTATAGTTTAAAGAGATGAATAGGTGAGCCGGAAGGACACAAGGTCAAGGAGGCAGACCAATGGGTAATGCATAACTCTGAGAAGAGATAAGGAGACTGCAAGTTTGGTTAGAAGCCATGGAATTGGGGAGACATCGGGATCCTGAAGGTGGAGATAATAGTGAGGTTGAAGAGGAACCTGAAAAAGAAGGATCAACACTTTTTGAAGAAGTTTTTAAGGTCAGGTTTTTTAGGGCATTATTGGGCTCAAGTTCAAGGCCACATCCTCAAATCTCCATTTATGATGGTAGTTTGAAAGATGAGAATCTCATAGATTGGATCAATGAAATGGACAAGTATTTTGAGTACAAGGAAATTGACGATGATAAGAGTGTCAAGTTTGCTGTGACAATGTTGAAAGGTCATGCTGCATTATGGTGGGACAATGTACAGTCTAAAAGAAGGAAGAAGGAAAAATCATTTATAAAAAGCTGGGAAATAATGGTGGAAAATATTAAGAGTAAGTTCTTGCCAAACGATTACCATCTAACTCTCTACAGACAAATGAAAAATCTTAAGAAAAAGATAATGACAGTGAGGGAGAACACCGAAAATTTTTACAAGGTGAAATTGAGAGCAGGCTATGTAGAAGATACCCTAGAGAATACAACAAGTTATATCAATGGTTTAAGGCTGGATATCCAAGATGAAATCAACATAATTTACCCCAAGGACAATATGGGAAGCATACCCGTTCCCCTTGAAGGTAGAAGAAAATATACCTAGGAATAAAAGCTATGGTAGAGGACGTGGTTTTTACAGAGGGAAAGGACATACAAATGGAAGAGGAAATATTCCAATGCAAAATAATGATTAAGGAAGATCAAATTATCCAGGGCAGTCAGAGAAAGAAGGTGGTAGCAGAGGAGGAAGACCTTACCATAAAGGTAGAGGTAGAGGAAGAGGCATAGAGACTGTCTATCGTTGTTACAGATGTAAAAAATTGGGTCACTGATATTTTGAATGTCCTGAGAATGATAATATGGGACAATGAGGTGCATACATAGCTCAAACTGAAGCAGTAGAGGCACAAGTCCATGAGGTAGAGAATTTTGCCAAAGACTAGTGAGGTGTTGATGGTGCACAAAGTCCTATTAAAACCAGTAAAGGAGACTACTGAACCAGTTCAAAGTAAATACTTATTCAAGACAATGTGTAAGGAAAAAGGAAATTGTTGCAAATTGGTGATTGAAAGAAAACATACAAACAATCTATTCTCCCAAGAAATGGTGGAAAAATTGGGATTGAAAAATATTCAGCATCCCACACCTTAATAGGCCTCATGGTTGCAAAAAGAACACCAATTTTTGGTGCAAGAGAAAAGCGAAGTTGAGTTTCAGATAGGAAGGTATAAGGACAAGGTTCTCTGTGAAATAATTCCAATGGTTTATTATCACATTCTTTTGGGTCGCCCATGGTAGTTTGATAGGAAGGTGACACATGATGGAGAGAGAAATTATTATAAGTTCAAAAAGGATGGAATTAAGCACACTCTTGTACCATTGAAAGAGGAAGGTACAACTAAAACAAGCAACCCAAAATCATTGTTTCTTAGTGGAAAGGAATTTCTACAACATATGGAAGAAGAAGAGGTAAGTTATGCAGTGGTTTGCAAGCCAAAGGTAGTACTTCTACACAATGAAATTGTAGATTTACCTACACAAGTTCAGGAGTTGTTGCATGAGTTTCATGATATTGTAGTTGATGAATTTCTGAGATATTTTCCACCCAAAAGAAGCACCAGTCATTACATAGACTTGATAACTGGAAAAAGTCTTCCAAACAAGGCTGCATATTGAATGACACCCAAGGAGAATCAGGAAGTGAGGAACCAAGTCCAAGAAATTTTGGACAAAGGACTAATAAGAGAAAGTTTGAGTCTGTGTGTCGTACCTATAGTACTAAAGCCAAAGAAGGGTGGAGAATGGAGAATGTGCACTGACTTTAGAGAAATCAACAAGATCACCATTCGTTATAGGTTTCCATTTCCATAGATTGATGATATGATGGACTGCTTGTGTGGGGCAACTCACTTCTCAAATATTGACCTGAAAAGTGGTTATCATCAAATTCAAATCAGAGAAGGAGACGAGTGGAAGACAACTTTCAAGACCAATGAAGGATTGTATGCGTGGATAGTCATGCCATTTGGCTTGTCAAATTCACCCATAACCTTTATGTGGCTGATGAATGAAGTCTTGAAGGAGTTCATTGGTAAGTTCATCATTGTTTATTTGGATGACATTTTATTTTTCAGTCAAACTAAATAAGAGAATTTGAGACATTTGAAGTATATTTTAGAAATATTGCAGCAAGAAAAGTTATTGATTAACATGAAGAAGTGTTATTTTATGAAGAGTGAGATTGTATACCTAGGTTTTTTCATTTATAAGGATGACTTGAAAATGGATTCGGGGAAGATAGAGGCAATTGTAAATTTGACCTCACCTAAGAAAATTTTTGAGGTTAGAAGCTTTCATGGCTTAGCCAATTTCTAAAAGAATTTTATCAGGAATTTCAGTGGCATTTGTGCACCTATCATTGACACCATTAAGAAGGATATGCATCCATTTTATTGGACAACATCAGTAGAAATATTTTTTCAACTATTGAAGAAGAAGATCACTAAGAAGCTAGTTTTTAAGTTTCCAGACTTCAATCAATCCTTTCAAGTAAGATCTGATGCTAGTGGGACAACCATTGGATTTGTACTGAGCCAAAAAGATAAGCATGTTGCATATTTCAGTGAGAAATTAAATGAGTCAAAACAGAAATACTCTTCCTACGACAAAGATTTTTATGCAGTGGTTGAAGCTTTAAATCATTGGAGGTATTACTTGATGCTTAATGAGCTTGTTTTGTACACAGATAATTCTTCCTTACTATATATTATGAAACAACATAATTTTAATCATAAACATGAAAAGTGGGCGTTTTTCCTTCAAACTTTCACTTTTGTTTTGAAGAAAATTAGTGGGAAGGAAAATAAGGTTGTCAATGCTTTGTGTAGGAGATGTTTAATCATGTAGGAAAGTCAAATACCAATTTTGGGCTTTGATTATTTGAAGGACTTGTATGAAATTGATGTTGATTTTAAAGAAGCTTTTGTAGCATGTAAGAATCCAGTAAATAGGGACAACAGTCCATGGAAAGATTTAATGTTGTAGGATGGGCTACTGTTCAAGAACAATCAAATATGTATTCCCAATTTCTCAATGAGGGAAAACTTGGTCCAAGAAAAGCATAATGGTGGGTTGGATGGACACTTTGGTGTTGAGAAAACACTTGGGAAACTCAGTCACTTCTATTTTTTTCCTAAGATGAAGGAATATGTAAAAAGGTATGTGAGTAAGTGCAGGGTATGTCAGCATGCAAGAGGGAGGAGTCAGAAAGATGGAATTTAAATGTCTTTACCCACTCCCAACAGACCTTGGGATTTGGTGAGTATGGACATTGTTCTGGGTTTAATGAGAATTCAATGAGGTAATGATTCAGTACTTGTACTTGTAGATAGATTTAATAAGATGGGTCATTTCATTCTGTGTTCCAAAATTAGTGATGCTATCCATGTGGCTAATATTTTTTGATGAGATTGTTCGGTTGCATGGTTTTCCAAAAATAATAATCTCTGACAGGGAAACAAGATTCAGCAAAAAATTATGGAGGACCTTGTGGAAGAAACTTGGCACTAAGCTAAATTTTAGCTCAGCCTATTATCCACAGTCTGATCGACAAACAGAGGTTGTGAATATAGCTTTAGGTAATTGGTTGAGTATTTTAGTAGGTGACCGACCCAAGCAATGGGATCAAGTGATAGCGCAGGTTAAGTTTACCTATAATGACTCACCAAATAAGACAACAAGAAAGGTTCCATTTCAGATCTTGTATGACATGCATTTGAGGGGAATTTTCGAGGTAAGAGACTTGGGAAAGCTTGAGAATGAAGTGCTGATGGAGAGGATTTGGAAACGACCAAGAGTGAGTTTCACGAGAAATAAAAAAAATATTACAAGACACAAGCAATAGCTACAAGCAACGAGAAAATTTACACAAGAAAGAGATAAAATTTGAAGTGCAAGGCGTGGTCCTAGCTCACCTAAGAAAGGAGAGGTTTCCAAAGGGAGAATACAACAAATTGGAAATGAATAAGATAGAACCTTGTAAGATCTTCTGCTAGTTTTTAGAGAATGCTTATGAGCTACAATTACCTCTAGGCTTTGGCATTTCACCCATTTTTAATGTAGCAGATTTTTATTCCTACACAGTTGGTGGTGGAAATCAAGCTTCTGGGAATCTTGGCCAGGATAAAGGAAAGGAACAACAGTGGCTGAAAAAAATGCTTGTGGCAAAGAGTTTAGAGGCTGAATAGATTTTCGATACACGTGTTGCCAAGAAGACCAAAGGAAAAAGTACTTGAAGTATCTTGTGAAGTGGAAAGAGCATTCGATGGAGGATTATACTTGGATGGATGAAGCAACACTACAAAAAGTAGGTAATTCTATAGAAGATATTATGATAAGAAGGAGCTCATAAATTTTCTTTTTAGGGGATTATAATGTAGTTGCATTAGGGTGTGCACATAAACATGAAAAATTATTGAAGTTAGACCAAGAGCCTAGAAATGTGATGGATTGATCACATGCCAAGGCTAGAACATTTTAAAGTTTGTTTGTGATTTTTTTTTTCTTTATATTTAGTTAAGAACATATAGTTAAAAGAAATTTTAAATAGTTAAGGATAGGATTTGATAGTTGGTAGTGAGTTAGAACTAATGCAAAAAATAGATCTTGTTTCCTGATGATTTGGAGCGAGCAAATTGTCTCACATCAATAAACTCATTTCTCAGAAAATTTTTGTTTTCAGTTTTGGAAAAAAGGAGGAACATTTTCTTGAATTTTTTAGTGTGGGAGAGAGGTACATTGTTTTTTCTCTCTATGTGAGACTGTAATTAATGTAGATAGAAATAAATACATCCATGAGATGAATATGTGGGAGTTGATCATCAATCTGTGTCAATCTGTGTGAACTCGATGTGGCATGTGGAGTTAGTTGTTTATTGAACAAGATTCTTAGACAAGTGTTTTTTTAATTAGAAAATAAAATTTTTAAGTGTGTGTGAGATAGTTAATTTCATATGCATTTGTGAGATTTTTTAACAATAAATTTGGCCTTTAAATTACTGTTTTGAATGAGGAATTTGTGCATTGTATTATCTATGTTCTTTACATTTGAATGAGGCTGAAATATAGATTTGGAGAACCATATTACACTTAATATTTTAATCACAATTTTCTTAAAATATTGTGTATTGGAAGGAGTCATTTACATCACAAGTTCGAGAATACAGAGCACTCTGTATCAAGCCAAGAGAAGAAGGAAAGTTCATAGGGAAAAACCATAATCAGAGTTATGGTTCGATTTATGGTCAAACGAAGAGGAAATTCAAAATTTTTCCATCTGGATTTTGTTAAGAGAAGGGTCTATTTAGTAAATTATGAGCCATTTTCCATGAAAATCCTTGGTTGAGGAGTTTCTATATGATCTATAAACTGTGTTTTTTCAGAGTGTGTCAGTGATAAAAACAGTTTCAGTTGTATACAGCCTGTGAATGCCATATATTTGTGGTATCATAGCATTAACATTGTTGTTATCTACAGTTTAGAGAGATGAATAAGTGATTTGGAATGGCACGAGATCGAGGAGGCAGACCCACGGGTAATGCAAAAATCTGAGAAGACATAAGAAGACTGTAATTTTGGTTGGAAGCCATTGAATTAGGGAGACATCAGGATCCTGAAGGTGGAGATGTTAGTGAGGCTGAAGGGGAACCTAAAGAAGAAGGAGTAGAACCTATTGAAGAAGCTGCTGAGGTCAGGTTGTTGAGGGAAATATTGGGCTCAAGTTCAAGGCCAAAGCCTGAAATCTACATTTACGATAGAAACTTGAAAGTTTAGAATATAATAGATTGGATTAGTGACATGGACAAGTATTTTGAGTATGAGGAAATTTAAGAGGATAAGAGAGTCAAGTTTTCAGTGACAAGGTTGAAAGGTCGTGTTGCATGATGGTGGGAAAATGTACATGTTGAAAGAAGGAAGAAAGAAAAATCATTGATCAAGAGCTGTGATAGAATGGTGGCAAAGATGAAGAGTAAGTTCTTGCCAAAGGAATACCAGCTAACTCTCTACATACAAACACAAAATATTAAGAAAAAGTCAATGACAGTGATGGAGTACACCAAATAGTTTTACAAGGTGAACTTGAGAGAAGGCTATGTGCAAAATACCCCGGAGAAGACAACAAGGTATATCAATGGTTTGAGGTTGGATATCCAAGATGAAATCAACATATTTTCTCCAAGGACGATAGAGGAAGCATACCAGTGCGCCTTGAAGGCAGAAGAAAATATAGCTAGGAAGAAAATCTCTGGTAGAGGACATGGTTTTTCCAGAGGGAAGGAACAGAAAAATGGAAGAGGAAAGCTTCCAGCTCCAAAAGAATGATGAAGTCAGCTCAAATCAGCAAAGGCAGCTAGAGAAAGAATGTGGCAGCGGAGCAGGAAGACCTTACTAGAGAGGAAGAGGTAGAGGAAGAGGCAGAGAGATTGTCTACTGGTGTTACAGATGTAACAAATTGGGTCAATGGCCTTTTGAATATCCTGAGAATGAAAATATGGTACAACGAGGTGCATACGTAGCTCAAATAGAAGAAACATAGTCACAAGTACTTGAGGTAGAGAATATGCTAGAGACTGGTAAGGTATTGATGATGCATAAATTCTAGTTAAAACTAGTGAAGGAGACTACTGAACTAGTTCAAAGGAAATCCGTATTCAAGACAATGTGTAAGGAAAAAGGAAAATGCTACAAATTGGCGATTGACAGTGGAAGTACGAAAAATATAGTCTCCCAAGAAATGGTGGACAAATTGGGATTGAAAAATATTCAACATCCCACACCTTACAAGGTCTCATGGTTGCAAAAAGGACACCAATTGTTGGTGCAAGAGCAAAGAGAAGTCGATTTTTATATAGGCGGGTATAAGAACAAGGTTCTATGTGACATTATGCCAATGGATTATTGTCACATTCTTTTGGGTCGACCATGGAATTTTGATAGGAAGGTGTCACATGATGGAGAGAGAAAATATTATAAGTTTGAAAAGGATGGCATCAAGCACACTCTTGTACCATTGAAAGAAGAAGGTACAACTGAAACAAGTAGCCCAAAGGCACTGCTTCTTAGTGGAAAGGAATTTCTACAAGATATGGAGGAAGAAGAGGTAAGATATGCAGTGGTTTGCAAGCCAAAGGTAGTACTTATGCACACTAAAATTATAGATTTACCTATTGAAGTTCAAGAGTCATTGCATGAATTTCATGATATTGTAGTTGATGAATTGTCGAGTGAGTTTCCACCCAAAATAAGCATCAATAATCACATAGAATTGATATTGGGAGCAAGTCTTCTGAAAAAGGCTGCATATTGAATGACACCCAAGGAGAATGAGGAAGTGAGGAACCAAGTCCAAGAACTATTGGACAAAGGACTAATAAGAGAAAGTTTGAGTTTGTGTGTTGTACCTATAGTACTAAGTCCAAAGAAGGGTGGAGAATGGAGAATGTGCACTGACTCAAGGGGAATCAACAAGATCACCATTCATTATAGGTTTCCATTGCCACGAATGGATGATATGATGGAATACTTGTGTGGGGAAACTTACTTCTCAAAGTTTGATCTGAAAATTGGTTATCATCAAATTCGAATTAGAGAAGGAGACGAGTGGAAGACAACTTTAAAGACCAATGAATGCTTGTACGAGTTGATGGTCATGAAATTTGGCCAATCAAATCCACCAAGTACCTTTATGCAGATGATGAATGAAGCATTGAAGGAGTTCATTGGTAAGTTCATAATTGTTTATCTAGAAGACATTTTATTTTTTAGTCAAACTAAAGAAGAGCACTTGAGACATTTGAAGTATGTTTTAGAAATATTGAAATAAGAAAAGTTATTGATTAACATGACGAAGCATTCTTTTATGAATACTAAGCTTGTATACCTAGGTTTTGTTATTTCTAAGGATGGTTTGAAAATGGATCTGGAGAAGACAGAGGGAATTTTAAATTGGCCTTCACCTAAGAACATTTTTGTGGTGAGAAGCATTCATGGCTTAGCCAAATTCTACAGGAAGTTTATCAGGAATTTCAGTGGTATTTGTGTGCCTATTATTGACACCATTAAGAAGGATAGGAAACCATTTTATTGGACAACAAAAGAAGAAACAAATTTTCAACTATTGAAGAATAAGATCACTGAGAAGCTGATGTTGAAGTTTCTAGACTTCAATAAGCCCTTTCAGGTAAGATGTGATGCTAGTGGGAAATCCATTAGAGTTGTACTGAGCCAAGAAGATAATCCTGTTGCATATTTCAGTGATAAGTTAAATGAGTCAAAACATCAATAATCTTCCTATGACAAAGAATTTTATGCAGTGGTTCAATATTTGAATGATTGGAGGCATTACTTGATGTCTAATGAGTTTGTTTTGTACATGGATTGTTAACACAGGAAAATCGTACAGGGCGAAGACATTAAAAATGTCAAGCATAAGGCATAGATAAATATTTTTAGAGAAGGAATATATTAGTAAAAGCCAAAATTTTAATTATTATTAAGGCTCAAACATAAATTTATGGAAAACACACAAGAAAAAAAGGAATTTTGTGCACATTGTATCTATTCCTTCGATAGTCGTGCACAACGTGAATATTCCTTTGATAGCCGCACGGTCCTGTAGATGGCGACATGTCACCATTTGAGGCCACTTGGTACACTTAGTTAGGAATATTCCTCAAAACTACCAAGTACAGTCATGTTTGAGCCACCTTGAGGCTTAAATGAAACACGCAAACGAATCACCCCTCCACTCTTGTGTCACCATCTATCTTGGGCCAAGAAAAGGAGGGATAATTCAAAAAATGTCTCTATAAACCAGCCTTTGGAAGAATAATGGGTGACACATTTTTATTCTAGCCAAATTTCTTCATAGCAAACTAGCTTCAATAGTCTAGCATCAGAGGGATTGGAAGGACTCATATGTTGGCCGACCAACATCTCAGTCAAAGAGAGGGAGGTTCACCACTTGATCTTGATCTACCATCCTTTGAGAGAGGGAAGACATGCTTTCAGGAACTTGAGGGAAGGATACCTCCTTGTTTTGGGTATTTGAGCTCCATAGCTCAAAGGACCCTCTTCAAGTGTTCAGCATTGTATCTTTTTTACCACCACCATCTAATAAAGGGAGAACTCTCCACTTGTGTTATTAGGTTGTTAGCTCCATCGAGATTTTGTATTTTGTATCTTGTGTTTTGATTTTTTCTTAGTGTTGTATGCTTAGTTTTCCCTCAAACTTAGTTTACATTATGTAGAATCTGTTCCACTAATAGTAGGCAATAATTTTTCTCTGTGACCATGTGCATGTAGTAGCCAGCTTGCTAAATAAGTGTATTTAAAACGTCCTTGCACCAAATACACTACCATAGGAATGGAAACGCCACTGGATTCTTTCTTTTTGAGTTAATGGTTATTGATACAGGTCCTTCTTCCTGCTCAGTTTGCTTCAAACCACCCTTACATCCTCTTAGCATCTTCAATCACACTTATTGAAATTTTTTTCCCAACAAAGGAAGCATTTTTATTCATTCTATCCGACAGTGTGCTTTGTGCTTCGACAGACATGTGCTTAGCACCTGTGGGAAGATAACCCACGCGGTAGGCCAGCAAGCCAATTTTTTCTTTTTTTTTGCCATTTTTTCAATTGTAAAGTGCTTGGAAACCCATTTTGAAACATAGATGTTTACTTTTTAGGGAGCTTAAAATATGCCTATCCTTCGACGGAATGGATACCCTAGCATTACCATAGACCCATTTCAGAGGGGCTTAATCTTAGGCCCAGTACGTGTGGTACTTTTTGGGGATACCTGACCCATCTAGTGCTTGGTATTGGTAGATGATTACCAAGAAGATCAAAACTTGAATGCTCACGTGGGATGACGATAATTTAGTGGCAAAACTAGGGCATCCTTCCCTATAGCTGATGATGTAGGAAACACTTGATCCTCATACCATTACCTTGATTGATTCTTTGGCTACTAGAAGGCGTCGCCAGTTCTTTTAGGAAATAAGCCCCAGTACCCATCAGGAGATATCTTAGCAAGGCCCAGTTAAATTGAGAGTGTAAGGATGAGTAGGTATGTATAGGATTTTGAGTATCATATAAAAAACAAATAAAACCACATTTTTTGCTTGATTGATCACATAGCCTTAAATTAAAGGAAAAATTACCTCTTATTTTTTTGATTTTTTTATGCATGTGATGATATTTTCTTTGATAAAAATATTCCTTCCTCCAAAAAACCAAAAATATCATCAATATTAATCTAGCCGACACCATAATAGACCCAATGAGACCCCGTTGATCTAGGCCTCTCTTGGACCTCCCCCCATTAGAGGGAGGAGTGTTAGGTCTCCCACCATTTAGGCATCAAGGATGACAAGTTGCCACCATTATTGGTTCATCCTTTATCGGGGCATCAATGATAGGAAACCCCCAAGGGTCACCCAACACCACAGCAGTGGAAACCCTAGCAGGGTCACCACACTCAACCCCTCCTAAAACCCCTAGAGGGTAGAGTATTGCTACCCCTTTAGAAAATAAAAAAAAATTCATCATGGCACGCCATAGAGTAATAATTCCCAAGCACCTCCCCTAAACCATCACATTCAGATACCTATTTTTCCACAACATATAATGTCATTCAATACACAGTTACACTTAATATTCCATATGTAACAAATTTAAGTAATGACCCCATTTCTCATTGCCCTAACTGTCCCCCCATGCCCACGAAGTTCCCTTGAGATATACCAAAATTCGAAGGGAAGCAAGAAGAATACCCGAGAAATCATATCATGAATTTCCACATGTGGTGTTCGTATAATAGTATCATTGATGATACCATTAGAATAAGAATTTTTCAACACACCCTAATAGGGCATGCAGTGAAATGGTATATTGATCAGCCTTCTTCTTCTCATAGAGCCTTTAGTGCCCTCACTACCGCATTCCTCACCTATTTCAACTCCCATCCATCATGATTCGGGAATGGAACTGTTGACACATTTTATACAAACACTAGGCATCCATATATCGTACCATCTCCATGAATGGTAGTGACACCGTAGTTTTTGTAAAGCCAAACTTGGCAATAGAGTGTTGTTGGACTAATTTTTGAAAACTCTCATAGCTTGGATTTCAAAAGACGTGGTGACACAGAAACCCACCTCCGAGGAGGATGCCATTAGCAAGGCCCACCAACTTGAACTCATATACACCCAAGTAAGATATATTTACAACGTCCTACAAAATTCCCTGAGCCTGAAAACATATAGGGAATTACCGGGTGCCTCGAATACTGAAAATGGTTTGATCCGGTCCCTAGCCCAAAGTCACCTAAGTAGTAGTAACCAGTACCCAGGATACTCGTACGATTCTAATAAAAAAATATCGCAACCTGGCTACCATAAAAGTCAGTCTACACCTTTGTAGAATATGACGAATAGGGTAATGCCATACCATCAACAGTAGGGAGGATCATACCATCCCTAGCAAGGTAACCAGTACTCAGCTAGAAATTTCAATACAAGAGTTTTTCCCTAACAATATTACAACAATCAGGGATAGGGGAACCTATACCCCACCTTTTCCACACAAAATCCTCTACCAACACAGAACAATGCACTAGTGAACCTAGTGCAACCATCTGAGGCTCATCAGCGACAATGTTATGACCAGGAGAACAAAAATAATCCTCCAAATGGTAAAAAGAATAAGCCAAGGAACAAACAAAAGGGATACTATAGGGAGGGAGGCAGTAATCAACAATTCCCCCCGCAATCTCAGTTTGGGGGCAACCCGAACCGAAATCACAACCGAGAGCCAAATAGTAACTCCCAAGGGAAAAAAAAGAGACCCAGTCTAAGGACAAATCACACTTGTGCCATTTTGGTGAATATTGCCATTACACTCACTACTCTCCCTAAGCCCCCAATTTGAAACAACTTCAGGGTAACCGAGGACAAGGGGGACCTACCCAACAACCTGCGGTAATGTTGGAACCTTTCCCCCAGCAAGGAATGGTTAACACCCAGCAACAACAACCATCCCAGAATGATACTGGAGGAGGAAGCCACGAGATCTACATGGCTGGCGAAGATTTTTTCTTCCAAACAAGGAATAGTAACTACGATACACCTCTGGATACCAAACCATCTGGTACAAGTACAAGCGCACCGTTAGCTATCTCCAAACTACCTATTGAGTCCCTTCCAAAAATTTTCAAGGGAATAATGAGGTGCACAAGACATCACTCCAAATCCACTCATAACTATAGTATAGTGGATGAGTTAGCTCAATCACCAATTGCTATGTCATCTTTGGAATTTTTTCAATCATTCCCATGACAAAAAAAAGCCTTATTGTCCACATTAGGTGCGATTGACCCTTCTGATTCACGTTTAATTGTTTTCAATCTAGACAAGGCAATCCCTAGGATCCCTTATTTATTCACTTTCCAGATACTGGTTTTGGTTCAGAATATCACTATACATCGATTCATCATTGATGAAGGAGCATCCACATGTATCATGTCCAAATTAGTTTGGAAAAGTTTAGGATCGCTTGAATTAAAGCCATCTTCATCATGCTTAGAGCATACGACCGGAACCCATCATCCCCTCTCTATATTTATCAAAATTTCCCAGTAAACTTGGCCGACAAGATAGTTCTCATAGACATTTAGGTCTTAGATGCACAACTAGACTAAAATATACTCCTTGGGTGAAGTTATATGTATTTCATGACTACGATCACATCCTCTATCTTTAGGGTAATTATGTTTCCCCATGGTGATCAGATCATCACCATCGACTAGCTCACATACTACGACAAGAAACCCATGACCACTCTCAATGTCGTACTACCTTATGTAGACGCAACCACAAAACCACTCACAAAGTATACAGAATTCTACCTAGGCCAATTTAAAGCATCATTTATGTTAGGATCATTCCTAGGAGATCCCCTTATTATACTTGGGGACGTCCCTGAAAGCACGGGGGCATTGGTGTGCATGATTCTCTCATCAAACACTGAAACTAGCCCAAACGTAGAAACCAACATTACATACTCAAAATCCACAAGTACGACATTCCTACCATATGTCATTTCACAGACCCTATTTTTGTATCCCCGACCTGGTTTTGTATCAAAATAGGTCATTGAAACTATGACATTGAAAAATATGGCTTTTTTAATACTTGTGTTGTATTTGGTCCCTCCAACCATGCTGGAATGCCCAGGAATTACCTCTATAGGAATATCCCCAATTACCCCCAAGAGGTCATAGAAGTTAAAGAAACACATATAGTAGCGCCAGCTGGCACGACCAAGAAGAATAACAAAAAAGGGAAAAAGTCAAAACGCCCAAGTTACCTAGGGTACTACAACCTTGTGAATTGTGTGATGTCATAGGTCGTCCTAATAATATTTTCCCAGAGTTAGAAGAATTAAAACCCCTTCTACACATCGAAATAAATGTCGCGTCCTAGAATTCTCATAAAAAGGAACGAGTCACGAAAAACGAGGGGAATAATTGCACACAAATAATGTGTGTGCCATATGTGACCATTATGGGCATTATACCCATCACTTCCCAGAGATGCCATGATATAGGGACTCCTTGCAAGCCTTAGAACAATCTTACTAGGAGGACCCCTTTGAACCATCCATGCAAATGGACGAGGGTGAACCCAAAACCATGGTCTACGTACAAGAGGAACATACATTTTTGTCGTACATAGTCACCCCAACGGCCCAAATACGACAAACAGAGGCCACACCGTATGTCCCAATTTGAGCTTTGTGTGATAAGCCTGACCACTTAATCACATAGTGCCCTGAGTTAAGGGCGTTCAACTATTGGTATTCAATCCTGCATGTTGCCCAAAGAAAATTAGTTGACCATAGACAACATATGTGTCAGATAAAACCACCATGTGCGACATTGTCCCCACATCTGTCGATTTTGGTATATGTTTGATTTCATGCGATGCTTCATTGCTGAAATCCCCAACTTAGCCAACTCAGACACGGAGTTTGAAAGAAGAACTAGAAATCAAAGGATGGAAGAAAAAAGGACCATATTGTATATGTCAGAGGAGAGACACTCACCTGAACGACCACCTATCCCCCATAACCATTCTCATGCTCTAGTAAAGCTCTACGCATTGTGAAATGAACATGATCACTCCATCACTAACTGTTCAGCTCTAGAGTTGTTTCAAATATGGTATCAAGTCAACCCAGTGTACTACGACAAGTTACGAGTAGTTCAGTATTCTTGCTGGGTGTGTCTAGATAACCACTTGATTCTTCATTGTCCCTACATCCCCCGTTTCCATTTGGCATTAGATTTTCTACGCCGGGCCATAACCCATCTTGTCGAAGAGGACAGATTAAACTCGGAGTCAGTGGAAAGTTCGAAAACCCAAGAGAATGCCACAACTAGGTCCATCCTATTCATATCTGAAGAGAAACAGTCGCCAAGGGGACATATTTCCACCCCAATCCACCCTTAACGTCCAATCCCAGCCTACAAACTATGTGAGGAATGTGATCACATGATCACTTAGTGCCCAGATTTGGTACCATTTCTCAAATGGTACCAAATCACTCTAGTTGAATAAAGGAATTGGAAAGCCGAAGAGAAACAATCTTGTATTATTTTCCAAGACAACTATCATTCTTGGCATTTTCCTTACCTCCCACGATTTCGACTTATATTAAACATCATGCATTCATTCGTCACCAGATATTCAGATGTAATCAATTTCGAACCTAGGCATTTGGGAGCAACGAGGCCTTTCCCCCATTGTCACCCATCCCCTAGAAGAGAAAAGGCGGTCAGTCACCCTAGAAAGACACAAAACAAACCAAAAATATCATGTGCTCTATGTGATAAGAGCGACCACATGTTCAATCAATGTTGGGAACTCAATAAGCTCACCGACAGTCTTTGCATGGTCACAACCATACTACATATTCATCTCTCTAACCAAGAGAAGATCATGTGCTGCTACTAACGCATATGCTCACAATTTCACCACATCATGAATTGTCAATACCTGTCAAGGTTATGAGTGGCCAGAATAGTGGTGAGTCAAGACTCCCCAAAGGAGCCATACCATCCAAGACCAGGAACTTGGAGATGACAGAAGTGTAGAAATGCACCAATGCACAACCATCTCCAAGATTCCACGTCTTTCATGGAGAGTAGTAGTGGATCTCACACCATCTACTCGCTAAGTACCTTTACTCCATGCACCATCTGCGTGAGCCACAACCATGACATAGGAACATTCCCTATGCTGCAAGAATTTTGGCACCTCTTTAGTCAACGCAATCTTCAAGTAAAAGAAGATGCGTGTACCCCTAGTACACTACCAAGAGAGAATTACTCTCCCCTGGATAAAATCAAAACAAACATTGTGGAAATTATGTGAGAACCCAACGATACATGCCTTTCCAACCCTATCAACAGGCTCTACCCCACGAAATTCCACCCTTGAGGTGAAAGCCTCCACAAAAAAATTCAGTTATTCCCTCTTTTATTACTTTAAATTCAAGTTATTTTAAATATATTTGTATGAAAAAGATTCTTTTACTTGGGGTATTGGCTACAGGTATTGCAGGCATGCCAAATCACTATACCCCCATAAAATAAAGGTACAAGATCAGGTATCATTCTATGCTCAACATGATAGGATTCCCTAGAAAGCTTTGCATATCCTGACATCATTTCTTTAGAAAAATAAAACCATAGGTTTCACTTACCTGACCACATTTATCATCACCCCACCTTGCACATGATAAACACCCTTGCAGGTCGGTAGAGCCTCACCCTCCATGGCATCCATCACTCACCAAAATACACCAAAATTCTAGAGCCATGGCCATAAAAACCTAGGCCCTAGAACCACTTCAAGTTCATCCATCCATCATCAAACATCAAGTCAAGTTTTACCCATTATATGTTAAAACCCCTTTCCTGGGCCACCATTCTCCAGAAGCCGATCATCAAAAACACACCACCGTATTTCACATTTGGCCTACCACACCCCCATCAGCATAGCCCATCTGCGAAATTTTCATCCGCCTCATCAACCCTGCGCTGAGACCAACCAATTGGGTCCCCACCCTCGGAAAAAAACACTCCTCACACCATAGTGAAGGATCATCCATGTTTATGGGGCACCCATCTCCATGTTTTTACATCCAAACCACTTTCATATTATTTTGGAAAGTGTACAAAGATTTTTTTTAGGAGAGAAATCCCACCCATCCATTTACATTTCTCACTTGGAAGTAGTCCCTAAACACGGTTGGTAGGGGCTGCACATTCTTTACCACACCCAACCATGAAAATCATAGTAACCATGCACCTACCATGGATGTCCTACTGAATTTATGGATTTCCTCATTAGAAATTGTTATGACTCCCGCCACTCGCATTTACAGCTCCGACCTTGGGCCACTTAACTACCATCATCAGTTATAGCCATTTCTCATCATCATGCCTAGTTAACCCATCACATCACACCCTTCTACATCAGAAACCCTGGTCCCTTACATCAGTACTCATTTTGATCGGTTGATGCTTCCTTCTCATCGACTTCAACAACTATCTTCTAAGAAGGAGGTAGTTCCTTGGATGACACCTCACCTCAATAGGGGCCTCCTTGGATGGCACTATGGGAATCATCATTTCCCATTGATGTCATCAATCCTCTTGAAATTCAACTTCAACATAATATTTCATGTCCAATATGGTATCATACTTCATAACCGTTGCACTCTGTCAGAAATCGTCGAAGACCCGTAAGCATCTCTTTCAGCAATTCTTACACGGGAAGGTCCCCAATAGTCAAAGACCCATGCATATAACGAGCAATTTTTCTAAAATGTGTCATACCAAGATTATGCATGTGGGCACCATATTCAACCTTAGTTCAAATAAAAACACCCCCGAGGGCGTCAGTAGACATTTTCATCAACCAACAATAGGTCACTACGAAAAAGTGACATAAACATAACCACTATATGTTATATTAGCTTAAATAATAAAACATCACGAGCATGGGACATGCCCGCCTCGTAGAAATATTTTATTCATTCTATTTCTTGTAGGTTTCCTACAGAGCCTGGGGTCTTTCTATTTAATACAAGGGGTCTCCCAACTCAGTTCTGAAGCAAGTCACTCTCTCTCTGTCTCAAAAGTATCACACACAAAAAATAAAATATAATGTATTTTGATTATATAGTTCTTCCAAGTCCTCATACATTAGGGGGAAACTGTTAACACTGGAAAATTGTACAGGGAAAATACATTAAAAATGTCAAGTAGAAGGTACAGATAAATATTTTCAGGGAAGGAATATATTAGTAAAAGCCAAAAATTTAATTCTTGCTAAGGTTCAGGCAAAAATCTATGGACAACGTACATGCAACAAAGGAATTTTGTGCACAACAAAGCTACTCCTTCGATAGCCGCACACAGCATGACTATTCCTTTGATAGCCGCGTGGTCCTGTAGATGGTGAAATTTCACTATTCGAGACCATTTGGCACACTTGGTTAGGAATATTCCTCTGTACAACCAAGTACAGTCGTCTTTGAGCCATGTTGAGGCTTAAATGTAGCACAGAAAGGAATCACCCCTCCACTCTTGTGTCACCATCTATCTTGGGCCAAAAGAAGGAAGGAGAATTCAAAAAATGTCTATAAAAAATAGCCTTTTGAAGATGAATGGGAGACACATTGTTATGCTGGAAAAATTTCTTCATAGAAAACCAACTTGCATAGTCCAACAACAAACGGATTTGAAGGACTCATATGTTGGCAAACCAAAATCTTAGTCCAAGAGAGAGAGGTTCACCACTTGATCTTGATCTACCATCCTTTGAGAGAGGGAAGAGATGCTTGCAGGAACTTGAGGGAAGGATACCTCCTTGTATTGGGTACTTGAGCTCCATAGCTCAAAGGAGCCTCTTCAAGTGTTTAACATTGTATCTTTTTTACCACAAACACCTAATAAAGGGATAACTCTCCACTTTTGATATGAGGATCTTTGCTCCATTGAGATTTTGTATTTTGTATCTTGGGTTTTGATTTTTTCTTATTTTTGTATGATTAGTTTTCCCTCAAACTTAGTTTACATTGTGTCGAATCTATTCCACTTACAGTAGGAAATAATTTTTCTCTTTGAACTTGTGTAGGTAGCAGCCATTTTGCGAAATAAGTGTATTATGTATGCCCTTGTGCCACATACACTACCACATACATATTTCTACCTTAAAATACATTATGCAACAACATAAGTTGAATCATAAACATGCAAAGTGGGTGGAGTTCCTTCAAACTTTCACTTTTGTTTTGATTCAAATTAGTAAGAAGGAAAATAAGGTTATTGATGCTTTGAGTAGGAGATGTTTAATCATACAGGAAATTCAAATACAAATTTTAGGCTCTTATTATTTGAAGGACTTGTATGACATTTATGTTGATTTTAAAGAAGCTTTTGAAGCATGTAAGAATCCAGTCAATAGGGACAACAGACCATGGAAAGAGTTTATGTTGTAGAATGGACTAATTTTCAAGAACAATCAAATATGTATTCTGAATTGCTCAATGAGGAGAAAATTGGTCCAAGAAAAGAATAATGGTGGGTTGGTTGGACAATTTGGTGTTGAGAAAACACTTGGGCAACTGAGTCACTTCTATTTTTGGCCTAATATGAAGGAAAATGTACAAAATTGTTGCTCGGTTAGCTAAAAAAAGGGTGAAATTTTAGGACCGATCCGGATTTTGGGGAAATTGGGGTGTGATTAGTAGCAAAACTAGGGAGGCACATAAATTCTTCATTTTTTGACCAATTTTGGATCAGAAATAGGCTAGACAATTATTTTTGGGTATTATGAAGTTGATGGAGCAAGTTTTGAAGCCATTTGAGCACTGTAAATGTATGTAATCACCATTTTGAGCATAATGAAAGAGGGCCAAGACATTGGAAGCTGGACCAAGGAGACATAGCCCAGGAGGGATGAAATAATTCATCATTTGTTGTGTTTTGGTTATTATAATGGTTCATTTTTCTACTATTTTTGTATATTTCAAAGTTTATTTCTAAGATTTATGTGCTTAAAAATTTAACATAAAGACTCAAAAATTCAGTTTTTAACACTTGTAATTTACAAACCCTCAAGCACATTTTCATTAAAATCTCATACAAATCATATATACAAACTGAATTCATGAGAAGAAGTCTTGGGAATTTACTGAGAAGCTTGAGTGGTGAAAATCCCAATCATTGGGATATGGTTTTGGCGGAAGCAAAGCTTGCATACAATGTCTCAATGAAAATATCCACTTGTAAGAGTATTTTTCATATTTTTTATTGGTTGTCAAATGAAAGGTATTTTGGACATGATAAAATTTCCATACTTGGGGGAAATTAATAGTTCTAATGAAAATGATTTTGTAGACAACATGCAACTAATACATGAACAAGTGAAGAAGTGTTTTCATCATAGTAATAATAGGTATAAAGAGACTGAATATTTGGAAGGCAAAAAAAATGTTTTCTCTTAAGGAGAAATGGTAATGGAGCATCTGTGGAAAGAGAAATTTCCTAGGGGTACCTACAATAAGTTGAAATACAAGAAAATAGGCCCATGCAAAATTATTTGAAAATTTTCTGAAAATGCCTATAAGCTGGAGCTTCCAAGTGACTTGGATATATCTCTGATATTCAATGTAGTTGATCTATATGAGTTTTTTGAAGGATAAATCAGTGAAGATATAGGTATGCCCATTGAGTGGAAGGAACAATTACCAGTCAAATATGTTGAAGAAGTGGAATAAATTATGACCATCAGGGTTGGAAAGAATAATCACTATAGGGAGTATCTATAGTATTTGGTAAAATGGAAGAGAAGGGGATATGAAGATGTGTCATAAGTGACTGATAAAGAGCTTGCATGCCTACATGGGACTTCAATATCTAAAGTAAATGCCACATGAGTTGGTATCTCATATTTTCTTATCATGTGTGTTAGACACAGAAGCATCCTTGGCCTCATGAAATACTCATCAACCAAAAAAATATTTATGTTGAGTTCATAATAAGTGCTTTTACTCCCATGTGTTTTTAAGTTACTAATGCACCTATTATGTAGTTTTTGATAGACCTATATGGTAGTTGTTTAAATTCCTGCAACTAAATTTATTGAAGTGATGACTACTTTTGAAGTGGTTGATGCTCTCAGGATCATGTGTTAATACTCCTATTTTGTAGAGTTGCTGATACATCCAAAGCCAATGATTATTTAGTTTTGATTCTATAGGAAAATGATGATTGAATGCACTATGATGATCGTAAAGTAGTTTCCACCTATTTTTGGATTACTCATGTGATGGTTTGGAAAAACTAAATTTGATTGGTTGCAAATGCTCAAAGGATGTGTTGTGGAGGTAAATCCCCTCTGCGGACAGAGGTGATCCCTACTAGCCCAGACCGGGTCTAGCAACGATCGTTCACGCTATAGTGCAGGTTCCAAATTGCAAATAAACCAACTAGGGATGAAGGCTTACCTAGAATCTAATGCTGTCGCTTGTAGAGAAAGTAGCGCTCCCGTTCCTTAGCTCTGGCAGATCACAATCCTCACGATCTCCGTGATCGGACACCTGCACACGCGAGAAACAAAACAAATGCATTCGTAAAATCCAGCATATGCAACTATATGTCAGTCAGAAAGGACATAACTCATCATCATAAACAATAACAAGAGTGGAACCATAACCAATAGTTTCTTATTATTAATCAATCAAAAGAAGAATACAACCATAGCTCTGACACTGAATTCTCCTTCAGAGGGTCGTCAACAGAACGTGTCTCGATAAAGCCTGTCAGGGATGGGACAAACCTCTCTCTTCAGATGTCTCAAAAATAGTCTCCTTGCTTGGATTTGGCATTAAGGGAATGGTATTAAGGGGAATTATGGAGGTTTCCTCAGATAAGGCCAAGGGATGGCCTCGTGGAACTTGGAGACTTGGGCCTATTCAAATTTCCTTCATCAATGGATGAAGGCTATATTTATAGAGGAGAGGAGGAGGTTGGGATCCCTACAATAGTGGAAGGGAGGCCTTATCCCTTGGGAGGTTCCCCATAAGGTGGAAACAAGAGGCCAAAGGAGGAAGGCTGTGGTTATTCAGTCGAAACCACTCTTGATGACTCATTCACAAAGTTGTTGTAATTGAAACTTCACCTCTTTTTTAAAAAACTTTCCAAAAGTAGATTGGCGTGGGTGCTTAACTACGACAGAGCACCAATTGGCACGGGCTCAGTGTTAATTTTCCTCATCGGCGCTAGTACATAACGGGCTACCAGCGCCAAGGGAAAAACAGGTGTTTTTAGCGGTCTGCTCAAGAAATGATTAGCAGAAGGAATGTTGTCCTCATGGAAAGGGATGCAATGATGGTATTTGCAAGGCATGACACTTCTTATTGGTCAAAAAAATGACCCTCCAATGGGCGAGATTGGGATTGCAGGGACGGTGAAAAATTACTGTGTAACAGATGCCCCCTAAAGAATGAGGCCCGAAAGAGAGAGAGGGGTGAAATTCTTTACGAGAATGTGTCCAACTGAAAACACCGCCGTCGGAAAACCCGCGTAGAGGAATACAACTGATATCTCAAATACATGATATACGTGGTATGGGCGCAGCCATCCATAACAGAGTATACAATAATCCAGATCCAAGGCATGGACGGAGCCATCCAGTGAGGATCGATAAAGAGACTTAGGTATGGTCGCAACCATCCAATCAGTGAGTCATGTAACTAATCATAATAATCCACAAAATCATAGCCTAGATTACAACAGACACAATCCAGGGTCTTGCGCTCCATCTCGACCCGAACACAGTACAAGTCCAATCATGTGAATAAATCGGGTGAAGTCGAACATGCGAGAACATCGTCTGATTACCAGCCAATGATGAACGCTGTTAACAGACGCGAGAGGTACCACCATTAATGAAAATGGTCCTCAAGGTACTATAGGTACATTCTACAGCATGTGAATCAATGAGCTGGCGTCGAACACCCGTAGAATCACTCGATCGGAGGTCAATGATGAAAACCTCATGTCGAATGCGAAGAACCTGCCATTGAGGAATGCAGGCTCCAAGGTACCAGAAGGGAGTCTCTAGATCAGCTTCCTGGATAATGAGCTGAAGTCGACAGGAAGTGACCTTGATCGAAGGTGGGCCATAATGTTTCCAACATCATCAATACAAGACAGAGAAACATAATGTTTTTGTGAATTAGGATCAGATGAGAATTAGAGGGAGGTTGAGATTTGCAGAGGTCAACATCTCTTGAACATATTGGCGGCACGAAAGTGGATTTGGCAGTATTTGACATCAGAAGATCAGAGGTCATGGTGACGAGGCAAAGAGCAGATGAGAGGTCAAAAGGGATCACCCAAACCCACAGAGGCAAGTGAACAACGAGATGAGATGTCCCCAACCCGACACGAATGCAGACAAGTGCCATGTTCAAGAGCGACATACTACCGACACGACATTGATGCTGGTTCCATTTTTCCCACCATTTCGGTGAGTACCTCTTTATTTTTACACAAGCTTAAAGAGGATACCATATGCTTGTCATATAAATCCGTCCTTCGGATGAATCTATCCTAGTACATTTAACGAGCCCTAGGAAGGAGAAACTCGAATAACGTCATGATTGACAATTTCCGATGTCATTTAAGTTTAACGAGTCTGACAAAGGAAGAACTCAGCGTCTTTTCATGTTTATAGAGTTTGAAAAGATAGCAGAAAAGTAAACTCCAACGGTCCCTTTTCGTAAATAGTTCCTCAGATCCGAAAAGGTAGAAAATTATGTCTAAGAAAACCTCCTAGTTGCGATAGGCTAGGGTATTCCTTTTTCGTAAATATTCTATCCCAGCCCGAAAAAGGGGTAAATGTATATTGGGTAGATGTCATTTCAAAACCACTTTAACAAGATCAAAATGACAAGGGAATTGGCAATATTTTCATGTTTAGAGAGTCAGAAAAGATCTGAAAGATGACTCCTCCTGGAGGAACGAGTGGTATAAAGGGTAGCAACTGGTTCCGGTAATGGTGGAACTGCTCAGAACAAATAAAGGTTAAGAGGTTGGCCAACAAGACCACTCATCGCAGCGGTTCCTCAGGAACGGGTAAAACAACCAAGTGAAGGCATATATTCGGCCAAGCAGATAGTGACAATGGAGTGAGAAAACCAAGGCTCATCTGGAAAAAACAGGCTGATAAAATGGAAATCACAAGAGGTAAAATGGGAATGGTTTCATTTTTACACAAGCTTGAAATCAGAAAACTCTGCTTGAAGTTGGTTTCATTTTTACACAAGCTTGAAACAAAGATAAACTATGCTTGAAACTGGTTTCATTTTTACACAAGATTGGAACGGAAACAAACTATGCTTGAAAAAGTAAGCATGCCCCCAGCATGGTGATTCAATTCGAGGTACATGCCCCCCAAGCTTCAATCCATATGAAAGGCAGATGGAGTGAAGGTTCAAGTTATGAGATCAAAAGAAAGACTCGACTGGGATTTTACGAGATCTAAGCAAAGACTCAAATTGAATAGGAAAGTGTTTCATTATTTTAACGAGGTTGACACATTAAAAGAACTATCCTCAGACACCCTTGTTTCATTGTTTAAGGAACTTGGCACAAGACAAGGAACTCTGCTTTGACAACCTTGTTTCATTTTTTAAGGAGTTTGACACAAGACAAGGAACTCTGCTACGAAGACCTTGTTTCATTTTTTAAGGAGCTTGACACAAGAAAACGAACTCTGCTCCGACAACCTTGTTTCATTTTTTAACGAGCTTGACACAAGAAAGGAACCATGCTCTGGCAACCTTGTTTCATTTTTTAAGGAGCTTGACACAGGAAAAGAACCATGCTCCGACAACCTTGTTTCATTTTTTAAGGAGCTTGACACAAGACAAGGAACTCTGCTCCGCAACTTTGTTTCATTTTTTAAGGATCTTGACACAAGACAACAAACTATGCTGCGGCAAACCTTGTTTCATTTTTTAAGGAGCTTGACACAAGAAAATGAACTGTGCTTCGAAAACCTTGTTTCATTTTTTAAGGAGCTTGACACAAGAAAGGAACCATGCTCCGACAACCTTGTTTCATTTTTTAAGGAGCTTGACACAGGAAAAGAACCATGCTCCGACAACCTTGTTTCATTTTTTAAGGAGCTTGACACAAGACAAGGAACTCTGCTCCAAAGACCTTGTTTCATTTTTTAAGGAGCTTGCCACAAGAAAACGAACTCTGCTCCGACAACCTTGTTTCATTTTTTAAGGAGCTTGACACAAGACAAGGAACTCTGCTCCGCAACCTTGTTTCATTTTTTAAGGAGCTTGACACAAGACAACGAACTGTGCTATGACAGACCTCATCATAATGAACAAGAAGTCATCGCTTCCAAGAGTTGCCCATCTGATGGAAGGAAAACTTCTTGGAAGTCTGGACCCAATGCCCCCAACACCTAATGCACGATGGCACTATCACTGAGCACAGGCACGGGGTAGGTAGCCACATAGTTGACCTGCGGTGGGGCAGATACAACTGGTGGATAAAAAATGGGAAGGGATGATGGTGGGCCAGCTGCCACATCAGGACCAAAGAAAAAAAGCTGATCAATGGTCATGATCCATCCTTCGTGTGGAAAACAGACCACACGAAAAAGGGAGGAGACAAGCGCTCCCATGGCATAGGTGTAATCACGCCCCAGGAGCAGATTAAAATCAAAAGGGCCTGGAACAACCATCATGTCCATATGGATGGTTTTACCTCCCAAAGTAACAGGTAACCTTGGAAGGATCCCTAATGGTTGAATCGTTCTTCTGTTAAATGCCAACAGATTCTACGTAACAGGCGCAAGCGGTGGCGAGCCAAAATCTTGCCAAGTAGTTGAGGATAGAACACTAACAGACACACCTTCATCTATAATGGTGCTGGGTATGACCAGACCAAAGGCGTGTACCGTTATCTCGAAAGGCACATAAGACGGTAGGCGTTATCCTGAAAATCGATTCCAATCAAAGGAAGCGACCAAACTACTCGGAGGGGCTACCATTGAACTGAGATGGTCTTCCCCTGGTGTTATGGAAGAAGGCGCATCCTCCACAACCTCCATCTCAAAGGTGGGAGGGGTATCCTCCGGGACCTCCATCACGGGAGGCGGAGAAGCAGCTTCTTGAGATATAGGGATAGGACAATATTTCTCCAAGTCCGAAGAATCTGAAGAAACAAGAAGAACCTGAGGGGTGTGAGGTCCACTCTCAATGGAAAAGACCTGGTGCATCGAAGACGGAGCTAGCTCAACCGATCCCATGACCAATGGTTGGTCGGGAATGGATTCCTGAATTTGAATTTCCGAGGGAGCGAAATTGACTAAGGATGACTCTTGACCAATCATAGGATCAGCTAGTGAAGGAATCAAAGAAAGCCGATTATAACCAGCTGGAAGGCATGGTGTAGAACTGGTTAAGTTGTCCAAAAATCTCTTGGCTTCATCCATATATGGACAAAGGTGAATGGCATGGTTCCCTTCACACAACTTACAGGGATTTGAAATTTTACCCTGCTTCTTAGGAGCCTTACTAGCAGCAGCTGAAGACGTGCCCCCAACCTGACTCCCGGAAGCCAAATGCAACGGCGGGTGACCGTTGGACCATACTTCGAGTACCTTGGGAATGCCAGGGTAGTATCAGACAAGATAGTCTCTCGTGCACAACATGCAAGGGAACTTGAATTTCCGTGGAGGGTTGGAAGGTTTATCAAGAGGAGACTTCTTAGGCGAAATAGTCGTAGAGCTAGCCTCTCCTTTATCGGACTTCTTCTTCTTTATCTTCTTCTTCTTCTTCTTAGCCAATTGGTTACTCGAATCCAGACTTTCACCAGGAAAAGTAGAAGAGGAGGACGCAGAAATAGGCAAAGAAGGGGAGAGGTCCACCTTGGAATCAACATGATGTTTTTCAGGTGGAGGAACTGATTGAACAGTAGCCGGGACATTCGAGACCACAGAGGTTGAGAAAAACCAAACAGGCAACCCAACAGTTAACCCAGGAAGGGACAATGTTGCCATATAAGGAGCACCCACATTTCCAAAAGGAGGAAAAGGACCCAAATTCCCATCGGAGGGGATTCCTTGGTTGGTGAACTCCAAAAAATTTTCCATTAGAAACAAACCAACACCACACCTTAAGGAAACTAACCTTAACCAGGAATATTTTGTGGGCAGTTAATTTTTAAAACATTGAAACAAAACTCTACCGTTTCATATTTTAAGAGTCGAGAAACAGGAAAAAGGTGACTCTATCGCTTTCAGATTGGAAACAAGCGTGAAAGGACAAGCGCTTGATGATCTTTTCAAGTTTAAAGAGTCAGAAAAGATCGAAATGAAAATTCAGGAATGCTAGGCAAAGTGTGTACCAAATAACCGTGAACTGCAATATGCACCTTTGTTTCAAAATGAAAGAGAAATCAACCAAGGACTTAACGTACGTGCAGGAAATCTCCCCGAATGCTGTGTCCGATGTATCACGGGTATAAGGCGGCAGACTCAGCTTCCTATGGATAAAGGACAGCAACCTAGTGGGGTCTCCCTTTATATACGCGACGGTACGGGGAGCACAAGTCCATACTAGCGCTGTCTAAAGCCAAGAGACGAACGACAGCTACTAGGTTTAACGAAACCGGAACACGTCACTAGCCTAGACCTCTAAATATTTCGTTAATGTTTCAATGCTTCCTTAGGTTAATTGAGTAAATTTTATGGTTGATCTTCAATTATGTTTCGGTTCCAAGGCCCTACCGTATGTCATATGACAATCTCCTGTATGCATCTATATGAGAAAAGAAATATTTCAATTCGATGAATGCTATCTAGTTAAGGGAAGAGCTTCAAACAATGATGCAACCAACAACAACACTGTAAACGAAATTTTTCCAAACTAGATGACTTTCACTATCCAAAAGTAATTTCAAACATTCAACGATGCGAATAATGCAATGTAATCTATGCAAAATCCTCTTTTTTGAAAACTATGCAATTGTAATCTATGCACAATTTCCTTTTTCCTTTTCAAATAATAAGAATGCACTCAATGCATTTTTCGATGAAATGAGAATCTACTTAATGCATGCTTTCAATGAAAGAGACTGCACTCAAAGCGCTTTTTAGCTTTCAATCATTAAACAATGTGATCTAAGTTCTATGATAAATCTCAAAATACTCTTCAATGGAATGTAATCTAATGCATTTTAACAAAAATAACACTTTGAGACGAAAACTAAATAAATGCAAATCTTCTTAAAGAAGGATGTGTTATCACTCAGGTTTTCCTTGAAGTTGTGGAAAAGGAAAGTATACCCGAGGTAACCACAAACCAACCTTCGGATACAGAATCTAGCCAATCTGTATCCAGAGAGGGCTCTCTCTTTATGATTTATCTTTATTCTTAGAAAATTTTAGGCTAGTTATAAGTCCAAGAGTTTGTTTGAAAATGGTGGAATTCGCCAACTAAAGGCAAGGTTGAATATTTTCAGACCATTGGGCTATGGAGTCAAAGGATGGATTTACTGGATTAATCTTCTACACACAAGATGGCTTTGCAGGGCAAGATAGCCAAACAGAGAACAATTTTAGAATTTAAAGTGAATGGAATGGATTTTGAAGGGATGAAAGGCAGTTAAAAATCTTTCAACATGTTCAAAAGAAAGAAATGGAATTATTACAAATAAAGAGCAGTGAAGAATTCTTTACTATAGTAATCAAAATGTTTAAACTAGCGAAGAAAGAGCAATTAAGAATTCGTTGCTTATAACCAATTTAGAAGAAAACATTTAGAATAATCACAACTGAAATCAGAGTACAATTAAGTAAATTATGATTTATTCTTTTATGTCAATTATTTAGAAATGGACACAATGATATTATAAATAGATATAAAACTTAAGACATAGGATAGAAAGACTTATTGAACTGCAGTACGACACATGAATCCTGCAAAAAGTCCTGAGCTTCAAATTATCATCCAGCAAGCCACAAATAAATTTCTCCAAAACACTTTTATTCCAAAAACATCAATGTCACAGCTAAGTAGTAGAATCCACCCTCAATACTCCATTCGAGGGCTTATTTATACAAAAAATGATTTAAAATATCTCACAATAACCTAGGAAATAATCTAGGGTGACTAATGAATAAGTTATAACAAAAAGGGAGACAGATGGTCTCGTAGATAGGATAAAAGGCAACTGCTGGTGTGCTGTTCCCTCCTTTTATGCATGTGCTGGAGGCAGGTCCTACAATCTAGCTCGATGCTGTCCTCTTTGAAAATTCTTTTCTAACTGCCTTATTTGTCTGATACTCTTCTATTCTTACTGATACACTTTCAACTGCTAAGCTGATACTCTTTAACCTTTGTTCATCTATTTATCCTTTACATAATAGTAAAAAGGAAAAATTTTCTATCTGAAGATGAATTTTACAAAATTTCTAACAGGTCTTCCCACCATTTGTCTTCTGCTATTATGGTTTGTTTGAGTTTTCTTAATGTTTCATCAGCCTCTATGTATCTGAAGAAATTGGGACGATTTGGGAAAAAATACCTTATTTCATGCTCAAGATGAAACAAATTCTTTAATCTGTCGTAGAGATTCTTTCCTATAGGCAATGTCGATTCTAATAAACTGGTAGAGGAACATGTGACATTGTGAGCATGTATGTCCAATTTGTTAACATAAGTTTCCAATTCCATTATTTTGTCTTCTGAAATCATCAGACTGGGCAACCCGCTGGCTAATAAAACATTAAACCTTTCTTTAAATGCAATGATCTCTTGCTGAATATCTAAGAATTTACATTCCAGATTTTTCATAAGAGTTCTCTTAGTAAAAACTCTTTTTATTTCTAAAATAGTACCTTTCCTGTCCTTAATTACAAGCTATGCAAGCTGCTGTCTGGTCTGAGTGTCTAAGAACTGTATGAGTTGATTTGCTTGTTCAGGTTTGTTTCTCAATTCTCCTTTTGTTTTGTCAATTTCCTCCAGAGCTATTTTTACCAAGTCATTTTGTTCAAATATTATTTGAATGAAGGACCAAATATTCTTTATTGAATCAATAATATTATTCCAAAGAATTTCATTGATTTCTCTCAAAGGCTTTTCTAATGAGAGATCTTTTTCTAAAGCTTTAACCAATTTCTCCAGCCTTTTGATTTCTCTCGTATTATCAGCAACAGTCTTTTTTGACATATCATATTTTTGTTCCAAATTTATGAGCTGTAACTTTGTAGATTGAAGTTCTGTTACTCTAAGTTTTAAAATTTCCATTTGTTTTGCTAATTCATCAGAACTTAAACTAGAAGTATTCACCTGTGATGGGCCTGTTTGTTGGTTTGCTGCCGTTGTACCTGTAGTAGCCTCTGTTGTGGATGTCTGAATGATAGATTGCTTTTCTTTCAATGCTTGCTCCAGTTCCTTTTATGTTTCACTTAGTTGCTTAGTAATTTTCAGGAGCAACTCCATCATTTCTTCTTCTGAATTTTTCTTCAAAACTTCTTGAGTTTGAGGATGCCTTGAAGCTGGTAATTTCAATTGATTCCTCAGTGAAACAATGTCATCATCCTTCTTTTTAATCAGTGCTTCAATGCCTTTTATATCTTTGGGATTATGACCCAAACTGATGATTATTTCCTCCAGAGATTTTATTCTGTTATCCTTTGCTTGAGAAGAAGCTTTCTCAATCTGCAACTGGGTACTTGTATTATTCAAAGAATCTTACAATCTATGGGCTGCCATTGCTTTGTCAGTAAGGGTAGAATATATCATTTCTCCAGTTTTCTTGTGTAATTCTATCTGGTCCAATGGATGAATATCTTTTGCTAGGACCTCAAAATTGGTCCTGATGTAATCAGTTGCTGTCTGGGGTTTTGGCACTTTAGATTTGAAATGGCTCATTAACATTTTCCCTTGCTGAATGTCAAAAGCTGACATTAATCTCTCTTGATTTTGTGGGGCCATTTTAAGATACTGATTATACACCTGGACCCTTAGTGGATAATTCCTTACTTTTATACTGACAAATGTCTTTTTTATGTCTCCTGTATCTGTCTTTGGCTGTTTGAATGAAGACACTTCAGTGCTTAACTATTTTTGTATTTCCTTTTCTTTATGACCTGTATATGTTTCACTAACTGAACCAGTAAGCTGACTATCCTCCCTTTCTTCCTCAAATATTTCCTCAACAGATTCTACTTCAGGAAGTGGATTTAGTTTCTGCCTTTTAGCTTGAGGTTGTTGTGAATATTCCTTGGGCGGAGTAGGATCTTTAACTTGTCTTTTCTTGCCTTTTTCCTCATTAGATGGAGTCTGCAAATTCGAAACTTCAGGCTGATTGACTTGAATAGGAGAAATCTGTGCTTGATCTTGTGCCTTGGAAGTTTGAGGTTTTTCTGCCATGATGAAAGTTTCAATGACTTGTACTTCTGGTTCTTTCCCTTTGCCTTTAGATTCAACTGCAATTGATGGAATGTTTTCGTGTAACCCCTGTTGAAGATTTCCTGCTGAAGAAGTGCCAATATGTGGTACCTGCACTTGCCCAAAAGATTCTAGGTCAAACTTTTTCTCAAGATCTTTCATAATTTTGTTTATATTGACTTCTTCACTATCCTGTTCAACTAATGTTCCTTCCATCCGCTCATATTTATTAGCATACTGTTCTATTTCTAGAATTCTATGGTGAAAGTATGGTGCTGATTTGTTCTTCATTCTTTTGTCACAAATAAAATTGAATGGGTCATAGGGAACCCAATGGAAACTCTTTTGTAACTTGAAATGGTCTTGTAATATCGTTTCTGCTTCTTTTCCAGCATCCCTAGAATTGCATATAAAGGGACCTAACTGACTTTTAATTCTAAGTTGGGCTTTCTTCTTAGCGTTACAAAAATGAATAATATCAGAGTTATTCATCTGCCTGAAATACTCTAAGGCAAAAAGTCTCATAGGCACATATTTAGGCAGCTTGAATGGACAAATTTCACATCCATATATTCTGATTTCTGAATAATTTTGGTACAAATACCAGTCCCCAACTTTGTACATCCTTGAAAGATGCAAAGTTTTCTTAATTTAATTGCTGAGCCTTGGAGGGGCAACTCCTGTCAACAAGGTAGTTGCAGGATGTATGAAAAGATCAATGAAATCAGTATAAGAATAGGGAGAATCATAGGAGCTGTGAGTTATGGCCGACCAAAATATAACATACCTAGGGTTTCCCTTAGCATCAAGCTTTTGAACAGGAAAAGGAAAGTTCTCTGATTGATAATAAAGGATGAGATGATAAATGATTGAGGAATACTTAAACACTTTCTCATTCTCTAACCTCATGAACTGGTCATGGATTTTATTTGCAATGAAAGATGCAAAGTCATATTTGACAGCATGAGGCTGTCCAGGGGTAAAGATAGATAATAACACCAGGGTTAAATGGTCAACATACTCACTAGTATTAAAACCCATTACAAAGGATATCATATTCAGGATGAGCTTGCCTAATTCAGTAAAATAACCAAAACCATAGGGAGGAGGGCTCTTAGGTTGATGTTCAGGTAACATAAAAGTCTGGCAAATGCATTTCAATTTTTCTTGGGACAATTGGGTAGAATTTTCAAGTAGTTCTTCCATGGACAAGGGAGTAAGATTTTGATCAGGTTCAAAATGGAGCATTGTATTGATAGCTTGAGGAGTAATGGGGAAAAGGATACTCTGGTCCGGGGATAACACTACTCTTTGAGTTGGATCATAATTGGAATGACAGTAATGGATAATTTCTAGGAAAATATGGACTGAGGGGATGAGATATCTTGGAAAATTGGATTCCCATAACCCAATGATATCCAAACCTTTCGAATAATCATCTCTGCAGCGACAATAACTTCGAAGGGGATTTTCATCGAAAACTAAGTCTTTAATTTGAAAATATTTATCCACTAATGGAAAATATTCCAATTCTCTATGAGGGGCGTTTAATGGGGCAACATTTAAAGCCACCGGAACTTCCATTTTGGTTCTTGTGTATTCAAAGTGGAAATTTCAGGGGTTTTTCACGGAAACGGGCACAATTTCAGTTTTGGAAGTATTATTTCAGTTGCAGGAACTAAAACAGACCGATATTAAACTTCCTTTCAGACTATGGTGTGAATTTAACACCGGAATGAGGATTTTTCACAGAGTTTTAGCAGGAAATCGGATAAATACCTGTTTTATGGAGAATGTCGAAATTAACAGGCACTGGTTAATGGCGGATGAATGCTTGGGCACTGGTCTAACAATGGCGTTCAACAATTTTAGTTGACAGCAGTTTGACAATGGATTTTTCAAATATCTCAGCAAAGGGCGCAATCACTTTCAACAGACAGAACGATGAAAAAATGCGAGGAATTTTGTTTTATTTGCAAAGTCAACAGGGATTTTTTATTATTTTCGAAGATGACATCATCAGTGTACGGGAGGACACGTCACCGGGGTCAGGCGGTAAGCGGTAAATTCCGCACCGCTTTCGGGAGTTGGCGGTATTAGACGAAATGGTAGCGAATCCATTCATCGATTGACACGTAGCCGGTGCACTATTTGGAAACCGTCGGCATTTCGCACGTTAATCTTCGGACGGGAGATGGCCAGCAGAAAGGATGTGCACTGTGGATTTTCTATGGAATGATCCAACGGACGACGGGATGGGGAGATGGCATGGGAGTTAATGTGCGGGCCCGATACGTTGGATTGATGGGATTTGAACTATTAATTAATCCAGATGATTTAATTAATCTTGATTTATGAGGGGTCGGGGTTACAGATGGTGTATTTCGAAGTTTTGGTTTAAATTAAAACTTCAGGTTTTATTTATTTTTCCATTTAAAACATACAACATATGTTTAAAACCTTTTTCAATATTTTTATTATATGGTAATAAATTAATGCAATTTATTAACCATAGGGGCGGGGATAGTTTATAAGGATATGTTTTTTAACCAAAGGGTAATGAGGGATTTTATTTCAAACATATGGAATTAAATACTTTGGCTAAAAATCTATAATAAGAGGGTTTTGGGGATATTATCATAAAAGGGAGTTAAATATAATAGGATAAGGTATTTTATTAAGGATTTAATAAATAAATCAGATTTTAATATGACAAAGGGACAAGGAAAACTCAAAATACTTTACACAACTAAGAAAGTGAAGATTTCTGAAGAAAATTTCATTATATCAACTTCAACACTTAGATTTAGAATAGTAAGTAATTTTGAGGGGATTTTATGAAACATGGCATGATTTTCCTAAGTAAAATGAGATTTTACTTAGGAAAATATTTAAAGTGAATAAGTGTAATGATGAATAATCTCAAGTACTAAGGTCTTTTCAATTATTGGGCCGAGGGTCCGGTCCCTCCAAAAGTCAAGGAAATGCCTTGAGCCCCTTTAATCTTCAAATACCTTAGCACTTTGGGAAAATTAATAAAACTTTTAGGGAGAAAGTGAGATGGGAAGTTAATGATTCTGACTTTGCCTTCTGTGAAATACTTCCAATGTATTTTCTGCTTCAGTACCTGTGATGAAAGTAAAGGATTAAACACACTTAGCACCATCATTCATCACATGAAACTTTGCAACACCATCTACCTACCCTATCTACTTTACTCTACCATTTTCTCTTCTTTATTAGGGTGCACTTAGGCTGGCAAACCCTTATCAATCTTCTTTTCTTTTACATGGAAAATCTGTCTAATTCTATAATTATTACATCCAACGGCTCATATTAAACTGTTGAGCACCTTTTATTAACTCTACCTATCTACTTATCTGCCAAGATTAAACAGTTTGGTCAGATATTTATTCTCTATTCTACAACATGAAATTGAAAAATGAATGAGTCAATTTTATACAGTTTGACTCTTCATAAATTGTGGCAAAGTTTAGCAAGCTGCACACAATTACTTATTTACAAAATATGAAATAGTAGTGGCATTTGGATTTGCACACTTTCCTTGGTATATTTTTGTTTGGGGTTCATTTCTTTCACTTTTTTTTTGACCATTTTATTTTTCTTACCCTTTGATTTTTCTTTTAGGGTATACCCTCTTTACATTTTTTAAATTTTTTGATTTTTTGGTTTTTTAAGAATATGGAACACCTTTGCACAAGAAAAAGGTTTGAACATATTGCATAGTTCAATCAAGACAATCATGAAAAATGACACATATTGGTATAGGAGTCTAACAGGATGAATGCAAAAGAGATGTAAACAAACACTAAGAATGCAATCATTGTTTCAAACACTTTGTAATGAAATCCCTCAAAAGGCGACAAGACATATGAGGTCAAACAAAAAGAGGACTTCCAAAGCAAAAGATCAAAACAAGGCATTCATTCCATTTTACATCAAACAATCATGAAAAGAAGACATTTCAAACAATGAGCAATGTAATCTATGCTCATACAGTGAAAAGACCGGAAGGGAAAGACACATTGGTGAAGGATTTAGGGAAAAAATCTCAATTTTCATACACCCTGAAATTGGCGCGACTTTTTCATTGACAACTAGCGCCAACTGGCGCGACTTGCTCACTGAAAACTAGCACCAATGCCCAATTGGCACGGGTTGCTAACCGACAACAAGCGCCAACACCTGAAAATGAAAAAACAAAGAATTTCTCCCAACCAAGACTAGACTCACCACTTCAAGCAGAATCTAAAACAAACCCAGAAGCAAAGTACTGACCAAAAGAAACTTCCGAACAAGGGTAAACTCTAGCACCTACATGATATGGCGCGACTGTCTGGCTGTAATCCGTGCCAGACAAGGGATGGCACGAGTGCTGAACTGGCAACCCGTGCCAATTGGCGTGACTGTCAGGGTGGAAACCGCGCCAATCAAGCCAACCATGAAAGGATGAAAACTCAAAAAAATAGAGGTCAGATCTAATCCTCTGGGGCTGAACCAAAAGCCAAACACAAGAAGAGCTAGCCAAAAGAGCCGATCAAGCAAGCAGAATCGAGAAACAACTGAAAAGACAAGACAATATTCCAAGCGTTCAGTTCATAAACTAAACCGGAGATTGACTGAAGCAGCTTTGATCTACTTCGCAATTGCAGAGAAAAAGCGTTTCGAAGGCTATCTGGCCAACTTCAGGCTCCGTCTATAGCTTATAAAATGAACAACAACAAGCTAACGATCCCTAGTGGAGTCGCCAATTTGTTGTGGAGGTAAATCCCCTCTGCGGACAGAGGCAATCCCTACCAGCCCAGACCGGGTCTAGCAGCAATCGTTCACGCTATAGTTGAGGTTCCTAATTGCAAATAAACCAAGTAGCGATGAAGGCTTACCTAGAATCCAACGTTGTCGCTTGTAGAGAAAGTAGCGCTCCCGTTCCTTAGCTCTGGCAGATCACAATCCTCACGATCTCCGTGATCGGACACCTTCACACGCGAGAAACAAAACAAACGCAAGCGTAAAATCTAGCATATGCAACTATATGTCAGTCAGAAAGGACATAACTCAACATCATAAACAATAACAAGAGTGGAACCATAACCAATAGTCGCTTATTATTAATCAATCAAAAGAAGAATACAACAATAGCTCTGACGCTGAATTCTCCTTCGGAGGGTCATCAGCAGAATGCGTCTCGATAAAGCCTATCAGGGATGGGACAAACCTCTCTCTTCGGATGTCTCGACAATAGTCTCCTTGCTTGGATTTGGCCTTAAGGGAATTATGGAGGCTCTTGCACCATAAGGCTATGATGGCTCTTGGGAACTTGGAAACTCAGCCATTCAGCCCCTTCATCAATGGATGAAGGCTATATTTATAGAGGAGAGGAGGAGGTTGGGATATCTACAATAGTGGAAGGGAGGCCTTATCCCTTGGGAGGTTCCCCATAAGGTGGAAACAAGAGGCAAAAGGGGGAAGGTCGTGGTTATTCAGTCGAAACCATTCCTGATGACTCATCCACGAAGTTGTTGTAATCGAAACTTCGCCTCTTTTTTTAAAAACTTTCCAAAAGCAGATTGGCGCGGGTGCTTAACTGGGACAGAGCGGCAATTGGCATGGGCTCAGTGTTAATTTTCCTCATTGGCGTGAGTACATAACAGGCTACCAGCGCTAAGGCAAAAACATGTTTTTTTAGGGGTCTGCTCAGGAAATGATCAACAGAAGGAATGTTGTCCTCATGGAAAGGGATGCAATGATGGTATTTGCAAGGCATGCCACTGCTTATTGGTCACAGAAATGACCCTCCAATGGGCAAGATGGGGATTTCAGGGACGGTGACAAATTACTGTGTAACAGATGCCCCCTAAAGCATGAGGCCCGAAAGAGAGAGAGGGGTGAAATGCTTTACGAGAATGTGTCCAACTGAAAACACTGTTGTCAGAAAACCTGCGTAGAGGAATACAACTAATATCTCAAATACATGATATACATGATATGGGCGCAGCCATCCATAACAGAGTATACAATAATCCAGATCCAAGGCATGGATGCAGCCATCCAGTGAGGATCGATAAAGAGACTCAGGTATGGTCGTAGCCATCCAATCAGTGAGTCATGTAACTAATCATAATAATCCAAAAAATCGCAGCCTGGATTACAACAGACACAATCCAGGGTCTTGCGCTCCATCTCGACCCGAACACAGTACATGTCCAAGCATGTGAATAAATGGGCTGAAGTCGAACATGCGAGAACATCGTCTGATTACTAGCCAATGATGAAAGTTGTTAACAGACACGAGAGGTACCACCATTTATGACAATGGTCCTCAAGGTACTACAAGTACAGTCTATGGCATGTGAATCAATGAGAAGGCATCGAACACCTATAGAATCACTCTATCGGAGTTCAATGATGAAAACCTCACGTCGAATGCGAAGAACCTGCCATTGAGGCATGCAAGCTCCAAGGTACTAGAAGGGAATCTCTAAATCAGCTTCCTGGATAATGAGCTGAAGTCAACAGGAAGTGACCTTGATCGAAGGTGGGCCATAATGTTTCCCACATCATCGACACGAGACAGAGAAACATAATGTTTTTGTGAATTAGGATAAGATGAGAATGAGAGGAAGGTTGATATTTGCAGAGGTCAAATTCTCTTGAACATATTGGCGGCACGAAAGTGGATTTGGCAGTATTTGACATCAAAAGATCAGAGGTCATGGTGACGAGGCAAAGAGCAGATGAGAGGTCAAAAGGGATCACGCAAAAGCACAGAGGCAAGTGAAAAACGAGATGAGATGTCCCCAACCCGACATGAATGCAGACAAGTGCCATGTTCAAGAGCGACATACTGCCGACACGACATTGATGCTGGTTCCATTTTCCCCACCATTTCGGTGAGTACCTCTTTATTTTTACACAAGCTTGAAGAGGATACCATATGCTTGTCATATAAATCTGTCCTTCGGACGAATCCATCCTAGTACATTTAACAAGCCCTAGGAAGGAGAAACTTGAATAATGTCATGATTGACAATTTCCGATGCCATTTAAGTTTAACGAGTCTGACAAAGGAAGAAATCGGTGTCTTTTCATGTTTAGAGAGTTTGAAAAGACAACAGAAAAGTAAACTCCAACGATCCCTTTTCGTGAATAGTTTCTCAGATCCGAAAAGGTAGAAAACTATGTCTGAGAAAAACTCCTAGTCGCGATAGGCTAGGGTATTCCTTTTTCATAAATAATCTATCCTAGCCCGAAAAAGGGGTAAATGTATACTGGGTAAATTTCATTTCACAACCACTTTAATGAGATCAAAATGATAAGGGACTCGACAATATTTTCATGTTTAGAGAGTCAGAAAAGAGCTGAAAGATGACTCCTCCTAGAGGAACGAGTGGTATAACGGGTAGCAACTGGTTCCGGTAATGGTGGAACTGCTCAGAACAAATAAAGGTTAAGAGGCTGGCCAACAAGACCACTCATTGCAGCGGTTCCTCAGGAACGGGTAAAACAACCAAGTGAAGGCATATATTCGGCCAAGTAGATAGTGACAATGTAGTGAGAAAAACAAGGCTCATCTGGAAAAAATAGGCTGTTAAAATGGCAATCACCAGAGGTAAAATGGGAATGGTTTCATTTTTACACAAGCTTGAAATCAGAAAACTCAGCTTGAAGTTGGTTTCATTTTTACACAAGCTTGAAACAAGATAAACTATGCTTGAAACCGGTTTCATTTTTACACAAGCTTGGAACGGAAACAAACTATGATTGAAAAAGTAAGCATGCCCCCAGCATGGTGACTCAATTCGAGGTACATGCCCCCCAAGCTTCAATCCATATGAAAGGCAGATGGAGTGAAGGTTCAAGTTAGGAGATCAAAAGAAAGACTCGACTGGGATTTTACGAGATCTAAAAAAAGACTCGAATTGAATAGGAAAGTGTTTCATTATTTTAACGAGGTTGAAACATTAAAAGAACTATCCTCAGACACCCTTGTTTCATTGTTTAAGGAACTTGGCACAAGGCAAGGAACTCTAATCCAAAAACCTTGTTTCATTTTTTAAGGAGCTTGACACAAGACAAGGAACTCTGCTCTGAAGACCTTGTTTCATTTTTTAAGGAGCTTGACACAAGAAAACGAACTCTGCTCCGACAAACTTGTTTCATTTTTTAAGGAGCTTGACACAAGAAAGGAACCATGCTCCGACAACCTTGTTTCATTTTTTAAGGAGCTTGACACAGGAAAAGAACCATGCTCCGACAACCTTGTTTCGTTTTTTAAGGAGCTTGACACAAGACAAGGAACTCTGCTCTGCAACCTTGTTTCATTTTTTAAGGAGCTTGACACAAGATAACGAACTGTGCTCCGACAAACCTTGTTTCATTTTTTAAGGAGGTTGACATAAGAAAACGAACTGTGCTCTGACAACCTTGTTTCATTTTTTAAGGAGCTTGACACAAGAAAGGAACCATGCTTCGACAACCTTGTTTCATTTTTTAAGGAGCGTGACACAGGAAAAGAACCATGCTCTGACAACCTTGTTTCATTTTTTAAGGAACTTGACACAAGACAAGGAACTCTGCTCCACAACCTTTTTTCATTTTTTAAGGAGCTTGACACAAGACAACGAACTGTGCTCCGACAGACCTTGTTTCATTTTTTAAGGAGCTTGACACAAGAAAAGAACCATGCTCCGACAACCTTGTTTCATTTTTTAAGGAGCTTGACACAAGACAAGGAACTCTGCTCCAACAGAACTTGTTTCATTTTTTAAGGAGCTTGACACAAGACAAGGAACTCTACTCTGAAGACCTTGTTTCATTTTTTAAGGAGCTTGACAAAATAAAACAAACTCTGCTCTGACAACCTTGTTTCATTTTTTAAGGAGCTTGACACAAGACAAGGAACTCTGCTCTGCAACCTTGTTTCATTTTTTAAGGAGCTTGACACAAGACAATGAACTGTGCTATGACAGACCTCATCATAATGAAAAATAAGTCATCGCTTCCAAGATTTTCCCATCCGATGGAAGGAAAACATCTTGGAAGTCTGGACCCAATGCCCCCAACACCTGATGCACGACGGCGCTATCACTGAGCACAGGCACGGGGTAGGTAGCCACATAGTTGACCTGTGGTGGGGCAGATACAACTAGTGGATAAAAACCGGGAAGGGATGATGGTGGGCCAGCTGCCACATCAGGACCAAAGAACGAACGTTGATCAATGGTCGCGATCCGTCTTTCATGTGGAAAACAGACCACACGAAAAAGGGAGTAGACGAGCACTCCCATGGCATAGGTGTAATCATGCCCCAGGAGCAGATTGAAATCCAAAGGGCCTGGAACAATCATCATGTCCATATGGACAATTTTACCTCCCAAAGTAACAGGTAACCTTGGAAGGATCCCTAACGGTTGACTCGTTCTTCTGTTAAATGCCAACAGATTCTGCGTAACAGGCGCAAGCTGCAGCGAGCCAAAAGCTTTCCAAGTATTTAAGGATAGAACACTAACAGACGCACCTTCATCTATAATGGTGCTGGGTACGACCAGACCAAAGGCCTGTACCGTTATCTCGAAAGGCACATAAGATGGAAGGCGGTGTCCTCAAAGTCGATTCCAATCAAAGGAAGCGACCAAACTACTCGAAGGGGCTACCATCGAACTGAGATGGTCTTCCCCTGGTGTTATGGAAGAAGGAGCATCCTCCATGACCTCCATCTCAAAGGTGGGAGGGGTATCCTCCGGGACCTCCATCACGGGAGGCGGAGAAGCAGCTTCTTGAGAAATAGGGATAGGACAATATTTCTCCAAGTCTGAAGAATCTGAAGAAATAAGAAGAACCTGAGGGGTGTGAGGTCCACTCTCAATTGAAAAGACCTGGTGCACCAAAGATGGAGCCAGCTCAACCGATCCCACGACCAATGGTTGGCCGAGAATGGATTCCTGAATTTGAATTTCCGAGGGAGCGAGATTGACCAAGGATGACTCTTGACCAATCGTAGGATCAGCTGGTGAAGGACTCAAAGAAAGCCGATTATAAGCAGCTGGAAGGCATGGTGTAGAACCGGTTAAGTTGTCCAAAACTCTCTTGGCTTCATCCATATATGGACAAAGGTGAATGGCATGGTTGCCTTCACACAACTTATAGGGATTGGAAATCTTACCCTACTTCTTAGGAGCCTTACCAGTAGCAGCTGAAGACGTGGCCCCAACCTGACTCCCGAAAGCCAAAGGCAACGGCGGGTGACCGTTGGACCATACTTCGAGTACCTTGGGAATGCCAGGGAAGTCTCAGAGAAGATGGTCTCCCGTGCACAACATGCAAGGGAACTTGACTTTCCGTGGAGGGTTGGAAGGTTTATCAAGAGGAGACTTCTTAGGTGCAATAGCCGCAGAGATAACCTCTACTTTATCGAACTTCTTCTTCTTTGTCTTCTTCTTCTTCTTCTTAGCCACCTGGTTACTCGAATCTAGACTTTCACCAGGAAAAGTAGAAGTGGAGGACGCAGAAACAGGCGAAGAAGGGGAGAGTTCCACCTTGGAATCAACATGATGTTGTTCAAGTGGAGGAACTGATTGAACAGTAGCCGGGATATTCGGGACCACAGAGGTTGAGAACAACCAAACAGGCAACCCAATAGTTAACCCAAGAAGGGACAACGTTGCCATATAAGGAGCACCCACATTTCCAAAAGGAGGAAAAGGACCCAGATTCCCATTGGAGGGGATTCCTTGGTTGGTGAGCTCTGGAAAAGTTGCCATTAGAAACAACCCAACACCACACCTTAAGGAAACTAACTTTAACCAGGAATATTTCGTGGGCAGTTAATTTTTAAAACATTGAAACAAAACTCTACCGTTTCATATTTTACGAGTCGAGAAATAGGCAAAGGGTGACTCTATCGCTTTCAGATTAGAAATAAGCGTGAAAGGACAAGCGCTTGATGATCTTTTTAAGTTTAAAGAGTCAAAAAAGATCGAAATGAAAATTCATGAATGCTAGGCAAAGGGTGTACCAAATAACCGTGAACTGCAATATACACCTTGGTTTCAAAATGAAAGATAAATCAACCAAGGACTTAGCATACATGCAGGCAACCTCCCCGAATGCTGTGTCCGGTGTATCACGGGTATAAAGTGGCAGAATCGGCTTCCTATGGATAAAGGATAGCAACCTAGTGGGGTCTCCCTTTATATACGCGACGGTACGGGGAGCACAAGTCCGTATTAACGCTATCTAAAGCCAAGAGATGAACGACAACTACTAGGTTTAACGACGCTAGAACACGTCGCTAGCCTAGACCTCTAAATATTTCGTTAATGTTTCAATGCTTCCTTAGGTTAATTGAGTAAATTTTATGTTTGATCTTCAATTATGTTTCAGTTCCAAGGCCCTACCGTATGTCATATGACAATATCCTATATGCAGCTATATGAGAAAAGAAATCTTTCAATTCGATGAATGCTATCTAGTTAAGGGAAGAGCTTCAAACAATGATGCAACCAACAACAACACTGTAAACAAATTTTTTCCAAACTAGATGACTTTCACTATCCAAAAGTAATTTCAAACATTCAACGATGCGAATAATGCAATGTAATCTATGCAAAATCCTCTTTTTTGAAAACTATGCAATTGTAATCTATGCACAATTTCCTTTTTCCTTTTCAAATAATAAGAATGCACTCAATGAATTTTTCGATGAAATGAGAATCTACTTAATGCATGCTTTCAATGAAAGAGACTGCACTCAAAGCGACTTTTAGCTTTCAATCATTAAATAATGTGATCTAAGTTCAATGATAAATCTCAAAATACTCTTCAATGCAATGTAATCTAATGCATTTTAACAAAAAGAACACTTTGAGATGAAAACTAAATAAACACAAATCTTCTTAAAGAAGGATGAATGCAAAAGAGATGTAAACAAACACTAATAATGCAATCGTTGTTTCAAACACTTTGTAACGAAATCCCTCAAAAGGCGACAAGACATATGAGGTCAAACAAAAAGAGGACTTCCAAAGCAAGAGATCAAAACAAGGCATTCATTCCCTTTTACATCAAACAATCATGAAAATAAGACATTTCAAACAATGAGCAATGTCATATATGCTCATACAGTGAAAAGACCGGAAGGGAAAGACACACTGGTGAAGGATTTAGGGAAAAAATCTCAATTTTCATACACCCTGAAATTGGCGCGACTTTTTTATTGACAACTAGCGCCAACTGGAGCGACTTGCTCACTGAAAACTAGCGCCAATGCCCAATTGGCGCGGGTTGCTAACTGAAAACAAGCGCCAATGCCTGAAAATGAAAAAACAAAGAATTTATCCCAACTAAGACCAGACTCACCACTTCAAGCAGAATCTAAAACAAACCCAGAAACAAAGTACTGACCAAAAGAAAATTCTGAACAAGGGTATACCCTAGCACCTACATGAGATGGCGTGACTATCTGGCTGTAATCCGCGCCAGACAGGGGATGGCGCGAGTGATGAACTGGCAACCCGCGCCAATTGGTGCGACTGTCAGGGAGGAAACTGCGCCAATCAAGCCAACCATGAAAGGATGAAAACTCAGAAAAACAGAGGTCAGCTCTGATCCTGTAGGGCTGAACCAAAATCCAAACACAAGAAGAGCCAGCCAAAAGAGCCGATCAAGCAAGAAGAATCGAGAAACAACCGAAAAGACAAGACAATACTCCAAGTGTTCAGTTCATAAACTAAACCGGAGATTGACTGAAGCAGCTTTAATCTACTTCACAATTGCAGAGCAAAAGCGTTTCGAAGGCTATCTGGCCAACTTCAGGCTCTATCTATAGCTTATAAAATGAACAACAACAAGCTAATGATCCCCAGTGGAGTCGCCAATTTGTTGTGGAGGTAAATCCCCTCTGTGGACAGAGGCAATCCCTACTAGCCCAGACTTGGTCTAGCAACAATCGTTCACGCTATAGTGCAAGTTCCTAATTTCAAATAAACCAAGTAGTGATGAAGGCTTACCTGGAATCCAACGCTGTCGCTTGTAGAGAAAGTAGCGCTCTCATTCCTTAGCTCTGGCAGATCACAATCCTCACGATCTCCGTGATCGGATACCTGCACACGTGAGAAACAAAACAAATGCAAGCGTAAAATCCAGCATATGCAACTATATGTCAGTTAGAAAGGACATAACTCATCATCATAAACAATAACAAGAGTGGAACCATAACCAATAGTCGCTTATTATTAATCAATCAAAAGAAGAATACAACCATAGCTCTGACACTGAATTCTCCTTTGGAGGGTCGTCAGCAGAACGCATCTCGATAAAGCCTATCAGGGTTGGGACAAACCTCTCTCTTTGGATGTCTCGACAATAGTCTCCTTGCTTGGATTTGGCCTTAAGGGAATTATGGAGGCTCTTGCAGCATAAGGCTATGATGGCTCTTGGGAACTTGGAGACTCAGCCATTCAGCCCCTTCATCAATGGATGAAGGCTATATTTATAGAGGAGAGGAGGAGGTTGGGATCCCTACAATAGTGGAAGGGAGGCCTTATCTCTTGGGAGGTTCCCCATAAGCTGGAAACAAGAGGCCAAAGGAGGAAGGCTGTGGTTATTCAGTCAAAACCACTCCTGATGACTCATACACGAAGTTGTTGTAATCGAAACTTCGCCTCTTTTTTAAAAAAATTTCCAAAATCAGATTGGCGCGTGTGCTTAACTGGGACAGAGCGCCAATTGGTGCGGGCTCAGTGTTAATTTTCCTCATTGGCGCGAGTACATAACGGGCTACCAGCGCCAAGGCAAAAACAGGTGTTTTTAGGGGTCTGCTCAGGAAATGATCAACAGAAGGAATGTTTTCCTCATGGAAAGGGATGCAATGATGATATTTGCAAGGCATGACACTGCTTATTGGTCACATAAATGACCCTCCAATGGGCGAGATGGGGATTGCAGGGACGGTGACAAATTACTGTGTAACAGGATGGACATCATCACATGACCTACTTTGGTGGGTTTTTACTCTTGAAGCCATAATATGTCATTCCTATAATTTTGTAGGCTCTTTAGGATTTGGAATTTGATCGATGCTCAAGAAGGAAAGTAAAAGCTAGCTCGACAATAGACATAATACGAAGTTGTTATTATACTTTGGAATGTAATGTAACAAGTTATCTTTTGAAAAAATAATGTAACATGATGTATATAATCAACATAATTTTATATTAATATGTATTATCCAATTTTGATATGTTGTTGGGTTACTACCCGTTGGGTTTATATAAATTAATGAGCCTTTGGGGTTGCCTAGTTTTTGAAAAATTAGTAAGAAGCAAGGGTTGTATCAATGAATAGAGTGCAGTAAGAGAATTGTTGTATTACCTTTCTATATAGTATATATTATTTAACTATCCATTTTCTAAAGTCTTAGTTTGTGAGAAATCCTTCACAACTTGGATTGGTGAAGGAGGCCCCCAGTCACTAGTCATGTTTTACAATTCTATTTTTAGGGGCTTGATTTATCTGAATTTGTTAATTACATAGATTGATGTTTCAAATTTTCTACAAGTCCTCTATGAATGTAGAATCTTATTGATTCGGGATATAAGGCATATGTGACAAAATACTCATCAATTCCATGCTTTCTTCAGATCTACCTACAATGCAATAATCACTAATCACTGCCATGATATAAATTAAGAAGAAGATGGGCATTTTTTTCACAATTTCATAACATATTGCATTGATTCACACTAGGTCCCAATGACTAATCCGTAGGAATCATTTTTATGCTCAATTCGTAAGCCCTCACTAATCTAATGTATTCGATGTGAATTTCTAATTTTGTAAAGGATTTTTGCTATAATGATTATACCAGAACACTTTAACAAGCACACAACTTGCCAACAAGATATCACACTAGTACTACATAATCAATGTGATCTATCCCACACATTTTTTTACTAGCTTTGTTAGCAGTGAAGGTATTTCTCATCTTGACAACCCTTGCAACCATTAGAAGAAAAAAGAAAAAATCAACATCTAAATATTCCATCAATCCATGTGCTCACATTTATTAGACATCAAATTTAGAAATGATGAAGGGTGTTGGAACTTGTAAAGTTGCTCATATATTGGATAACTTAAAAAATATCTAAAAAAATCATATTCATAGAAATAAAGTGGATTTCTAAATTGCCTATTTTCACAAGTGCACCCATAAAGTTGAAAGGATATTATATTTTTCAAGACCCAATGAAGCGAATAACCCCACCACTACAAGTGTCCTACTAACAATGGAAAAGGACATAATTCTTTTCAATCCAAGAACAAACTTCAATGCAAAAGGAAAAAACAATCAACATATTGTTCATCTCAAGAAAATATAGTGACCTTAAAAATATATATATTCAGCACGTATAAATCTTATTTTTATCCCATATTCAATTTCTAATTGGGAATTCTCTATACTTGAAACTCTATATAATGTTTAGCTAGAGAAAGAGAGCTCATAATTGGCTATTTTCAATTAAGTTTGTTTCAAGTAAGATGGGTTGCATTCATTTGGTTTATGAGGTCGTAAAGGGGGAATTTTGAACTAAATATGATAAAATTTTCAATGCCTTGATAATTGAATTCAACTTAGTAATCAATAGTATTGTAGTAGATTTTAAAATGGATTATAAGTGCTGATATTTATCCTAAAATAGAAATTCTAGTTCAATATTTCATCCACTTCGTTTCTGAATATATATATATATATATTCAAAAACGAAGTGGATGAAATATTGAACTAGAATTTCTATTTTAGGATAAATATCAGCACTTATAATCCATTTTAAAATCTACTACAATACTATTGATTACTAAGTTGAATACAGTTATATATATATATATATATATATATATATATATATATGTTGAACCTCATAATTGTCCTTCCTCTAACATCCTTCTCATCACTTTTCCCTTACTTTCTCATAAGTCCATACACTCCAATCAATGATAAATGTCATGTTTTATCTGAGGGAATGCATTTAAACTGTTTCTATGTTATATTATGATGTTCTTGTTAATTTAATGGATTTTTTTAACTTGGCTACAAAACGCAGCCTATTCTGCAGCTAATCGTTGGTTCCACAACTACTTTCATGGTTTGACAGGTTCGAAAGAGAAAATAGATAAACGAGCCACATGGGCATCTCCAGAATGATTCACACATGGATTTCGTCCTATCTACTTGATCGAAATTGACAGAAAAGGGTGCCTATGATCATGCTCAAATTCTGGTCAAAGGACATAAGGCGAGAGCAAAGAACTATTGATTTTCTCTGATGAATCAAAAGTTAACTAGTCAAAATGCAATTCTATGTTTAGGTTAGAATAGCCATCTGTAGGCATAATTAGCTCATCACAATTATGTTTTATTTTATTTAAATACCGGTTATGCAGAGACCGAATGGTAGTTGTAATTTCTAAAAGGTTGTGTGTTACTTTAAACTCTATTTTTTTCATAATACAAGGATCGTGTTCATGGTTCTAGTATCTACTTAATGCATATATAATCAGCTAGGATCTCAACCAATTCTGTCGCAGAGGGCCACTGCACAGTTGGAGGTTTTTCGTTAATTGTTTTATTTTAATTATTTACTCTATTTTTTTCAATTTTATGAGTAGATTAATATTGTGTAATTGGATGCTCCTAAAGATTAGGCCAAGAAGGTGACTTGTCATACTTCCAAATTGGGTGCTCGAGTTTTCAACCTATGCAATCATTGCGCTTTTATTTTACATGATTTTAAACCTTTTTCTAGATTAAGATCCTCAGTCAATTGTATAATTGGATGTTCCTAAAGATCATACCAAGAAGGTGACTTGTCATACTTCCAAATTGGGTGCTCAAAAGTTTAACCTATGCAATTAATGAGTTTTCCTTTACATTCTTTAATTGCTTTCCTAGATTTCAATTTTCAAAACTAAAGTATAATTGGTTTCTTGTACATCATTTCAAGAGGGTGATTACATCATACTTCCATATTGAATGTTGGAGTGATTGAACATACATTAGTTGTTTTCCTTTGAATCTGATTTCATCTAGAGTAGCATTGCAATTTCAATTTTCAGTTATAAGATCCATATCCATGGAATAGGACTAATATTAAATTAGAAGTCATTATAATGGGAACTCTATTTTCAGATCAGGTTCTAACCATTCAATAGTTTTTTATTCACTTTTATGCAAATTAGTTTAACTTAAGAACACTTCCTTTTCTTCCTTCTTTCAAAGTTAGTCTTAAACATCTAAATTTCACTAGATTAAATTGGTTCCTTTCATGGTTCTCTTTTCTTAAGATAAACATTTATACATAAAGCACAAAACCCCCTAAAAAAACATAAAATACATACAACTAAGTAAGAATAAGGTTAACTAAGCACATATAGTGCACCACACTTAATCAGATTAAAAACCTCGGTCGATAATTTATGTAAGCAATTTAAGACATTAAATTGCCTAAACATTTTGGTGTCATTGTCGAGCAAGTGTAATTAGGTAGCCTCATTTCTTACATCTAAAAAAAAATTGATATGCATAGGGAAAGAGATTCTAGGGGTAGATTCATAGCTAGAGGCAGAAGTTTAATTCCTACCACACCACTCACTCCACCTAGACCTTGTAGTGATAAACCACCATCTCAAACTCATATTCCATACTTCACTAGACATAGACTTCCTAAAGTCTTAAGGTCATAAATATAATTAGGAGGATCTCCTACTTCATCCACTAAGGCAGTATTAGAGGAAGAATATTCTATATCTCTTACAAAAGGAGTAACCTTTTTCACCTCTACAGGGGAACATATTTTAGCTGAAGAGTTAGAAATTCCTAGTGGAGAAGAAGAAGAAGAACCTTTATTCAACATTCCATTAATAGAATAACCAGAGGAAGAACAATTAACCTTACATATTGAACGTTATATTAGCTCTGAAGAATCTATGGTGGCAGGAACAAGAGAAGGAGGAGAAGGAGAAGGAGAAGTTCTAAATGGATTAAATCTACTGTTTTGAGGAAGAGGTGGATGAAGAGGTAGAGGGAATGCAAGAGGAGGTAGAAGAGGTGAAGAAAATAGAACAAATAGGGAGATTGATAGTTCTTTTGGATTTCCTATAATTGATGGAGATACAAATGCCACAATGAAAAATATCTCACCTTCTGTCCTTCCGAATTTCCATGGATTAAAAAGTAATGATCTTGAAACCTTTTTGTTTGAATTTGAAGTTTTGTGTAGATCTTATGATTATTTACAAGACTCTCAAATACTTAAGTTGTTTCCTTCAACATTGAAATGAGCAGCTTTAAAATGGTTCATGGGTTTAGTCACACAGTCTATTAGGACATGGAATGACATGAAGAAATCATTCTTAGAAATATATTTGGATTATTGAATGCCCATTAATTATAAGGAAGAAGTATTCAAAATGATGCAAAAAGAGGATGAGAATTTGGAGGATTTAATTGAAAGATTCAATTATAACACAAAAAGAGCTAAAATGGATAATTTAGATCAAGATACTTTAAAAGTTCTTTCATTAAAAGCCATTAGAGATGAGTGGATAGATATCCTCAACATGATGGGGAAGGGAGATATCTCTCAACTCCCATTACTTGACATTGTTGAATTATGTATTCATCTCTCAACGGGAAAAGCAAAAACTGGGAAAAGTCCAAGAGATCCTTCTCTTGCTAGAGTTAACAGATTTGCAACTGGAACAATAAGTAGAGCAGAAATTAGAAATATTCTTGATGAATTTAAAATAGATATATTAGGGAGTCTTAGTGAACATATAAACACCCTTAAATTACAAAACAAGTATAAAGTTGAGACTGATGCTTTAGATATTTTCTGTCCTAAATGAAAAAAGAAGCATGGTTTAAGAGAATGTCCTCTTGATGCAAAAGTCATAGAGACCTGTGTGATTTTTTCAAAAAATCATGAAACTAAGAGTTGGCATTCAATTCTAGGTCTTAAGGTCATTTTTCAAGAAGAAACAACTTCAAATCCCACAAAATATCTTTGCTTTGTCTCTAGAAGACCATGGCAGGGGCCACAAACTCAAGGAATTAACAATCAAATGTATACTCAACCCCCACCAAATAATTGGAATTATTGGCAACAACCTTAGCCTCAATCTCAATATTGGGCAAAAGGAATGAAAAATACCTATGGAAGATACTCTCAATACTACCAATATCCTCCATCCTATCCAAACTATCCTCCCCAAGAAAATCTTCAAAAAAATCAACAACCCCAGATCCAAAACCAAAATCCACAACTTTCATTACCATTTCCACAAAGACCAAATCAACTACCTGCCCAACCATTTCCAGACCCAAATAATAAAAATAATCAAAATACTTGCATGATATAAGGACAAAAATTTCCAACTTACATGATTACTCCACTAGGTCTTAATGATGTCCAACTTAGATCTAGTAGAATACTAGAAAAGAAAAAGCCTTTTGTAGTTATTCAAGAACAAGATAATTTTGAGGAAGATTCTCTACAGCCAAATAAAATTTTTGAGGAAAGAACATCTCTTCAAAACCAGAATTCTGAAAATGAAAAACAAAAAGAACAAATAAAATCAACTCCTATCATAGAGCAACCATCAATACTTACTTCTAACCCTCCTTTTACAAAAATATTACAAGTTGATAGAGGGTTAGAAAAGCATATCATGTTGCCCAATTATGATTTTCTAGATGAATTGAAAATGTTTGTATCAAAATTCCTTTGTTATAGGCCGTTAAAAAAATTCCAATTCTAGCCAAAACAATAAAAGAGTTGAGCATGAAGAAGCCAAGAAGAAAACCAAAAGAAATGAAAAGAATTCAACTGTTAGGAAAAATTGCGAACATAATGATGGGAAAAATCACCATACAAAAATATTTAGATCCAGGAAGTCCATTTGTAAAAACACATATCAATGCTGTTGAAATTCCAAATACATTGATTGATTTAAGAGCAGCTATAAACATCATGATCAAACAAACCATGGAACAACTGAAACTTCCTAACCTTCTGTATACACCTACAATACTGCAATTACCAGACAGATCTGTAAGCAAGCCAGATGATGTAATAGAAGATATTTCAGTATCCTTCTGTATACACCTACATTACTGCAATTATCAAATAGATCTGTATCAAGCCAGATGGTGTATTTTATGATCTTAACTCCTAAGAAAAATCTAGGAGGACATCCACTAATATTAGGAAGACCTTGGTTGGCTATAGCTAAGGCTTTCATTAGTTGTAGATCTGGTGATATGTACATCTTTGATGGTAAATCAACAAAGAAATTCACTCTATATATGTTAGGGTCCCGTGATTTGCTTGATTGGCAAGCCAAATGATAGTGTAACATCAAACCAATCTTTGGAGCCCAAGGACCTAGCCTTCCTGGACTCAGAGAGGGCTCTCTCTATATGTGTAAGGGATATCTGTGTGTTTTTCTTATTATGTTCTGATTTTAGGCTAGTTATGAAGTATGTTTTTGGTTTTGGTTTTTAGGTTGTGAGGGATGAAACTGATCAAAGATATAAGACAGGTAAAAATATGTCAGATCAACTGGGCTATGGGGTCGAAAATGTCGAGAAAGCTATCAGACGGTGATACAAGGCTGTTGAAGGGCCGATTTGATTCGAGGTAGAAAGGATCTTTGGGCAAAATGGAGTAAATGGACATCAAGATTGTGAACAACAAAGAGTTTCAAGCATAACTAGTTTAATAGATAACATAAACATGGTAGGGAAAACCATTGATCATGTGAAATGTAACTATAAGCTAATCAATACATAGAAATAAAAATTCAAGCCACGCATAGAAGTATATGACCCTCTAACTTTGGGAAATGTCTTTCAGACTTTGGGGAAAACACTTAAGGAAGACAAAAAACTTAACTTACTATGCCAAAATGCCTAAACACAGTACTTCAAGTTATTGGGCACTTTGAACAACAATATTTGCATAGTTTTAGGCAAAGGGCTAGATCGGAACTAGGCCTCCTTGGTTCAACAAAATGATAACCTAATCAGTCAAAGAGAAATTTCATGGATGGAACTATAACTAGCCATAGGTTAGTAGGGCGTACCATAAATCATACTTAGCATGCATAGAACTATGAATGAAACAAGCAACAATATCCTCAAGTTATTAAAGAGCAGTTAAGAATTCTTTAATGTAACTAAGGAAGAGGAAAACATGAAAGCTATGAAGAAACAAGAAATTTGAGGTGCCTCCAAGGGCATATCTCAAATTTTTTCTCTACTGATATATAGCAAGCAAGAAACATGTATTCATGAATGAAAACTAGAAGACAACAACAAAGCAAGAGACACTATACCATTCTACCAAGTCATGGAATCCAACAACAATCCTTCTTCATTCATCCAAGAGCATCCAAGAGGCAATCCAAAAGCATAAGAAAAGTATTTCTTCCAAAGCTTATATGACCAGATATTGCTTCTCTTCTCAAGTTCAGCCCCTTGTTTACAATGAAATACTTTGGAATAAATAGGCCAAAGTGAGGAAAACCTCATGGTTCAACTTTCCATCCTATTGGCCTAATCAAAATATCTAATCTTGTCCTTGAGGCTTTGCAAAGCCCAAGGCACAAAAATATCTCATAAAATATCTAAAAAATGCTAAAAAAGAGAAATAACTTGAATTTTCCTTACTTCTCATGTGAAAAAATAGCTAAACGTGCATGAGGAAATATCAGTTTTTAAAGGTTCAAAAATTACAAAAATATTCAAAATTTACATCAGCAAAAGGTCCCCGACTTGCCGGCAACATTTGGCAGTCTTCCTGATGTCGAAACGAGGCTCATGATAGCTCGTTGGAAAGATCTGAGTGTATAATTTCCGAAAAAACTGAATTTTTCCCAATTTGATTCCTGGAAGTCCTCCAAAACTGCACCTGTGTGTAAAAAACCAAAAATTATTGTCTGCTAATAGACCGGACAGAGTGTGCAAAAAGCGAGCCCTTTTCACCATTTCGGGGGAGAAAATGATCTCCAAATGTCCTGAAAATTGCTAAGAATATGCTCCTGAAATTATGGCATCTAATGATACCATTATCCTCCTTTGATCATCCCCCAAACTGAAATGGCGAATTTCATGAGTTTTGACCAAAAACTCAAAAATGCCAAAAAACCAAAGTATGTCAAAATTTTCCCAAAATCGGTGTGTATGACCCTCAAGGGTTTTTAGCAATATATTCTGAGGCAGAAGCCAAAATATGAAGTCCTGATGTGTCTTTCTTCACTTTCTGTGACAGGTGCTTCCCTTTAGCCTCCTTTAGCTTTTCTTGGGCAACCTTTAACTTGCGACGGGCAAATTGATTTAACTTCTTGTAATGCCTCATCATTCTCCTTTGCAGCTCTAGATACTTGTTCTTTCAAAGCAATGCCTTTCTACTTGGTATGCAGCTCAACAAGTAAACTTCAAGAAAAAAATCACAGTCAATAAAGATACACAGTCAAAGTGATGTTTTCTTTGTTTTGTGGTAAGGTCACCTTGCCTTTTGGTGTTTTGAGGACAAAAGTATAACCTTGTATTTCATACAAAGGAAAAACCACAATCTTCTTAGTTCAAGACATTGTTTTCTTCTTTGTAGGCCACTTCACCAGTAGATTCAACAATATGAAGAAAGTCAATCAAAAAGGAAATTCATAGTCCAAGGTTACTGTGTAATAGGTGACAGAGTTTATTTTGTTTTTGATGTGGTCATAAAGAATCCTGTAGCATTTAAACAGAAATAAACCCCTCCTCAAACAGAACACTCCCCTTTTTAAACTCTACTTTCCATTACACAAAATTCGACAAAAACACCCCCAACTGATTACACTTCTTTCTCACTAAGGTCTGTTTATGGTCAAAGGGAAACCATGACCTTATTCTTCATCACACTGAGGCAAACTTTGAATAATGGCTAAGTAATACATGTATGATCACAGTGGTTGAAATTAGGATCAATGTTTCTTTTTTCAAATGCTAAGCTTCCACCTTGAAAACATGGCCTTCATCTCTCATTATTCTTTGAGGGCAATTTAATGGACTTTTCTATATCAATAAAACTCACAATATTTACTGCTCCACGTCTAGCCAAAATGACCATTGCAAACCTCGTTCTTTAAATAAAAACACTAAACACAAAACTGTGATTTCCCATTGTAATTTTTATATCCCCTTTCACTCTACTTAACAGTTTTGCAAAGGTCATGGGGGCACTTAAATAACTTTGAAATCGATGATGACCTCGTAGACAAGTTTGAGCAACCTCCGGAGCTGTTCTGAGGGCGTTTGGACAACTTCAGTGTGCGCGGCACGTTTGTAATGAAGAACGTCACACATAGTTTGGCTGCTGGGTCACTGTCGGGCTGACAGGACCAAGAGCTACAGGCACTCCGCGTGCACCTATAGGCGCGCCGCATGCACCTATAGGTGCACCGCATGGTAGTTCAAGCCCGTGTAATTTGTGCACCTGAGCACGCTGCGCAATCATACAGGTGCGCCGCGCGGTGAAAAAGCTTGAAAAACTTGTGAATTTTCCCGTGAACTCGCCTTATAACTTTGGAATAGAAAGAATGGAGTTTTGCTCATGGTTTTGAGAGTGTTGAAGGAGCTTGCAACGGTCCTCTAGCTCATGTATTTGAAAAAGTGCAAAACCTTTTGGTGTACTTAATAAGGGTGTTTTGAAAACGTTCAAAAAGGCCTTTGTTTCTTAAAATCAAAACATGGGTTTGCTACCTTTTGTGAAATCATAGCCAAGACTCCCTTTTGCTCAAACGAAAGCATAATGACGATGCTTATTTTTATAATCCAGACCTCTCTTTTGAAAAGGGAATAACCTTTTGAGAAATCTTAAAACTTTGACTGCTTTTTTGACAGAGAGAAAACTTTCTTCCTTTGATATTCGGTACTGTAGGAGAAAAATGTGCTCCGAGCTATATGAGGATTATATATGTGCCTTCAACTGATGTTTTTCTTTGATTTTGGAGTGAAAAATCAGTCACAATTACCCGGGCTTTGTTATCACCTTTGACACATTTTTCATAGGTAAAAAGGCCTTCCTTTTGACAGTGGCATGCTCACATTGCCTTTACCGGGTTCCAGGACTTGAAACACATGTCATGATCTCTCTTGCACTCTTATAACCCTGTATACCTATTTGCAATGTCTTTCTGCTGAAGAAGAAACTTAACTACCACTTCAAAATCCCTTTTATACCTCTGGTCTTTGTATGGTATACCTTTCTTTGTCATTTGAAAAGAGGACACCTGTAAAGGATATTTTGTGTTGCATGGGGTTTTCTTTGACATTTTGAAGGAGGTCACTTATCCCTTTTGCAACATAAACTAACATTTTGCTCTGGATGATTTACAAGTGATAAGGCCCTACTGTGAAAATGATTTGACTGTCAGGTGCCTTTTAAACTCATTTTCTGACTGTGGGTGCAAAATGCAGTTGCATTTACTCAGGCTCTTCCACTTCTGTCTATTTAAAAGGAAAATTCTTTAACACTTTCTCTCTTTACTCAAAATTCATTGATGAGGTAACTTTTACCTTTTAATAAGGAACATACCTATATTTTTTTTGAAGTTTTTTCCAGAATCAGAAAAACATGCCAAATTCCTTCTTGCATTTTATGAACAACTGTGTCTAGCTGCAATACTTTTTGGGGAACTGAGCTCAGATTTCCTTCTGTCCACTATGATAAATAATTTGAAAGAAATTCCTTTGTGAGTAGGAAGATCAGTACTCTTTGAAAAACAAATATCATTTCTTTCACCTGTGCAATGACCCATCTCATCAACCACTCTTCAATTTTGTTTTGTTTGAGCTGCAGACTGTCTTTTGAAAGAAACCCTGTTAAGAGATAGGCTTAACCCTTTGGATTGCAGTGGTACCCCTACTTTCCTTCTTGGTGTTTTACATTGTTCCTCTGTTTCAACTATCTCTTAATGTTCTTCCCACTTATCTTTTGATCAGTCAACCTTGAAATCAGACAATGCCCTGGCCCTCTGCTTTCAATCATCACTTTTCTTCAGAAAACCCTATTCAATGTCTCACTATTTATTAAAAACAAATCTGTCTTACAGTCAGTTGCAACTCTTCAAGTCAAACTTTGACCCTCACCCTCTGCTTATAGATGAAGGAGGTGCTTTCAAAAACCTATGCTTATAGATGAAGGGGTTTCTTTGGTCTTCAAACCCTCTGCTTATAAATGAAGGAGGTTCTTAGTCCTGTCACATCATCAGCCTCTTGACAGTGTTGTTTTTCCTTTTACTGTCCTTTCAGGATTTGAATGAAGTCGCAAGAGCTTGATGAAAAAATATTTGCTTTGTAACTGTATCTCAGGCTCAAGATCACATTTAGAAGTAGTTGTCTTCTCATGTGGAGCCAGAAATTGTCTTCTAAGATGCTGGTATGCTTCTGTCTTTAAAAGATCCATAAAACACTGTAAAAACACCTAAAATCAGCTTGACTTATGGTCTATGGATTGCTGAGACTTAAGGGTGTATTAGTAGTGTGACCTAGGGCTGTAACCAACTTCAATAGCAGGGTAGGAAGGTCTGTTATGAATGGTATATAGCAGATGGAGGTTTTTGGCTCTTTGATAGTTTTCCAAGGGAGAAAGGCCTTAAAGTGCCACTTCCTAACTTAGGGGAGACTGTTTGAATAGATTTGGATTGTCTCTTTTAGAGCCGATGGGCAGACTAGTATGGCTGAAGCTGGTAGGGTTTGATAATGGGGTTTCATCTCGTCATGGGCGGACTGAAAAGGTAAGAAGGAAAAAAACGTTTATGGGGGTTTTCTAGATGACAAATTGACATATGGAGATCAGCTTCTAGAAAACTCAGCTAGGAATTTAGTCATCAACACAAGTGAAAAATACTGATGACTAACAATATCCTCTAGCAAAAACGATCACAGGGTTAGAAGATGAAGGATGGATTGATAATGACAATGCTATACAACCTCTCTTTACTATTTTAAGCATTAGTGAAGATAGTCAAATCTTAAATTTAATAGAAAAATTTGAAACATCTTTAGAATATGAACATGATCAATTTCAAGAACAATGCAATATTGAATATTTTTCATCCAGGTAGATGTCTCTATACTCTATGGAAGAATTTGGTAACTCTATAGTTGAAATCTTTCCAGGAAAGTCTTTTAACATAAATGAAAACTTGGAAACACCACAACAGGAAAAGTTGATCCAAACATTACAACAACATTCTTCTTTATATGCATGGGAATACACTGACCTGAGAGGAATTAGTCCTAAGACTTGTATACATCACATCTACATTGAGGAAAATTGTAAACCTCTAAGACAACCTAAAAGAAGGATGAATCCAAATTTTAGGGAAATTTTGAAAGAAGAATTGAAAAAATTGTTGAATGCTAACTTCATTTACCCAATTTCAGATAGTCAGTGGGTTTCCCATTTAGTGATAGTACCCAAAAATAATGGAAAGTGGAGGGTATGTATTGAATATCGATAGTTGAATAAATCCACCCTAAAATGTCATTTTCCTTTACCTTTTGTAGATCAATTATTGGATACATTAGCAGGTAAGAAGTATTTCTCATTCTTGGATGGTTTTAGTGGTTATAATCAGATTCAGGTAGCACCTGAAGACCAAGACAAAACCACATTCACTTGTCCATGGGTAACTTATCCCTACCGAGTACTTCCTTTTGGATTGTGCAATGCACCTACAACATTCCAAAGGGAAGTACTAGGAATTTTTTCTGATCTAATACATGATTGTGTAGAGGTATATATGGATGATTTTACAATTTATGGGAATTCATTTGAAGAAGCTTTAGAGAATTTGGAAAAGGTTCTTAAAATATGTAAAGAGGAAAATATTTCATTAAGCCATGAAAAATTCTTTATGATTTTTACTGAAGGGATTGTTTTAGGACATCACATTTTAGGAGATGGAATTAAAGTTGACACATCTAAATTTTAAGTCATCTCCAAGTTATCAATTCCAATTTGTTAAAAGGATGTTAGAAGTTTTCTATGATTCACAAGATATTATAGGATATTTATAGAAAATTTCACTAAAATAGCATCCCCACTCTTCAAGTTACTTACCAAAGATTGTGAATTCAGTTGGAATCCTGATTGCCAATTGGCATTTGAAACTTTAAAAACAAAAAATTCTGAAGCACCCATCTTAAGAGGTCCAAATTGGAAATTTCCTTTTCATATTTCAACAGATGCTTCAGATACAACTCTCAGAGCTGTATTAGGAAAAAAAAAATTGATTCCCTATGCCATCTATTACAGAAGAAAGAATTTGACTCCCATTGAGTTAAATTACATTGTAATTGAAAATGAATTCTTAGCTGTTGTTCATGCTGTCAACAAATTTAGACATTAAATTATTGGCTATGAAATCTTTGTTCATACAGATCACTCTAAAATTTTATACTTAATAATAAATCTGTTACTAATGGCAGAGTCACAATATGGTTATTACTCTTGCAAGAATTCAATATCACCATTCTAGACCAACTTGGAAAAAAAAATAGAGTTGTTGATTTCTTGTCTAGAATTCAAAATGTAAAAAATGATACTCAAGTTGAGGATAAGTTTCCTGATGAATATATTTTTGTAGCAAATACTAAAACCCCTTGGTTTTTAGATATTTCTAATTACTTAGTCACAGGAAAGTTACCTTCAAACTTGTTTCATAGAGAGAAAAGAAGAAGTATTCAAATAAGTGCACTATACTTATGGATTAATGATGAATTGTATAAAATAGGTCTAGATCTCATTATCAGAAAGTGTGTTCGATAAGATGAAATTCCTGAAATTCTTAAAGCATGTCATGATGAATCCTATGGTGGATACTTTGCTGATAAGAGGACAACCTCTAAAATCCTTCGTTTAGGATATTATTGGCCATCCATCTTTAAGGATACTAAAGAATATGTCAAAAGGTGTGACAGATGTCAAAGAATGGGGAAACCTGTTCCTTCAGATGAAATGCCATTACAACCTCAGGTACTCATCGAACCATTTGAAAATTGGGCTTTGGATTTTGTTGGACCAATCAATCCACCATCCAATCAAAATAAATATATTCTGGTATGTACTGATTATGTCACTAAGTGGGTAGAAGCTAAATCACTTCCTTTAGCTAATGATCATTCTGTAGTTAAATTTATTTTTGAGGATATTTTCACTCGTTTTAGTGTTCCAAGAGAAATTGTGACAGATCATGGATCCCATATCAAGCACAGAAAATCCACTCCTTATCATCCACAAGCAAATGGTCAAGTAGAGTCTACCAATAAAGTGATTGAAGGAATTCTCACTAATATTGTACATCTACACATAAGAGATTGGGCAGAAAGGCTTCCTGAAGCCTTATGGGCCTACAAAACTAAATGGAAGAATACAACATGACATACTCCATATGAACTTGTTTATGGGAAGCAAGTTCTGTTTCCTATAGAATTTCAGATTCAAACTTTCAATATGGCAGTCCAATTGGGAATTGATTTATTAGAATCCCAGAAGCATAGATTGGAGCAACTTAATGAGCTTGATGAAATCAGGCAATATGCAGTTCAAAGAACTAGTATAGTCCAACAGCAAAGGTCCAAATGGCATGATAAATATATCAAGGAGAAGAAGTTTCAAGCAGGGGATTGGGAAATTTTGTTCGTTTCAAAGTTCAAATACTTTCAAGGAAAGTTTCAAACTCATTGGCTTGGGCCTTATGAGATTGAAAAAGTCTTTGGCAGTGGAGCAGTCAGGATAAGGACAATTGATGAATAAAAGGTATCTCTTCTTCTGAATGGACATCGATTGAAAGTATATCATAAGACAATTTCAGGAGAAGAGTTTATCAAGGTTTTCAAGATAATACTGATATGAAGTTAGTGAAGAATAATCCTTCTTCTTCCCTAACTTAGATTTTATTTTTTCTATCTAAAAAAAAAAGAAAAAAATATCTAAAAAAATATGAATAAAAATAAATAAATGTATAAGTATGAAAACCAATCAATGATTGGCATCCTTATATAGAAAATACAGGATAAAAATCTGAAATTTTGACATCTTATATTTTCCATTCCATTTCTAAAAACAAATTCCAGAAATCCTTATTCCCTTTATTTTCTAAAATAAGAAGTAGTACATAACTACATTCAATGATGCATTTACATTCCATTTTGCAGCTACATTCCATTCTACAATTATATTCCATTATGCAGCTGATATTCCCTTCTGTAGCTGATTCCACATTATGCAGCCACATTCCATTCTGCAGTTGATTCCACATTCTAGAGCCACATTCCATTTTGCAGCTCTAACATATTTGTACAACCTACTGAAAAAATGATGAATACAGGGAATTGAAGGACTACATATGAAGACCACTATGCTAAAAGGTACCTAAAGAATCAACACCAAAGAAATGACAACGAAATGTTAGTTCTAAAGGTAAAGTTCAAAAAATTTATTTCAATAGCAAGGTTATAACATTAGCATGTATAACGTAGATAATCATATGCTACCTTGACATGTCATAATTTTATTTTATTGGGACTTCCATCATGTCATAGATCAACCACATAATCTGCATTATGTTTCATAATGGTCCACAATGTACTCCCCCATTTATGATTAACGGTCATGACCTGTTGTTGTAACATATCCATCTACATTTCTTCAAAACCCCAATCCATCTCACTCATTCATACAAACCCTCGACGTCCTTCATCAGATCTGTAATCCAATTCACTTCGTAACAGAGAAGGATAATTCTAAAGGCTATACTCTTCACAACATAAGACATCAGTTTGATAGTCAGGTCAGAATTGGTGGGAAAAAAATATATGGAGGGATATCCTCATATTAGGGAGATGTTGCAGAAGGCTAAATGGCTCAATTTTATAGAAAAAATTGTTGGCTTCCACAAACAGATGACTAAGTCTTTTGCGAGGTCTTTTGATGGAACAAAAGTTGAAATAGGGGACATCAAGTTCTCAGTAAATGAGGCATTCATACCTGAAGCCATAGAACTCCCAAGGGTTGACAAAAGGTGGTTTAAAGACAAATAATTTCACAGTGAATCATGGAAGGTTTTCCTCAAAAATCCAGGTATGGATACTTATGTTTTCAGAAAGGGTATTCCTAGCTCAACACTCAAGCAAAAATGGAGGAACACACTTTTAATTCTGCAGAAGTTTATCACCTGTGATGGCAGATTTGGCTGCATGTATGTATATCATATTCGGTTGTTGATGAATTTCTTAGAGAATGGTGAAATAAATCTTCCCTTATTTCTAATAAATAGCTTAAAGATAATGTCTACAAACGTGTAGAAGAGAATTCAGTTTATAGATAATACTATGCACCATCATGGGTTGGTAAAAAGTACTTCTTGAATTTCATTTGAAAATTATAGGAGATTCTTCGAAAAACATTCTTATCAGAAACTATTTCCAAGATGAACCAAAGCAGCCTAAAGAAGAAAAGCCCAGAAAAAGTAGAAGAAAGAATATTGACACAAACATGGAAGACATACCTGTATCTCCACTTCAGCAAAATGATGAAGATCTCACCTCTGCAAAGCTGACAAAGAACAAGAAGTAAGGTAAAGTTAAGACAAGAGGTAAAAATGAAAATAGGAGTAAGGTTACAATTGGAGAAAACGTAAATCCTCTACAGTTGATAAGGAGCTCTAGACTCCGAGGTTCAATGAAGAAAACACTACCACAAGAGACATAGTTTGTGAATTTAGAGGAAGAACCTCTAATACAATCTCCTATCAATATTTCTCCTCTACATAGCCGTGAAAATTCTCCTATATATAATTTTGAAGGTAGTACCAGCAGAAGATCTTCATTCATAGACCTAGTACAACAATAGATATTTGATTACATAGATTCACTGGAGAAGAGAAATGAAACAGTGAATCCAAAACCTCCTATCAATCCACAAGAACCTCTAGTTGATACTCTTAAACAAGAAATCTATGAACTAGAGATATTGAATAGAGATATTAAACATGAGAATGAAGCTTTAAAGTAGCAAAAAAATTTGGAGAAAGTGATTAGTGATAATACCATCTTGCACTTAGGACTGCGGTACAAAAAGAATAGGAAGTTAAAAAGAAAGAACAAATCACTAAATAAGGCAATCATCAATCTCAAATACAAACTCCTTATGAGGAAGCCCAGGATGGAAGTCACTTCAAATAAAATCAAAAGGAGAAAACTAGATGTATTAGCAGAAGTGTCTGAACAAATGCAATAGGAGAGGGAAGTTCACATTTCTGGTAAATTGCATGAGGACATGCAATGACTTATTAGTGGGGGCGTGTTGAACCTCAGAATTGTCCTTTCTCTGACATCCTTCTCATCACTTTTCCCTTACTTTCTCATAAGTCCATACACTCCAATCAATGATAAATGTCATGTTTTATCTTAGGGAATGCATTTACATGATTTCTATGTTATATTCTGATCTTGTTATTTGAATGGATTTTTGTAACTTGACTATATAATGCAGCCTATTTTGCAGCTAATCATTGATTCCACAAAAAATTTCATGGTTTGACAGGCTCCAAGGAGAAAATATAGAAATGAGCCACATGGGGATCTCCAGAATGATTCACACATGGATTTAGTCCTATGTACTTGATCGAAATCGACAGAAAAGGATGCCTGTGATCGTAGTCAAAGTCAGGTCAAAGGACGTAAGCTGAGAGAAAATAACTCTTTATTTTCTCTGACGTATCAAATGAAGAGTTAACCAGTCAAAATCCAATTCTATGTTTCAATTAGAATAGCCATATATAGGCGTAATTAGCTCATCACGACTATGTTTTGTTATATTTAAATACTGGTTATGAAGAGACCGAACGGTAGTTCTAGTTTCTGAAATGCTTTGTATTGCTTTAAAATATGTTCTTTTCATAATACAAGGATTGTGTTCATGGTTCTAGTATCTACTTAATGCGTATATAATCAGCTAGCATCTTGACCAATTCTGTCGCAGAGGGCCCCTGCACAGGAGGAGGTTTTTCATTAATTGTTTTAGTTTAATTCGTTACTCTGTTTTGTCAATTTTCTTAGTAGATTAATATTGTGTTGTAGCTTTTAAATCAGTATCATAGAATCAAGTCATGAATTTTTTCTTAGCATCAATGATAGAATGACCGTGTAATATTTTCTTTTCTAAAACATCTCAAGAAGGTAGATTTATCTATTTTCCAATTGAGGCAATGGAGCTCATAGTTTTTTAGTTTTCTTTCATGTTATGATATTTACTTTCCTAGATTAAATCCTCAGTCAATTGTGTAATTGGATGCTCCTAAAGATCAAGCCAAGAAGGTGACTTGTCATACTTCCAAATTAGGTGCTCAAGTGTTCAACCTATGCAATAATTGAGATTTTATTTTACATGCTTTTAAACTATTTTCTAGATTAATATCCTCAGTCAATTGTATAATTGGATGTTCCTAAAGATCATACCAAGAAGGTGACTTGTCATACTTGCAAATTGGGTGCTTGAATGTTTAACCTATGAAATTACTGAGTTTTCCTTTACATGCTTTAATTTCTTTCCTAGCTTCAAATTTTCAAAACTAAAGTATAATCGGTTGCCTGTACATCATTTCAAGAGGGTGATTACATCATACTTCCATATTGAATGCTGGAGTGATTGCACATACAGTAGTTGTTTTCCTTTGAATCTGCTTTCATCTAGAGTAGCATTGCAATTTCAATTTTTAGTTATAAGATTCATATCCATGGAATAGGACTAATATTAAATTAGAAGTCATTAGAATAGGCACTCTATTTTTAGATCAGATTCTAACCATTCAATAGTTTTTGATCCATTTTTATGCAAATTAGTTTAACTTAAGAACCCTTCATTTTCTTCCTTCTTTCAAATTTAGTCTTAAACATCTAAATTTCACTAGATTCAATTGATTCTTTTCATGGTTTTCATTTCTTGAGATTAAAATTTAGACATAAAGCACAAAACCCCCTAGAAAAATATAAAATACATACACCGAAGTAAGAAGAAGGTTAACTAAGCACATATAGTGCACCACACTTCATCATATTACAAACCTCGGTTGATAATTTATGTAAGCAATTTAAGACATTAAATTTCCTAAACAATATATACATATTTTTAATTGGTTTGACAATTCACATACAATATATCTTTAATTAACTTATTTATTTGATCTATAACATAATAATATATTTATTTAATTAATATACTTATAATCTCTTTATTTTATTTACCACATATTATTCAATTTAATTTACTTAATGGGTATAACTATAATTAAATTCTCTTTAAACTTTGACGTTTCCAAATAAGTTACTGGAAACATCCCTCCCAAACCCCAAAAATGTCGTTCAACATTTCAGAAATGGAAACAGGTACGAAACGACACAAAAAAAACATGGAAACGACATGGAAACATTTCAATTGTTTAGAAACATGGGATCCTAATTCTGAAATGTTTATGCTTTTTTGGAAATGCAAGATCCTATTTTTGAAATGTTTCGGGCATTTTTATGGGTTTTGGATCCATTTCCAGAGTTTCCTGACTTGGATAAGAAGTTTAATTTCATTTATCGTATGATTCTGTTTGATGAGGAGGCACCAATAATTGCATATTCAAGTGGACATGGTAACAATGCTCCCACTCATGAAGAGGATCCAAATGATGATGTGGATATTAATTACATGGATGAAAAAATATTTGATGATATGTAAATGTAATTTATGATGGTGTTTTTAACTTTTGAACAATGGACATTGAATACCATAATATGTCGTATGATAGTAGACTTCCAGGCATAGTTCATTTTTGTAATTTGTACTATGTAGTGTGTGTTTAACATTATTAATTTTGGTGATGATGTTGATGATTGAAATTAGAAACAAAAACTTGATGATATGTTGAACGTTATAATAATCTCAAATGATGATGGCAATGTTTATGTTGAATTGGTGATGATGTTTTTCTTATGTGGAATTCATGATGATGATTATGTATTTTTAAATATAGAATCTATATTCTAAAAGATGAATGGTAATATTAAAGTTATATATATATATATATATATATATATATATATATATATATATATATATATATATATATATATATATATATATATATATATATATATATATATATATATATATATATATATATGATGTTTCCTTGTCGTATCGTACCTAGATTTTTTGAAAATTCGTCGTATCCTTTCCAAACCCCGTTTTCGTATCCGTTCCCATATCTATTTATGTGCAACTTAGGTTTCCAACCGCTATTATTCATAATTCAAACTCAACTACTGAAATTAAATTTTCATGGTCGTTAATCGCTTTTTATATTCCATTTTCCAATTCAAATTCAAAGGCTTGCCTCTATCACGATAATACAATGCCCATGAAGAGAAAACTCTACTATTTGGAAATATCTGCCTCATGCCACACTTTCACCACATTAAAATTATTTTATATAACACTGCTCCACCAAATTTTAATAATTATATCACCACTCCCATTGAACTAGTTCCACACTCTCACAAATAACCCTGTGCCACATATTGTCTCAGTTTGTTTAGAGTTGATTTCTCTATGTGTGAAGGGTTACATTAAAAAATTGATAAATCTATCCTCAAGAACCAAAATACCAAAACATAAGTTGTGTGTTTTCAACATCACCTACATAGAAAATGAATCCCTATGTTCCATAAAGTAACATTTAAGTTTTTTTTCTAGATTGTATTCCTCTTTAGCAACTTATTTTGCAAATAAATCTGTAAAATTCCTTGATTTCAATCTATAATGCTAATGGATTCCAGCATCCTATTTTTTTTCCTTCATTTAATTTTAATTAATACACGTAAGTTAGGAATGAAATATTTATGTCCACTTGTGATGTAATAAATATTAAATTATTTGGTTAATTTACTCTAGGGGTTTGATTCATGTTGGGTATGTGTTATATTCTTTCCACGACTAGCCCCACGAGCTGTACGTTGCGTCGGGCGCAGCAGGGGGGTCACAGGGGGGGACTCATATGCGGTCCCACTCATATGCGGACCCACCCATGTTTTGTGCATGAATTTGCACATGGTTTTGGGGTACGATGGTTTTCGGCCCCTGGTATTTTGTAGATCCGGTCAAGGGAACTATGGTTATGTTCTAATCCATGGTTAATGGATTGGGGTTTATGTATGCTTCGGCATGTATATATATGTGTTGTAACACTAAAAGGATTATAATGAAAAATCAAGCTGGTCATCCCAATTTGGGATCCAGGGGAAAATCTCTGTGTTTATTTGTTTTATGTTTTATGCTCTCGCTATTGTTTATTTTCTGTTATAAGATTCGTGTGTAGATAATTTCTGTAAAGGGTTAAAACCTACATCTGGTATCAAAGCTGTTTCGGCTTCAAGGGGACGCCTTTGCTACTGAGGGTATTTTTTTCGGGCTTGAGGTAGACCCTGTTCAGTGGGAGATCTACGGGATCGATTCTTGCGGTGAAAGAAGATGGCGAGCGGCGGAAAGATAGAGATCGAGAAATTTAATGGTCAGATTTTTGAGTTTTGGAAGCTCAAGATGGAGGATCTGCTGGTGGATAAAGATCAGTGGATCATGGTAGATTCAGGTACTAAACCAACGGCAATGTCAGATGAAGATTGGAAGAAACTGGATTGGAAGGTTAAAAGCAAAATACGGTTGTGTGTATCAGATTCAGTATTGTTGAATGTATCTCGGGAAGCTACGACGAAAAATTTGTGGGAAAAACTTGGGACTTTGTACCAATCTAAGTCTCTAGTGAATAAGTTGTTCCTGCGGAAAAAGATGTATAACCTGAGGATGAAGGATGGAGACTCGGTGACAGAGCATCTGAATGCCTTCAATATTGTGGTAAGTCAGCTATCATCTGTTGATATTAAAATCTCAGATGAAGATAAGTGCATCAGTTTGTTGTGTTCTCTACCAGACTCGTGGGACAGTCTGGTTATTGCAATAGGTAGCAACACAACTACCTTGAATTTTGATGACATTGTCTCAACCTTGTTGTTGGAGGAAATGAGACGGAGAAATATGGAGGGTCAGAATGGAGATGCCTTATCTATACGAGGAAGGTCCCAGAATAGAAACAAGAATAAGGTTTTGAGTGGGAGATCTAAATCTAGAGGGAGATCTGAATATCCTAGAAATTTTGTAAAGGTGTGCTGGAAATGCGGAAAGGAAGGACACTACAAAAAGGAATGTAGATCTAAAGCTCCTGAGAAAGGAAAGGGATCTGATGAAGATCCTTATGCAGAGGAAAAAACCACCTCGGATGAAGGTGGAGATGTTTATTTGGCTTCTTCTTCAAATACACATGTAGATCATGAGTCATGGTTGATTGACTCAGGTGCATCCTTTCACTTCACTCCCCCTAGGGAGTGGTTAACGTATAAATATGATGGTGGTGATGTCCTCCTAGGGGATGATAGGAAGGCCGGGAATCGTCGGAGCGTGGAAAAGTCAAGTTGAAACTACAATTATGGAAGGATTGACACTTCTTCGTGTTGCATATACTACATTATTAGAAATCTGATTTCTGTAAGCAAGATGGATGATGCAAGTGTAAGAACAGTGTTCGAGAAAGATGCCTACAAGATGGTTCGGGGAGCAATGGTATTAATGCGGGGATTTTAGACTGGAAATATGTACAAGCTACAAGGTATCACTGTTATTGATGGGTGTAAAAGTTCTATGGTTCCTGAAAGTGGAGTGGAAAGCCAAACTGTCTCAGGAGAAAATACGATGCTATGGCATCAAAGGCTTGGACATATTGGAGAGAAGGGCCTTCAGATACTGCATAAAAATGGTATGGTAGAAGGTATTTCTAATTTCTCTCTGGATTTCAATTTTTGTGAACATTGTGTATATGGGAAGCAGAATCGGGTGAGTTTTCATCGGTGCTAAGAGAGCAAACAAGATATTAGAACTTGTGCACGATGATGTGTTTGGACTGTGTCTTTTCCAATCACTAGGAAAGTCTGTGTACTATGTTTCATTCATATATGACTTCTCAAGGAATACATGGATATATTTCTTGAGGAAGAAATTTGAAGTCTTTGACAAATTTAAGGAATTTAAGGCTATGGTGGAAAACCAAACAGAGAATAAGATAAAGGCGCTCAGGACATATAATGGTGGGGAGTTCTGCAAGAAGGAATTTGAAGATTTCTGTAAGAAATGTGGCATATCACGTCATAAGACTACTCCATACACACCTCAGCAAAATGGAGTTGCAGAAAGAATGAACAGAACACTGATGGAAAATTCAAGAAGCATGCTCAGTGGTACCGGGTTAGGACATGAATTCTGGGCAGAGGTAGTGGAGACTGCATGTTACTTAGTTAACATATGACCTTCAAGGTTTTTGGAGAGTAAGACTCCTGAGGAATGGAGCGTAGAAACCCTCTCTTTCACATCTAAGGGTATTTGGATGTGATGCATATCATCACATGTTCAGGAGAAAAGGACCAAGTTGGATAATAAATCTGAAAGGTGCATCTTTGTGGGTATAAGGATGGTTTAAAGGGGTTACAAGCTTTGGAACCCGAGGACCCAAAGGAAGGTTGTGTACAGCTGAGATGTGGTGTTTATAGAGGTGAAAGATGTTGTTAAACATGAATTCATACCAAAGGAACCTGAGAAGATAGAGTTTGAGCTAAAGGAGTATGAATCAGACTCTACAGTAGAAGAAGGTGGGGAAAGGGTGACCTATGACCTAGCTTTGAGAGGAAGATGGAGTTCGGGAGAGAGAGACGAGAAGGTACGAATCCATCTGCTTTCTATTCAGGTTTTTCCTTAACTACTCTTGATAGCGATCCCGCAAGCTGTCAAGAGGCGGTAAGACTCGGAAGAGGATGGAAAACTCTGGAAGGAGGCCATGGTTGATGAAATGGCATCCTTGCATGAAAATGAGGCATGGGATCTGGTGGAGTTGCCGGCTAGAAGGAAGCCCATCAGGAGCAAATGGGTGTTTAAGAAGAAGATTAATGTAGAGGTCAAGGTGGAGAAATACAAAACATGGTTGGTAGCAAAAGGTTATTCCCAGGTGCCGAGAATTGCTTTTGGTGATATTTTCTCTCACCGTGCGAAGTTACTCCTATTAGTCCCTGGCTGGCTAGGGACTTGCATTTGATTTTGAGATAGAACTCATGGATGTGAGCCTTTATTTCTTCATGGGGATCTAGAAGAGAAGATCCATGAAGCAACTGGAAAACATGGTGAGGTAAGAAGGGCACAGTATACGGAGTTGAAGAAGTTGTTGTATGGGTTAAAATAGTCACCAAGGTTGACAGTATCGAAATTTATTAGGGAATACGGAGACTTAGCTTCACTAGAAACAAGGGGATCAACTATGTTCTTTAAATTAATTGTTATGTATTTATGTGGTCTTGTATGTGGATGATATGTTGTTGATTGGAAATGACAAAGAAATTATCCAAGATTTGAAGAGCCAACTATTCTCCAAATTCGACATGAAGGATCTTGGTGCTGCAAACTATATTTTGGGCATGGAAATTAAGAGATATCGAGTAAAGAGGAAGCTCTGGTTAAACCAGAGGAAGTATTTCGAGACTATATTGCAGAGGTTCAATATGCGGGATAGTAAAACGGTGAATGTTCCTATTCCTGTAGGTGTAAAGCTATCTGCTGAACAGTGTCCCAAGACACAAGAAGAAGAGGAGGATATGTCCTGTGTTCCATATGAAAGTGCAGTGGGTAGCCTGATGTATGCAATGGTCTGTACTAGACCAGACATTGCACATGCAGTGGGAGTATTGAGCAGGTTTATGTCAAACCCAGGGAAGGAGCATTGGAGTCCTGATGAAAGCGGATTTTTAGATATTTTATGTGGCACTAGTGATTATGGCTTGAGCTACCAAGGAAGACCAGGATTAGAAAGAATGTTGGACATTCGTGGTTTTGTTGATGCAGACTGGGCTGGAGATCTGGACCAAAGAAGATCTACAAGTGGGTATGTGTTTAGCCTATTTGGAGGTGCAGTTAGTTGGATGAGAAAAAGACAGTCTGTAGTAGGGCTTTCAACTACAGAGGTAGAATACATAGCAGCCACTCATGCAAGAAAGGAAGCAGTTTGGTTGCAGAGATTGTGTTCAAGTATGGGGTTGGTACAGCAAGCTATAAGGACAGACTGTGATAGACAAAGTGCAATTTTCTTGGCTAAGAACCCAGCTTATCATTCAAAGACAAAGCACATTGATGTTCAATATCACTTTGTTAGAGATATGGTTGAGGCTAAAAGGGTGTTATTGGTAAAGGTGAACACTTTGAAGAATGTTGCAGATGCATTGACGAAGTCTGTGAGCACTCAGAAGTTCTCTTGGTGTAGAGAAACAATGGGTGTTGAAGAATTGGCCAAATAACTAAGCTCTCCTGTGGCCCCCCGTGGAAAGAAAACAACAAGTGGGAGAATGTTGGGTATGTGTTATATTCTTTCCACGACTAGCCCCACGCGTTGTAAGTTGCGCCGGGCGCAGCAGGGGGGTCACAAGGGGGTACTCATATGCGGTCTCACTCATATGCGGACCCACCCATGTTTTGTGCATGAGTTTGCACATGGTTTTGGGGTACGATGGTTTTCGGCCCCTGGTATTTTGTAGATCCGGTCAAGGGAACTACGATTATGTTCTAATCCAGGGTTAATGGATTGGAGTTTATGTATGCTTCGACATGTATATATATATGTGTTGTAACACTAAAAGGATTATAATGAAAAATCAAGCTGGTCATCCCAATTTGGGATCCAGGGGAAAATCTCTGTGTTTATCTATTTTATGTTTTATGCTCTCGCTATTGTTTATTTTATGTTATAAGATTCGTGTGTAGATAATTTATGTTCATGGTTAAAACCTACAATTCATCTGAATTTGTCAATGACATAGATTGATGTTTGAAATTTTTAGCAAGCCCTCTAAGAATGTGAACTCTTATTGATTCAAGAGATAAGACATATGTGACATAACAATAATAAATTCCATGTTTTTTTCATATCTACTTACAATACAATAATCACCAACCACTGCAATGGTATAAATTAAGAAGAAGATGGGAATTTTGTCACAATTTCATCACGTATCGCATCAATTCACACTAGTTCATAATGACTAATATATAAGCATCATTTTTATGCTCAATTCCCAAGCCCTCATTAATCCAATGTATTATATGTGAATTTGTGATGTTGTAAAGGATTGTTGCTACAATGTTTATGCCAGATCACTTTAGCGATCTAACAAATTTCCAACAAGAGATCACACTAATACTACAAAATCAATGTGATCTATCCCGTAACTTCTTTTAATATATTTGTTAGAAATGATGATATCACCCAACCTAACAACCCTTCCATCCATTAGAAATAAAACTTCAACATCTAAATAACCCATCAATCCAAGTGCACACATATATTATACATTAACTTTAGAAATGATGAAGGGTGTTGGAACTTGTAAAATCACCCATAGATTCACCCACTTAAAATATTCCTATAAAAATCATATTCATAGAAATAATGTAGATTGGCAAAGATTCTATGTTCACAAGTGCACCCATAATGTTGAAAGGATCTTGTATTTGTCAAGACCCAACGAAGAGAATAAACCCATCACTAGAAGTGTCCTACACACAATGGAAAAGGGCACAATTATTTTCAATCCAAGCACAAATGTCAATGGAAAAGGAAAAAAAAATCAACATTGTGTTCATTAATTGATAGATATGGAAGCATGCAGTCAATTGATGAAGGAAATGATCATTGTATATAAATCACAAGAAGAAGCATAGAATGACAGTAGCGGTAGTAGTGAATGTGAAGAAGGAAGATTGCATTTTGAGTTTACTGTAGAACCATAGGGAACTATATTTTATATTGTACCTAAATGAGGCGAATAAAGATAACCCATGAGGAACCATGGTGAGGATTACACCAAAATAAAGTTAATCGAGGTCAAAAATTTTATGTAATATCCCAAATTTTGATTTTCAACATAGAGATGATTTTGGGGAGAGGAAGAAATTTCAACATTGGGACTTAGGAGGAAAAAGGGAAATTGTAGCTCAAGTGGAATGTGGGGGCCACTAGAAAGATAAATTCAACCCAAGGAGGGAACTCACACTCTTGGAGGATAGATAAAAGAGAAGTAAGTGTGAATTGAGAGAGAGAGAGAGAGAGAGAGAGAGAGAGAGAGAGAGAGAGGGGAGAGAGAGAGAGAGAGGGGGGAGAGGGAGAGAGGGGGGGGAGAGGGAGGAGAGAGGGCGAGAGAGAGAGAGAGAGAGAGAGAGAGAGAGAGGGGGGGAGTGAGAGAGTGGGGGAGAGAGATTGAGAGAGGGGGAGAGAAAGAGAGAGAGAGAGAGAGAGAGAGAGAGATCGGGGGAGAGGGGGAGAGGGAAAGGGGGGGAGAGGGAAAGGGGGGGAGAGGGGGGGAGAGGGGGAGAGTGGGAGAGAGAGAGAGGGAGAGGGGTAGAGGGGGTTAGAGAGAGAGAGAGAGAGAGAGAGAGAGAGAGAGAGAGAGAATGACAAGGAGAGAAGAGGCCAAAAAATTATAAATAGAACTTGGGGATCTCACTTTTGGCATAGTTTTTCATTTTACAATTTCAACATTAGTTCTCTTGAGTTGCTTAACCAAGACAATCATGTTGTTCAACACAAGGAATTTCTAAGAGGGAATTCCACCTCTACCTTCGGTGAACTTCGAGTGTCACCCTAAGGGAGTAAGAAAGAGTCCATATTAGGGTTTCTCTAGGAGTTATTTTATACTATTTCTAGCTGGAGTGTTATTCTCTTAGGGCGAAAAATGAAATTCGAAGGGGTTGAGAGAAGCTAGCGGACGGTGGAGTTGTGGCTGGATAATTTTCAGAGAATTATTCATAGGGAGGACGAGTTTTTCCTAGGGAATTTGCAGGGTCAAGAGTGTTGCATTTTGGAGGATAAAATTCATCTATTCTAGGGCGTACGAAGGGATTTACTGGTAACCTTTGTGCACTTGTAGAGATTCGAAATTTGTGGAGCATTTGAGCCGGGATATACTTGGTGATTGAGGGGAGAAATTTGCAAAGTTTAGGGAGGATTTCTTGGAGGGAAATTTGGGCCAAATTCAACAGTATCTGAACTATAGGGCGTTTTATAGCCAAATTGAGCAATTTACACTTGTTAGGCGACACCGAGGGTTAGTTGATTCAACCCAAACCCTTTCTGGGTTTTTGTTGGCTTGGTGATAAGAGGATAGAATTAATTTAATAGATTTTTCTGAGCACTTTTGAGGGAAAATTTCCAGTTCCATTCAGTAGCTAGCAACAAAAAATGTTGGAGGAAGGTGTAATTTACCCCAGGACCATTTACACCACTTTGTTCCATGAGATATTTCTGGGTTTTCTTGGAGATGGTGTGGAGAGCCTACATTTAAATTTATAGAATTTTTGGAGTAAACTTGAGGGCCAAAACCTCAGTTCACCTACAACAATAGTGGCAATGATTTTCTGGGCTAGTGAAAAATTATGGTGAGGAGTTCATCTTGAATTTGGGAAACTTGATCATCACCTGGTTTTTTATTTTCTTACTGTAGCAAGCCCAGGTTCCTATTTCCATACTCATTTGTACTCCATTTTTCTCATAAATAAATAAAATGGCTCAAAATTTTGGTGCATTTCCTCTTGTGTTGTGATTTCTTGCGTATGTGTTGAATTTTCTAGTTATTATTATAGTGCATGTTTCTCTTATTCACTTCATAATTACGCTAGGAATATTACAATGGTATCATATCCATGATCTTGTCCAAGTGTGGGGTATCCAACTAGATCATGGAAGATTTGGGCATGCATGCACAGTGATGGCATAAAACATAGACAATCCATGGCTCAAAGAAGATCTATTATGGAGGAAATTTGGGGTGGAATCCACTGGAACGATGAGAGATTGGTCCAGCTGAGGAAAGTGTCAAACCATATCTGTCCTCATCCTTATAACAAAGAAACTTGAGGTGCACAGGTCGTGGGGATGCAACCATCTACACCATGTGTGGAAAGTTGAAAATATCTAGGCACCAGATCTCCTCAAAAAGAGAAGGCAGGACAAGGACAATTAGAGGGTGAGACCAGGAGTTGATTTTTCTGGTGGAGACCTTACTTTAGATATCATGAGCCAAAGGAGGAATTTTATCATGAGCTTGTGGGCACACGAGAGTGTGAGGAAAGTTTCAATGTGTCTAGTGTGGCATAAGAGTCACCCTTGTTGGAGATCCCTTTGGTAGCTCAAGTTGATGCCCTAATGGAGAGAGTAGAGCATACACTCAGAGGACCATCTGTTGATGAGGTGCTACCCAAGGATGAGTGTCATCTATCATTGAGGTGTCCATGGCCATGTCTAATATTTCAAATGAGAGTACCACATAACAAATTGGTTAGGTGCCCGAAGAGATATCGAATGACGAAGTGTCAACAAGCGCAAAGTTATCTAGAGTTGTGAAAGAGTTTCCAGATGATAGCTACATATCATTGATTGTTGAGGATGTTATGAATGATGAGCTATGTATGGAGGAGCAGTTAGTGGCTCATGTTGAGCCCATCGAAGAGGAGGATGAGAAACGATCCTTGGAGCCAAGCATCAATGAGGAGCATTCATGTGCATCGACAACCAACAAAGTTGTCGTACTCTCAGACGTCAATTCCCTTCAGGAATATATCGATGGGGATTGCATCATTCTTGGGCTGCCCCTATTAGGGTCCCATGATTTGACATATTGGTAGACCAAATGGTAGGGTAACATGAAGCCAGTCTTTGGAGTCCTATGACCTATCCTTCCTGGACTCAGAGAGGGCTCTCTCTATTAGATGAAAAGGATGTGTTCTTGTTTTCTTTTAGATTTTTGATTTTAGGCTAGTTGTTAGGTGTAGGGTTTGTTGATTGTTTTGGTTGGGTAAGATGAATAGGTAGAATAGGTGGAGTGGAGGTCTTTAAATCATTGGGCTATGGATTCAATGAAAGTCATGAGTATCTCAACAATTAATTAGAGTGCATTACAGGGCCAATCTAACAAGGTTAATGGATCCTTGAGGGGATGTGTGAAATGGGGTGGACATCAAGTTGGGGAAAATCAAGGTAGGGCAACGGGCAGTGCAATATCCTTTGTCATTTACCCATAAAAAATACGGTCTTAAATATGATAATAAAAAGATACTAATCATGAGATAGGGAAAACCATTTACTCGATGACAATACTTATACAAATAAATATCCAAGATAAACATTCCAATGAAACAAAGAAAGCAAGAAAAGCTTATCTTACTTAGTAATTTCACCTTCATAATTGGAAAACATATAAGATGACACAATAACTTTAATCAATAAAAGAGGGAAATCCTAAACATTTTTTATCAAGCTATAAAGAACTCTGAGGAAAATTGATAGGCATGGAAAAAGGGAAAGATCAGAACAAGACCTCTTTGACTTAACCTAGAAAGCAGTACTTCAAAGAGAGGTTTCAAGACAGAGTTTAGATAGCTTCAAATAAGCAGGGCTTACCATGAATAATATTTGTAAACTAGAATATTAATCCATAGGTGAAGCAAAAAAGCATAAGGAGGCTTAAATAAAAGCTAATAATTCTTTAAACACACCCAACAGAGGAAAACATCAAGGCCATAGAAGACAGGAGGACTAAGGTGCTTCAAGGAGAATTTCTCAACCTATAATTTTCTATTCTATAAAACAAAGAAGGATGAAATATAATGATAACAAGAAAACATGAAAAAATTAAGAATATATCACCATTAATCAAGCTAAGGAATCCTGCAAACAAGCTTCTCCATCATCAATCCAAGCAAGCCATTCATCAACTTCACAACACCAATTTCTTCTCCAAGCTCATAAAAACCATGCATTTCTCTCAAAGCTCATAAAATGCCAACATTTAAAATGAAGCCCTCATGCTCTATTTAACTCATCAAAGGAGGGAAAAAACCCTAGATAGGGTTGGAAAAAGTCAAAATTACCCATAAATGTCATTTATGCCTAAGAGACCATGCAAGGCCCAAGGCAAAAAATATCTCATGAAATAAATGCTAAAATAACTTCTTGCACCTAAATCTAGAGAAATTTTCTTCAAAAAACACTTTAAAATGATTTCTCAATAAATGAGTGTGTTATGTTGACTTTTGGTCCAAAACACACTAAACAGTCTATTTGCGCAGCGCCACTTTTAGCAAAAAATAGGGTCTTTTGCAACCATGTTTTGGACCCCTTCCCGATGTTGCATTTGGTTCCATGATGGCTCGTTGGAAAGCTTGATGAGTATACTTTTAAGAAATTCTTGTAGCTTCCTGATCAAACTCCTGAAGGCAAGTCAAAAGTTCAAAAATCTCCAGACTGTCATTAGCGCACCGCCAGGCCTTAAACAGTGGTAGAAAGGTGAAAAAAGAGGGGTTTTTTGACCTTTTGAGGGGTCAAACCTGCTCCAAATCATCTGAAACTTGGTGAGAAAAGTTTTATAGGTGTGAGAAGTCCAAAAAATTTTAGTTCTCATGTTTAGGATGCTCCATGTATTAGCGTAATGCCAGTGGCGCTGCACTAATGTGCCTTAAAATTCTCAAAAAACAAAAAATGATCCAAATTGGGTCAAAATTGGTGGAGACCTTCCTTAAGGGGTCTTGGATAACTATTGAGAAGCCTCAACCAAAAATCCAAGTCTGTCATGCACTTTTGCCTCCTTTAGGGTTTGGGCTTCAAGGAGGGCTTCCTTTAGTTTGGCACAAACAAGCTTGTGCTTCTTTGCATAATACTTTGTCATATTTTTCTGGAGTGCCAGACTTCTTTTTATCTTCTGTAAGTGTTTGTGCTCATTCCTATAATATTGAATGACGTATTGGGCCATACCAAAATCCTCTCCCACTCCTTGATTTGTGCATCTTTGCTTTGTAGTAGCAGCTAGTGGCCATCTCTTTATCTTCAATATCATGGTCTAGGTTAATGAATTGAGGTTTTTGAGTAGATAAATTTCTTTTATTACATTTCTTAACCTGGTCCATCTTCTCTTTTCCTTTTTCAAGACTTGGATTTGATGCAGATGGCAAGGCCCCTTGCCTTTTGGAGGCAGCAAACAGTTGCCTTAGCCCTCTGTAGTATGTGCATGCAAGAGGAGTGATGGTGGTTTTGGAAGTGTCTTCATCATGGTTGTGACCCTTGGTGTTGTCACCAGCTCCTTCATCTTCACTATGATCCCCATCAGCCATCTCATGCTTTTTTTGATCACTGGCTTCTTCACCTTCAACAAAATCATCATCCTTCCCTTCCTTGCTACTTTCTATGCTGTAGCTTTGGTCTTCATTGGGATTATCAGCCCCTGCACTTTCTTCAGTTTGGTTTTGTTCATCATTGGGAATCATCTCCTCTTTATCATCCCCTGCACTATTATCATTTTCATTGTCACTAGGAGGGTTATTAGTGTCATGACTGTCATGACTATCTCTTTTGTTGTCTTGTTTCTCACTGCCTGTCCCATTAGTTTCAACCTCCTTGTCACTGTCCTCTTCTTCAAACTCTATTTTTGCTTCATCATTTCCCTTTTTTTGTTCTTCTATTCCCTCGTCATCATCTGTTGTTTCTTCATGTTCATCATTTTCATCCATATTGTCACTGTTTTCACCATGAATTTTCTCACTGTCATGCTCACTACTCTTATTTTCATCATTATCCCTTTCCTCTGTTTCCATGTTTTCTATCTCTTTCTCATTAGATGTTGGCTCATCCCCTTGTTCATCATTTGTTTCATTGTTGGTTTCTCTTCCTTCAAAACTCATGTCATTTTCACTTTCAACCTATTCATTTCCTCCAACATCTTCTTCTATGGTGGCAGAGTTTAGTTCACTACCTTTTCTATTCTCAACCTCCTTATTTTCATCAATATCTTCTTGGTCATCCCTTTTTTCACCTGCATTATCCTTTTCTTCACTTTGGGCTGACTCATTGGTGTCATTACCATCGCTTCCTTCCTCCAAATGCTCATTGTTTTTGTCTTAATCACTGCTATGTTCATTTCCCTCCTCTTCACCATCATTTCCATATTGCTCTTCCTCATTAATTTTTTCCTCTGCCTCACTGATTTCATCACCTTCACCTTGATCTTCATGTTATTCTTCATTGCCACTTCTTGCTTCACCCGATGCACCAAGAGAAGGAGAGGAAGGAAGGTTTGCCTGTGGTGAGGGAACTTGTGCAGATGAGGAAGGTAGATTTGGTTGATGAGGAGGTTGTAGGTTTGTAAAGACTTCATGGGTTATGAAAACATCCCAAGGTATACCCTGCTGCTCCAACTAATGTAATACCACCATCTTGATCAAGCAATGGTGGAACAAGCTATGCACTTGTTGTGAGTGTTCCTCCTCCGGACAACAGAAGACAATTTCTCAATGCTCCTATAGAGATAGTAAGGAAAGTTTAGCACCTTAACCCCTATGAAATGCATGAGGAGTCTGACATGACAAGAATAAATCCTAGAGTACCTCCCCTCAAAGGTGAAGTACTTCATGATAACCAACATCAAGAAGGAATATCTGTGTTTGAGGTGTGAGAAAGGGAAAACTGTTTTGCTGCCTCCTCTATACCTTGTTTTGATAAATTGCTCTAAAAAGTATTTGTCCAATTTTCCCTTTTTAAACCATTTTTCACCCACAGCTGGGATACCTGTAGCCTCAAAGATGGAAGCTACTAAGATCTCAAAATCCACTCCTGCAAGGCTTGAGTGTTTGTTGTGTAAATTGAGAATGAGGAGCCTTGTAAGCTCAGGGTGGCTCTTCACTTGTTTGATCCTCTCACAAAATTGAAAACATCTTGCATTCTGAAAACATGATAGGATCCTAGGAGAAGAGGTAATGGCCACTATGCTTTGAGGTTCCAATATATTAAATTTTCCTCCCTTATGTTTTGGTCTTAAATGCCTTTGACCACTTTCACTGCCACTGTTGTTTTCAGCTCCTAACATAATGATGGGAAATGTTGTTTGAAAAATTAGGGTTTGATGAAGTAAGGTGAAAAAGGTGATGGAGTCAACTTTGGAGAATGAAGGATGTGGAGGATGGGGTTCTTAGGATTTAGTTGCTTTGTAGCTTTAAGAGGCCTTCTCAAAGTGGATTGCAGTCACTCTAACTCACTCACCCTCACATGACAACAAATTTATTTCTAGGAGAAAAAATAAAGTCTTGTTTTGTATAAAGGCCTAGCTTTTACCCTCTTAGGTCTTTAACATTCAAAGCCATAAAAATAGCAAAACTTATTGAAAATTTCTTTGGGACAAGTGGAGAATGCCACTTACCAAGTCTTGGCCCTTCTACAGATCTTGGAGGCGAATGGAGGATGAAAATTTGAATTAGGGCAAGAGGTTTTGCCTTTTGAAGGTTCCTGGAATTTGCGCAGCACCTTGCCTGTGTTGTCAGGTCAGCCCTTTTGCACAGTGTTGACAGGCTTGCACGATGGTTAGCACAGTGCCGGGCGGGGGCAGTGTGAACTGGTCTCCGAGCGAGTCGGGCCTGCATTTGCGTAGCGCCCGGGCAGTCGTGCAGAGTTGTCGGGTGGCCCATTAGTGCATCATCGGGCGCGTGCAATGTTTCGTCGGTCTCTAGGTGAGTCGAGCCTACATTTGCGCAGTGCCTAGGATTTGCGTAATGCCGAGGCTGATTAGCGCATCGTTGTTCAAATTCGAATGGGTGAAGGATTGGTTAGCACAACACCAGCCTGTATTAGTGTAGCGCCGATGATTTGTGCAGCACCAGAACACTTGCCCAGAAAATGACAAGAAACCTTTTTTTTCTCCCTCAAGCTTCTTTCTCTTCACCAAGTGCTAAATGAGCTAAAAGATGAAATTGAAACACCTTTATACCCCTTGAGAGAGATAAATTAAACTTATAAACCCACTTTTACTATGTTTTCCTTGGGTTAGTTTATGATTTTCATTAATGTCTCCTTGACCCCTTTTTGTAGGTGCCCATAACTTTTCTTAGGTAATTTTCTCTGGGTAATGGTGTGCTGAAGTATGAAGAGGTCCCCTTTTTTAGTTTTGAAAATTTGGGGACTGTCTAAATTGTCCCTTTTGAAAAACTGAAAACATTTCCTTATTCCTCTTAGGCATTTTTTAGTGCAATAGACTCAAAACAGGTGTTCCTTACCTTTACTAATATTTTTGGAAGTGAGGTCCTTTTTGGCAAGGATGAGTGCATCAATTTTGCCATGTTTTCCCCTTGGTCACTTCTAATTTCTGCAGGTGCCATAACACAGGGTTTTTGGTCTCTTTGTCATTGTTTCGACTTTGACACCTCATTTTTCTTTTTCTTGACCATTTAGAAGACTTGTGAATGTAATTTTGAAAGCTAGGGCTCCCTCATATTGATATTCTTTACAACTTCCTCCTTTGGTGCAGTGAAGTAGTGTTGTCTTTGAAAAACCTTAAAATCCACCTTGAAAAACTTTGAATTCCTTCTAATGTTATGAAGGAGGACTCATCATATTCTTTTGACCTGTTCTGTCTATCTTTCCAAACTCTTAGGTTTTGGGGTTGTCAGAGAAAAATAAACAATGTTGTCTTCTAAGTTCTCTATAGCCCTTTCAAGTTCATTCATTTATGTTTAGTTCACCTCACCTTTTCCCTTTTTCAATCATGATTTCTAAAGATCTTCAATGTGTTCTTGATTGTGTTGAGGTATCTTCTTTCTTTGTGGCCCTTGTGATGTTTCTTTGCTTGGCAACATTGTCTTGTCAAATAATCACAAAAACCACGAGTCTCTTTAAACACAAGCTTGCTACCTTTCTCTTTGATGTGGACGTCTTATTGTGATGATTCATCTTATTAACTTACCTCTTTTATGCTGATGACCAACTTGATCATTTTTGTAGAAATGTGAACAAGGGTAGCTGTCCCTTGTAGAATCCGTGCTTTGGCCAAGGAGGCCTTTCTTGAATGGTTTTTTGATCAGTTTTGGAGAAAGTAACTTGACCTTCTACTTCTTTGAATGCAGCCTCTTTACACAGGAAAAACATAGGTTTTCGAACACCAAATCAACCCTATGACCTATGAAACCCTAGATGACCTAGTGGAAAAGCTCTTTGGACTGGGCCTTTGCTTGAAAACTTGATTTGGGATTCTTAGGTGTAAAAAAGAGTTTTTGATAGACTTATGTATTGAAGATCCAAAATCCAATGTACTTGATTTATCTTAAGAGCCTACAGAGATAGTTTTGAGACCATCAATGCTTTAGGTATTTTGGATATAAAAGAGAGTTGGTTGATTGGTGGCCTTAGGTAGTAGTGGAGGGGTTGGGAAAATCAAAATAGAGGATTGATGCCAAAGGTGAAAAAACAAAGACAAAATCAGTGACATGAGCCCATGATGGGTCTTCTGGAATTGGTGAGTTGAGTTTGACATGATGGGATGATGAGATAGTGAAAAAATTATTCTAAGGATAATCAAGGTAGTGAGGTTTCTAGAACTCACAATGTTCATGAAATTTGTTTCTAGAAATCTAGGATAAGCATTCAGTAATCTATAAAAGCAAAAATTACCGATGACTAACAACCCCCACATGTTGGTGAGAAAGATTTCACGTTACCTAGGAAAATTACATGGATTGGCTAGACTAGCAAGAAGAGGCGACATGATATGCATAGGGTGAATTAACATTCGTAGGATGGAGGACTTGTTCTGATTATGGTTTTCCATGCATTTGATCCCTCTCTCGGGGTTTTATGTAAAGAGATATTAAGTTGGTATCTAGTGGAGATGGCCGTGAGGTTAGATGCATCCATGGTCATATTTCAGCATAGGTTGTGGAAGGGGTTTCTAGGATGAGGTGACATCAATAGACCATCAGAGAGGGCATCATATGGAGATAATTCTCTCTCATTGATATATTTGGAACCGAAGCTACTGAGATTTGACAAGGTAGCATTATTCCTTATTGCATGTGAGGATTTGGGTGACTGAGGTGTAACTAGGTAGATGAGGAGGTGTAGATCACATCGTGACATGTGTATTAGGATATTGGTGGATGCATGGGAACATATGGGATGCCCTATGGTACATGGGCATGGAATTTGACATTGTTCTCCAATAATGGATGGAGTTGTGCCATGACATTCAGTGTTATGCAGAGGAGTGTAGGGGTATGTGCTTGTGTGCAGTCGAGCATGATGAAGCACAACAAATTTTCAAAGTGTTTATGATCAAGAGATCATGTCCAAGTTATAAAAAATGCTAAAAAATGAAAGTGTTTAAAAATGGTTGCAATTTGAACGACCGGAAAGGTCTCATCACTGTGATTCTAGCACCATGAACGGTTCTCAAAACTGAGGTCATATGCAAAAGTTATTGAGGTTTGAAATCGTCTAATAAACTCCAAAATTTAGTTGACCAAGTTTGACTTTCAAACTTTGGAAAATTTTAAAAAATAATATTCTAAGGAATATTCCATAGGGGCGAATGATATTCTGAGAAGTGTCAGAGGCTCATTGGAGGATAATTTGACTTATTGTATTTGTGGCCAATCACAGGCTGCCACGTGGCAGGCCTGAAGGCTGTCATGTGGCCTCAGGCCAGAGTGGTTTGGCGTTATAAAAATTTTGGGCAACTTACAGGATTCGATCCCGGGTGTCCTGGCTAATAGCCCAAAGGCCTAACCATCTCCGCTCCATGATGCTACTTAACATTTAAGGGACACATGTTATCTTTGAAGGCTTAACAAAGTTTCGGCAAAAAAAAAGGGGGCTAGCCCAGATGCCATGAGACCAGTCACTGGAACCCATGGCTCACAAGACTGTAGCGAAACGATTAGCGTTAACTGAACCATTTAATGTGACCAGTCAAACAGTTTTAATGCGGCGGTTTCGGTTGGCATAAAACCTGGCGGTTAAGGCGGGGGTGGTCACATGCCACCCCGCCTAACATTAAATTCTATGTTAATGGTTCTAAAAATTCCACCATTTTGGAGTGGGTCCAACAATTTCAGAGTTTTCCCCATATTTAGCGTTGTTAACTGCAATTTCTCCACATTTAGTGGGGTTTTTGGGGGACATTGGGCAGTTTTCTTGTTTCTACCATAACTCCCTCATAATTGAATGAAATTGAGTGCCATTTTAGTCAATTTTGGGTCTCTTCGAACTTCTGAACAATTTGAAATAGGTTTCAGGTTGAACAGAGGTGATCTTCAGCACTTTTAGGTTCGGGGAATATCAAGGAGCCATTAGGGCCTTTATGGAGAAGCCAGTATATTGGGCATCCTTTACCAGTTTTATGTAAATGGAAAGACATTTCTGGCTATTTCATATCTTTTGAAGCTGATTTTAAAGCTATTTTTTCCTATTGAGGCATATTTTCACTTGTATTAGAATTTTGAACAAATTAATAGAAGAGGGACAGGCCATTTTGGGAGGCTTGGACCAGTAGACGTAGCCCAGGATGGGTGAAATACTCAACAAATAACTGAGTAATGTGCTTTGTGAATTCTACTTGCTGTTATTTTATGTTGTACATTGATAAAAAATAAAAAAATACTTAATCAATCCTCACACATAAACCTGTTTAACAAATCCAGAACTATTTGTTTATCCTGCAATTTAAGGAGAACCTTATGCACACTTTATTATATCTGTTTGGATACTTTGCATAGCGTAAAAAATACAATTCCATTTTAGATCAATTTCTGCCAAACAAATCTCCTTACAAGGGAATCATGCACACCATTTGGTTTCGAACAGTCATATTTGGAGAGCGAGATGATCAAAAGGCTTACTGCGAGCTTCCATTTATCACTCTCTAGCATTACACATTGACATAGGGGACTTAAATATCATCACTTGACTCTCTCATCATGAGAAAAAAGACTAAGGAGGTTCATCTGAGAGAGTTGGATGCGACACAGTGCATTGGGAGAGAGGCTTTCCAGTTGTGGGATATAGTTAGGATGTGAGTTGGTGGATGCAGGATTGGGGGTAGTCAGATCTTCTATAGAGGTAGCACTTGTACCACCCTTGAGCCCACACTCAAGGATATGCTTGAACCCATTTTGGTGAGACATTCTGGGGTGTCTTAAGAGCATCTAGAGTGGTTGGTGGACCTTACTTGTAGGTGGATTTTTAGACTCTAGGAAGTATTGAGGAGCACTTTTAGGAGGCAGGAGGACAAATCCCACTATGTGGTTTGGCCGACACGGGACTGTTTTTCATACACGAGATTTGTTCATGATGTATGGAGTCCATATATTTATTTCACACAGTGACCTGAGAGATGGTACAGGTTGGTGCCATAAGCTATCAGGACTATGCCGTAGTTGTTCTGGCTGTGGGATTCAAGGATTTTGTTGGTTGATTGGACACTATGTTTTGTGATGAGTTTGATCGGGATAGGGGATGACCCAAATCACACTTGGTTTAACATGTGGGGGAGCAGTGAGGCCTTTTTCGCATGGAAAGGGTGTTTTTCCTTGTTGCTACTATGGATTAGGGTGAGTGTTGGATGGGTAGGTTGTGACATCGTTGAGATGCTTGGACTAGATGCATTGAGACTCCATAGATATTTTTCTATACAGTTACAGGAGAGGAGGATACAACTTGCATATTAAGGGAAGAATGCCATGGTCATAGTTTCATGGTGACAACATGGGATCCGAGCATCACAGGACTTGGAAGTATAACTACCATTGGGGATGAGATGATTTCTACAGGGGAAGATCGTTTAGATATTCCATTGGAATTTTGTGACTCACTAATGGGATGGGGTACTTCATCAACATGGCATGTTGCCCAGTAGGAGGATATCATGGGAAGCCCATGTGGGAGATACTTCATCCCCACGTGGATTAGGTTGTATCTTCAAGAATTACCCTTGGAGTGCAGGAGGTGGATTAATCGGCAGGGAAAATTCATGGGTAGTTTCACAGAGTAATACATTATCATGATTCTCTACTTATTGATAGTATGGATAGGGATTTTGGCACCTATAAATTGCTGGAAAGTAAGTGGAGCAACGAATGCTTCATAGTCATTAGGATGGCTTGGGATCCAGGTGTCAAGGGATTCCTTCATGACCCAATAGTGCAGAGATTAGGGATGAATCAATGGCACATTTGGGACCCTAGTATTATTGGTGATGATAGTGGTCATCAATGGTCAGAGGGGGCGCTTGTTCAAACATTACTTGAGGGAAAGCAATTTTTGGTGGGGAGGAATGTAATATCCCAATTTTGATTTTTAGCATTAGAGACAAGTTTTGGGAGAGGACACAATTTTGACATTGGGACTTATGAGAAAAAGGGGAAATTGTAGCTCAAGTGGAATGTGGGGGCCAAAAGAAAGAGAAAATCAACCCAAGGAGGGAACTCACACCCTTGGAGGAGAGATAAAAGAGAAGGAAGTGTGAATTAAGAGAGAGAGAGAGAGAGAGAGAGAGAGAGAGAGGAAGTGGACCACAAGGATAGAAGAGGCCAAAAAATTATAAATAGAACTTGGGGGCCTCACTTTTGGAATTTTTTTCATTTTCAATTTCAACATTAGTTCTCTTGAGATGCTTAGCTAAGACAATCGTGATTTTCAGCACAAGGGATTTCCGAGCGGGAATTCCACCTCTACCTTCGGTGAACATCGAGTGTCACCCTAGGGGATTAAGAAGGATTACATCTCAGGGATTATCTAGGAGCTAAATTGCATACTATTTCCAGTTGGAGCATGCTTCTCTTAGGGTGTAAAAGGAAATTATAAGGGGCTAAGAGAAGCTAGCAGATAGTGGAGTTTTGGTCGAAGAATTTGCAGTGAATTATTCATAGGGAAGACGAGTTTTTCCTTAGGGATTTGTAGGGCCAAGAGTGTTGCATTTTGGAGGACATAATTTAACTATTCTAGGGCCTACATAGTGGTTTATTGGCAGGCTTTGTGCACTTGCAGAGATTCAGAATTTGGGGAGCATTTGAATCAGGATCTGCATGGTGATAGAGGGGAGAAATTTGCAAGAATTAGGGAGGATTTATTAGAGGGAGATTTGGTCCAAATTCAATAGTATCTGAACTACAGGGTGATTTTCAGAAAAATTGAGCAATTTACACTTGTTGAGGGTCACCGAGGGTTAGTGGATTCATCCCAAACCATTTCTTGGTTTTTATGGGTTTGGTGAGAGGAGGCTAGGATTAATTTGATAGAATTTTTTGAGTACTTATGAGGGAAAATTTCCTAGTTACATTAAGTAGTTAGCAACATAAATTGTTGGAGGAGGGTGTAATTTACCCCAATACCATTTCCACCACTTGGTTCCATGAGATATTTCTATATGCATTAATTTTTGGAGTATATTTGTGGGCCAAAACCTCATTTCACCTACAACAGCTATGACAATGATTTTTTGGGCTAGCGCAGAATCATGGTGGCAAGCTCATCTAGAATTTGGGCAACTTAATCATCACTTGGGTTTGTATTTTCTTGCTATAATTAGCCGAGGTTCATATTTCCATACTCATTTGTACTCCATTTTTCTCGGAATTTGGCATCTTTTTTCATTTTACAATTTCACCATTAGTTCTCTTGAGATGCTTAGCCAAGACAACCGTGCTTTTCAGCAAAAGGAATTTCCGAGCAGGAATTCCACCTCCACCTTCAGAGAATTTCGAGTGTTACCCTAGGGGATTAAGAATGGGTCCATCTCAGGGATTCTCTAGGAGCTATATTGCATACTATTTTCAGCTAGAACGTGCTTCTCTTAGGGTGCAAAAGAAAATTTGAAGGGGTTGAGAGAAGCTAGTAGATAGTGGAGTTTTGGCCCAAGAATTTGCAAAGAATTATTCATAGGGAGGACAAGTTTTTCCTTGGGGATTTACAGGGCCGAGAGTGCTACATTTTGGAGGAATGAATTTATCTATTTCAGGGCTACGTAGGGGTTTATTGGCAGCCTTTGTGCACTCGCAAAGATTCATAATTTGGGGAGCATTTGAGCCGAGATATGCTTGGTTATTGAGGGGAGAAATTTGTAATAATTATGGAGGATTTATTGAGGAATATTTGGTCCAAATTCAATAGTATATGGACTGTAGGGTGTTGTTTGGCCAAATTGAGCAACTTACACTTGTTGGGGGTCATCGGGGGTTAGTGGATTCATCCCAAACCGTTTCTTGTTTTTTGTGGGTTTGGTGAGAGGAGGCTATGATTAATTTGATCAAAATTTCTAAGCACTTATGAGGGAATAATTTCTAGTTCCATTTAGCAGTTAAAAACACAAATTTTTGGAGGACACAATTTACCCCCAGACCATTTCGACCACTTGGGTCCGTGAGAAATTTCTGCGTTTTTTTGGAGCTGATGTGCAGAGCCTAAATTTAATTTTGCATAATTTTGGAGTATATTTGAGGGCCAAAACCTCAGTCCAAATACAAGAGCAGTGGCAGTGATTTTCTAGGCTAGCGCAGAATCATGGCAGGGAGCTCATTTGGCATTTGGGAAGCTTGATAATCACATGGGTTTGGATTTTCTTGTTGTAGCATGCCCATGTTCCTATTTCCATACTCATTTATACTCTATTTTTCTCGTAAATAAATAAATTGGCTCAGAATTTTGGTGCATTTCTTCTTCTGTTGTGATTTTTTACGTATGTGTTGAATTTCCTAGTTATTGTTATAATGCATGTTTATGTTATTCACTTAATATATCTGTTAGGAATATTACAATTTAATAATTAATTAATGGTTAAAGATGTGTGGGGAGCTCTTAAGTTGTTACTATATTAAAGTTCAATTTGTACTGTTATGAAATTGGCTACATACTCATATGTTGTAAATGAACATTCAATGATTTCTCAAAGTGTTAGGATCCCTATCAAAGCATGTCGTAGTTATTTAAGTCGACAACATATTTACAAATTAATGAAATTCCTTGTACATTAGGTGTTTACATTTCACGATATAATTATTTAAATAGTTTAAATGCTTTACTAGCTTCTTGTTAAGTTCCTCAAGAACATATAAGGCATCATCTTTACTTCTGTAGTTGCTTAAGTGTTGTCATTTTTATTTATATGCTATGATGTTTATGACTTAATTCTATAATACTAAGCATCATTCTTTATTTTTTGTGTTAAGTGATTTGTTTATTTGAGCTTTTACTATTGTGTTACTAATAGTTGACAAAAACATTTGCATCATAAGTATCATGTTTGAGCATCCTTTTTCTCCAAAACAATGATCAACTTACACGGGATGATTGATCTATTCAATGTAGTGAATTATAATGCAATCATGAATACTTAAATTTTTTTATTTTCCATTATTGTTGTCACCATTATTATTAATTCAATTACATAAGAAAAATTATGCTAAGGAATTCCATATGTATGCATATGTCATGCCTATTATTTCTCTTATTTCTTTAAAGAGTAAAGAGGAATTGAGAAAGGTGAAATGTGATAAATGACATGTAAATGTAGATAAGAATATAATAAGCATAAAAACACTTATTTTATGGTACATCTTAGGTTACTAAAATTAAAATAAAATCAAATAAAAAAAGAAAGAATTAACTAAATTATAACTTTATTTATTAGTATTATTAATGGCAGAAATAATTAATATATAAATTAAAACATGTGTACTCTGAAAGAACATGTACAAAGATTCAAATTCATGGCTTTTCCTATTTTATTTTCCAATTCAAATTCAAAGGCATATATCTATCAAGATCATACAACGCCGACTCATGAAGAGAGAATTTAACGTAACAGTTCCATCAGTTGCCCTATAAATTGAGCACATATCCTAGTGCTAGGGAAGGAATAATTTTGGTAAAAAAATGTTGTTGGATTCTCATTTGAGAGAGTGAAAGTATAGATATGTTGATGGTGTGATGTTGGAGGTGATGAGGCTGGGATGAAGCTGGAGTTGGTGGCATCAAATCGAGCATTGATTTTAACCTCCCCCTTCTACTCGTTAATAAAGATCTTTGTTCATTTTCCCATATATGTATCTATTTATGCTTCTATTTCTCACACAATGGATTCTTGAATGATATATATGTTTCACGTTTAATTGATTTAAGTGATTAAGATAAGTAGGCATCTATATATTGAAATTTTTTTGTTGTTCTTTGTTTATACTTGTAGGAAACAATCTGGCAATCTGAGTTGGATTGAAGGTAACAAAAAAAGCGACAGAAGTAGAAGGAGAAGCGCTTGGATTGCAAGTAGGTTCTTCTATCATTTTGTTTGTATATTTATGTTAGATAAAGTGATAGCAAAGTCTTTCATCTGTTTTTCTAAGCGCCTAGCACATTAGGGAATTTGATTTATCCATAGATCATAATTCTGCATAACAATTGTTAAACTATACAACCCCTGTTCGATGAGAATTGATAAAAAAAACAAGAGTTTGGGCTACCCTTCATGGGTAAAAAAACCTTTAATATGTCTAAGAGTAGCATAGTTTGCAAAAAACCAAAAATAGGCGTAAAAAAAAACGTAGATAAGCCTATATAAACTGAGACATAAGATAGCCAAGGAATTTCATCTACCGAGTATGTTCATCATTATCCACGTGATATAGATTTTCCTCTGTTGCGAAGCATCTGAATTCTATCAGGGTCTCTATGTCCTCCTTGGTGAGCTGGGGTTCAGGCTCTAGAGTTGAAGAGGAGATCATCTTGGGTTGTTGGGCCATTGCTGTGCAAGCCATGTTGTCTACAACTAGATCTTTTTTCTTGGTGACATTCGAAGGGAGGCTCTAGTTGCCATCCGAGTCATCCTCCAAGATTTTGACAGGGAGACCAGCAAATTTCTAAGGCAGAGGAGAAGATGTGTATGAAATTGTGTATTTGTGAGGCCTCTTCCTTATGCTTGGGTGAATGCCAGGGCAATGCCCTTCTGGGAGACGAACAAGTAGCTGGGAAGAGAGCGGCAGGGAGGGGGAGATAGGGTTGAAGACTTTCATGTCCTCGAAGGAAACAAAGAGGGAATAAGTGTGCATTGATGAAACAGGGGTCGGAGATAGGGATGGAGAGCCTCTACCACCTCCACGATGACTGCACATATGGTGGCTATGTGACATATTCGCAGAGGAGAGGATAATCCACAGAGCTGAAGAAAATGCGTAAAGGGAGTCAGATAGTTAGCCAGAGCCAAGAAGCAAGCATAGGAGCGATAACTAGGTGGAGCTGCAGGGATGGATATCTGCATACAGATATGAAAATTGATGGTACCTCCTACCATTAATGTCCAACGAGGATTATTGAATATTGAGGGAGGGGGAGTGAATGTCACGAAGTGTCGACATCCTCCCATATCAACCATATTTATTTTCTGCACGCATCGGTGCGAAGGAACCTCCATCGCATCTCTCTAGTTTCCCATGTGTCGATCAACTAAGTGGTCACCCATCTGAATCGTGTCAAACACCCATATCCGAGAACAAGTTCAAGAAATTTAATAGCATGATCTAGTCCAATTTTGCAGGTAATTCATTAAATAGGTGGCCAATACAAATATAGAGGACACACAATGATCTTTCCTCAAGATGTTAATGATTTTGTCAAGAAATTATGTTGACATATTAAAGACTTGGATTGAATGATAGTTGTGTGAAAAAAAGGTCAAAAGGGATCAAGCTATGATTTCACTATTAGAAGGAAAAGGTACTATATGCATTACATTATAAGATTTAAAATGATCCATATTATAAAGGTGTAGAAATTGACATGCATGCTATGGAAGAGTTACTAGAAAAATCAACAAATGTGTCACATATGATTAATTCTATTATATTACCAGATATGGACAATGACATGGACTTTTCAATGTTGGAAGGAGCTCCAGGTTGTGAATATGATTTAGAATATTGTGACACAACATCCTTTGCTGCATTGCCTCCAAATGCACCTAGGGAAATTGAACTTATTTGAGCATGGGAAAATAATGCTAATGGATAAGTAAAACAACCAGATGGTGAAACTAAAAATGCCATTAATTGGCTTACAATTGGGTCATCTCCCATAAATGAGTATAATACTAAAGGGTTATTTAACATGGATTTTCCAACATTGTTCCCTAGAGGAGAAGATAATTGGCTACAACCACTGCTAAGAAATGTGCATCTTCATGAGAATGCAAAACATCTCCTCATATTTATTGATAATAGGTTTGGGAGATATCTTGATTTAGATAATTTTTACTTAATATTATCACGAGACATCATGCTCAAGCATCTTTTGCAGTTTTTGTTAAAAAAAGTGATAGAACTACCTACAATGGTTGATGAGTTATGAGAGCATTTAGAAATTCTTCCCAATTCTAAAATTGCAGATAGATTGATGAGATTTAGACCTTGTTTAAGGGGTACGTGTGCATATTGGACCAAGTTTCATGCATAATTATGTGACTTGGTTCATCAAATTGGGACTCTTAAAATATTCTTCACACTAAGCGTAGCAGATATGAAATGCCCAGATTTGCATATATTGATGCCTGACACCTCTTCTGCAAATCCAATAGAAGCAAAGAAATGGAGACGCCAAAATGTGATTGATAATCCTCACATTTTTGCAAGTTATGTGCATTTGGGACATACATTGTTTCAATATGAGATATTTTCAAATTTTCATAATGCTACAAATTTTTGGTGTCGTTATGAATCAAAACATCGTGGATCTCCACATGTGCATGGATTTCTTTGGCTAAAAGATGATCCCGATATGGATAAAATGAATTTGAATGATCCCACTCAAGTTAGACTTGAAAAATAATAATTTGATAGATCTTTCCATGCATTCAATCCACACAATGAAAATCAAATGAAGTTCCTGATTCAATGAAATGTTGATGATCATCCTTGCTTAAAGAACATTGAACAAATATTTCAATATTATCCAACAATGGACTATGAATAACTTCTCAATTGTGTTGAGTGCCACATTACTGCAATTAGAAATGACGTCTTTGAAAGAACGGTGGGAAGTTGGTATGTAGATATAATGCACCATGAGAGCTATGCAAAATTTAAATACTTTATGTTGATGAAAGTGGAGAAAAAATGAAATGC